>VDFB02072274.1:94506152-94896445 GCA_007258455.2 Sequoia sempervirens | reverse complement strand
TGTGATATACTTATTCATGATGTAGTTCAATTTGGAAACATATGACTTACCATAGGGATTTCCAAGTGACTCTGATGTCTTCTTTCATGTTAGCATTTATCATTGGCTACGTTAAATTAATTTCTCATAGTGATTGTGTAGCAACCACTTTAAAGTGTGGGGATACATTGATGACATATTTTGGTAAAAAAAAATGGTGTGATTTTTACTTGTGATGTGACCTCTTCTTAGTGGTATCATTGGGTTTAATGCCATCCAAGAGTGCATTATTTACTAACATGGCATGGTGTGAATGAGGCATCCCATGGGAAACGATTTGACACTTTTGACTTTTCCTATTTTGGAGACATTAGGCACAATGCTCCCTAAGAGGAAGACTATTACACAAACAAAGAAATATCCCCTTTAACAATTTTTTTTACAAAATTATTTGTAAAAAGCATTACATTGTAATGCCTTATTGAAGTTACCAAGAAGATAACTTTGGTGTGGTTAGTGTGATGAGAAGTCGATACACTAGTATGAATTTCTCATCATACGGTTGGAAGACAACATACTTGCATGACTTTCTCACTAAACCACTTCATTGGGACAACTCACCCCATGGATGACCTGAAGTTTCATGGTCCCAAAGTGAGTACATGTTTGAAGTTGGATCCACCTATATTATTCTTTTATTTCTTAATATCTTTGACATTGTATGTTTGTGTATCTTTTTTTGGTGCATGTCATACACCTTTGTGTGTATCCTTTTTGTGCTTATGATGGTTTGACTTAGGATCTTAGATCTTGGGGGCTTGACCACCTTCTTGATCTCTATTATCTTAGACCATCCGAATTGGTACACTTGGACCCCTCTTGAATGTCTACTTTAGTGTGAGTTTGAAGTAAGTTCATCCTCTCACTCAAGTGGGGGCTAAATTTAGTGTCAAAAAATGTCATTATGAACATTTTCAAACTTGATATGGGAATAACTAATGACAAATTGGACTTAATGTTGCCTTGATCTAGTGTTGTGAGGTGTTTTACACATCCATATTAGGACTTGGGCCCATTTTAAGCTAAATAAACTTAACTTTTCCCTCATGTAATGTTGTAAAGTGTATTTATTTATACCTTCACATTAAATTTAGGAGGCTTGTAAATTAAATGGACTAAATCTAGTGTTGTAATGTGTTTTACACATTTACATGCAACTTAGGGCCCTTCGAAGCTAAATAAAGCCAATTTTTCCATAAATCAATGTTGTAAAATGTATTATTTATAGTTTCACATTAGATTTTGGGCCGCTTTGCATTTATGACCTTTTAGTAGGCCCCAACCCCATATTGTGCATACCAAGTCATATTTTAACTAAAAAACTTGACAAGATCAACATATAAGCCTAATTTCCCAACTCCTCGATATTATAGCTAGAAAAATAGCCCCTACGGGAGCCATTTGCAAATTTGGGTGAATAAGTCCCATCCAGGTGGGCTCATTTTCCCAGCCTGGCAAATGAGTCCCATTTGGCCTATTTTTAAGTTTTTGAGCAAGAAAAATGTGTTTTTAATTCAATTTTCTTCCATTTTGGCCTTGGGGATCAAATTAATAGTCATTTGAGTACATTTCCTATATAAAAAAGCCTTCAAATCATTATTTCATCAAGCATTCATGTTATCAAGCAAGGCAAGAAAGAGTTAAGCATTCCAAGACTTTACAATATCATCAAGAGAGCATTCAAGATCATTTTTAAGGAATTCAAGGGTAGAATTATTTATCAATTGTTTCAAGAATTCAAGATACATCATAATGTCAAGCATATTAAGTATCAAGCATGTTCTTGAGCTAGTGTTGTGATGTAGCATTGAAGATCCAAGATCAAGCATTGTTCTACACCTATTGCCTAAGATCGAGATCTATATCCTTCATGGCCATTTCATTTTGAGTTACATTTTTTTAAGAAATCATTTACAAGACATCATTAAAGGTATCATTACTCATGTTTCATGTCCTTGATTCTTTGTTTCATCATTTGGTTTAATTACCTAAAAGGGGTTTGACCAAGGAAAACCCCTCTTCCCTAACAACTAACACTTTTTCTCTCTTGTTTTGTGTAATTGCAGATCTAGGTGCTTCAAAGACTTAAGGATACTTAAATATTAGGTTACAATATTTTTGGAGTTGTCTCCCCATTTTCAATTTCATAATCCTCACTAAAAGGTCATCTACAACCCTAAAATCAAAGTTTTAGATTTAGGAACCTGGATGAGCAAATAGAGTAGACTGAGAAGAGCAGATTCAGACTTTGAATTTATAAAAAATCCAAATTGGACTCATTTTCCACAAGTGGTGCAAGATGTAATCTACCACTTCTATATTTCTAGGTATGTACTATTCATATTTATGTTTTTCTCTTCTATTTTGCTTGCATTCTTAAGCCATTTCATAGGTCTTTGCATTGAATTAGGTTTTTCATTACATCTTGCACTTCATTGTCCTTTCCAAGTCTAAACTTGGTGGTGAAACCCTTAAAAGTTATCAAACATCCCCTAGAATAGTCCCTTCAGAAGATCTCTCCCTTTTGCATTGAGATCTCAAGGTTTTGTTCTTGAGTGAAAGTTGGCAAAAATTTCCCTCTTTTAGGTCCAAAAGCATAAAGGTAGGAGAGTACTCCAATTTTCTACCTTTTAGAGGATAGCTTATGAGGCTAGCAATGGCTACATTCATGCGGTGGAGAAACTTTAGACAAACTAGTCTCTCTACTGCCCTCATGCCCTAGTCACGAAACATGGAGGTGTGGAAATTATAGTGTACACAAAATACTCCAGTAGTGTTGCATTGTGCACATGTACTTGGTATAGAAATGCCTCTCCGAGTATGTTATGAAAAATATCTTCTTCAACCTCTCTTTCGACTTTGAAAACTTCTATCAACTAGTTAGACAAATTCCTAGAAAGAGGGCTACATTTGATTTCCTCAATAATAATGAAGTCATTCATGGACACTCCATCACTATGAGAACTCACCATATTTGATACTATTGGTTGGAAAAAATATGTTGTTCCTATTGAATTTATAGAGGGTTGTCAAAGAATTTGAGCTAAGGGTGATCAAGATGATAGGATGGAAATATGATTGGGATTAATTGTTGATGTGATAGGAATTTAAGCTATATTCCCAATTGATCAGCTTGCTAGATAACTTGCATGTGTTCTTCCATTGAACCACTATGATAGTTATTTAATGCTTAATTTGCAAAGCATACAAACCACTCAAGAATTGATGGCCACAAGGTAGGAATTTAATCAAGAAATGCTCAAAACTTTCCTAAGGTCTTATCATTAGCAAAGAAATCATGCTGGCATTTATTATTTCTTGGCCATCAGTTTTCAAGATGGACATTTAGTGCATTATAATAACTAATTGGTAAGCATCAAGAGAGAAACATGACCCCTATATATGTGAGGAAATCCATTCAACAAGGGTTTGATTCATGGAGAATACACTACGATGTAGTCAAGGAACATTAATTTAGTTTAAAATTTTATTTACTTTTTGATCGCAATAACTTTCAATTTATGAGTTGTGAGTTGAAATGTAGTGTTGATTGTACTGAACTGTGAGTCATGTGCTATATGTGATATATTTTATGTCTGAAATCTATTCAACTACATTCACTTCATCTATTGCAATTATGAAATATCTCATTTCTATTACATTTTCTTTTGTCATTAATCAATACAGTCTATGAGCTAGTTGATTGATGACTTTTAGGATTCATTTTGCATTAGCTATATTTTTATGAGTTAATGTTTTTCACCTTTACTACTTTATGGTTAAAATAACATTTATTTATTATTCAAATCATATGAGGGAGTTGTACCTCGTAATTCAGAGGAAAGACAAAAATGTAATTGTGGCCTTTCTAGAGCTGTTAGTGAATTGGTACCAGTGCTTATCAACAAAAGAGTAATTTATTATAGGCATATTTATCAGGAGCCAATTCATTCACTAACAATCCAAAATGACACTATTCTCACCAGCCTATTGGATAATCTACAATCTACATGAGAGATTGGTGAAGAACATGACCTGTAACTAATAAACAAAATTGAAGAACTTCCATGCAAGTTGTGAGGTGATGATCAAAAGTTGCTTTCCCCAAGCAATGTGGTCCAACAATTTACTAACATGATCTGTAAGGATTTTAAAGATCAAGCATTTTCAATATCATTGATAGATCAAATATTTGATCTTCAACTATCATTGAGAAATATGAAATAGTATAATGGGTGACATGAAAAAGCCTATAATACTGTTAGAGATTCAATGTCAAGAGCCTGAGGAATCATCAAGAATACTTCAATACAAAATGATGAAGTGCATACAATCTTGAAGAAACATGAAGATTTCTTGAGGTAAAATGTTGAAGAAGGATGACCACACCTTAGATAAAATTTCAAGATTTATTAATTTATAAGTTTTGTAGTTAGCCAAAGACAATTTACATGTTACTTGTAAAATTTTAAAAGAATGTAACAACTTTGAAGTCTTCCAATAATTTTGGACTTCAAAGTTGAATACATCAAAGTAGTTAGACTTTTTCCTAGAATATCTCTTAGCTCTTACCTATAAATATGAGATAGCTCGTTTGTATTAGTTACCTTTAATCTATTACAATGAAGTGCTCCCAAATTTTAAAACAACTTTGAAAATTTGTGTTCAAATTATGATACTAAATTCAATCAATAAAGAAGGAAACTTGCATACTAGACTTTGTGTTGGGATCAATTTTGACTGAGTTTGCATGTTCTTACATCTTTCATATTTATTTATATTATTATATGATTGGGTTAGTGGTATTTTATTAATTATGGTTAGAGGGAATTCAAGCTACATATTATATAATTTTTCCTACATCATTTACTTGGGATTGTGTATGTGCTGAGGATATCTTGTGGTGAACGATCTTCAAGAATTTGTGCTTGAAATTATTTATTGGTATGTGGATATTTATGTGGCATAGATCAAAAAAAATTGTTCTCCAATCTACATCATGGTATTGAGGAACTTATCATTAAAAACAACGGGAAGAATTTATGCTTTCATTGGTTTTTTGGTTATGAATATTTAATTATGCTTGTATTGTTAGATTATGCTTTCATAAATTAAGAATATTGGGAATTATGGCTTTGGTTTTTACTTAGATTTGAAGAGAGTCATGAAGTAACAATGTGGAACATTGCAAACATGTTCTTTAAAATGAGAGATAATTATGAAAGTAGCATACCCCCACATGATTAAGATAGTGTAAATATTGTAAGTCTAGAATAGTTTACTTTTCATTCCAGTAAGTAGTAAGAAAGGAGCCTCCCCTTTCTGAGAGGAGAGATCTTATCTCATCATAGTTGTGCCTAAAATTTACATTTTGTAATCCATAAAGGGATTACAAAATATTCACCCAACAAATTTGAATGTAATGATTAGAAGTATTCAAAGGTGTTATATCCAAATGTTCAAGTTCTAGATCGTGTGGTAGTAGAAGATATGTTTGATAGTGTGTTGAATTGTCTCTATCTTGTGAAGAGGGATATATGGGAGAAATGGAATAGCTCCACATTTCTTCATGTTGAAGTTTCTTTTCTTGTGGATTTGGGAATGTGCTAATATTTCTAGTACCTACCGTACCTTTTCTTTTTTAGTATTCAACTATTTTCGAAGCTTCTAGTTCATGAGTGGTATCATAATGGAAGTTTGACTGGTTGTACTAGATGATAGTATTCTTATTTTCATGTGTGTGTTCCAGTGTTTTTGAATATTTTGTTAGTGTTGGAATATTCCAAGATGTTTTACAATGTTGCCACATAGTTCACAGGATGTTTTCAGCCCTAGTGAAATGTGAAATCAATTACTTGATAGTGTTAATGTTGGTTTTCCAAACTTGGTGTTAGTGTTATTTGTGGATGATATTAATAGTTTTTGGAAGCCTAGTATAGCATATTCATGTAGATCTAGGTCCTAGTTAACCCTTGATGTGGTCTTCCCTTACATATTTTCACCCGGAGGTGTTTGGTTCCAACCTATTTAGTGGTTGCAAGTTTGAGGTGCATACATTTCATTGAAGATAACTTAGAGAAGGTTATTTGAGATTGTAAAAGATATATAGAAATTCAAAATTTTGGAGAACTGTGTGGTCTAGAATGATGATTGTGTGATTGTGTGTTTAGATCTATTTGCGAGAAAGAACACCTAAGAGTATTGGAAATAATGAGTAGAAGGTGTTTACAATTTAGTGTACTAGAAGTTGTTGTAGGAAGTGAGCCAATGGTTGTGGATGGTAAAGATATATTGTGGTGGTTTCTCTAGTTTCTTTGACGTATTGAACCTCCTCTTAATTGTTTCTTTGTAATAAAAAAATTGATCTTATTGGCTAGTGAGCCCTTGACAGTGAGCCTTTCCTTTTGGATAGTGAATCATTTAGGAAATGATCCATTTAGGTAGTGAGTCTCCTATAAGCATTTTTATTTTTCATATAGTGAGATAATCCTCACTGTGGTTTTTCCATTATTGGATTTTCCACATAAAAATTTGGTGTTCTATTCTAAATGATTGTGGATATGTTTTTGTTTCATTTTTCTACATTCATACTAATACTTAATAAGGTTTTTAATGTTTTAATGCACAATTGATTCACCCCCTATCTCAATTGTCATGTGTGTCTAGAATTTATTATTATTATTAGGACTATAATTCTTAGTATGGTTAACATGGGTACATACCTAGTAAAAACTAGTCCTCACTAGTTGTTGTGTGGTTCTCATTTGCTACCCTTTTAGAATGCTCACCTAGCGAATATGAGACTTCACTATCCTGTGGTGCCTTGGTTCATGGTTCACCTACAATATATCAATTTATTTTATCTTTTGAGTCATTAATTCCTTGGGTATGGATCTTAGTAATATTTTGTAGAGCTTGCTAGTCTATATTTCTCATACCATCCTTTTTTGTATCTTGTTTGAATTATGCTTGCATCATGTTTTTCTGCATTTTTTTATTGTCTTTATTTTTTTTTTGTTTCTTCATCATGTATGCTTCATGTTTTTTATGCTACATGACATATCATAAATTTTTCCCCCCTTTTCCTTATGATGTCTTGCAATAGGATCTTGAATCCTAAGGGCTTACATTCTCCCCATAGATTCATTTTTACCCAATCTTTTCAATATTTGGATAATTTAACCCCTCTTGACAGTTTATTACTTTAGTGTGTCTTAGAATAATTTCACACTCTCACTAAAGTGGGGGATAAATTTAGCATTGTAAATTGTCAACCTTGACAATTTCACACCAGGTTTTATTCCCCTATGTACTTGGACCTAATTGTGCACCTAATTTCTTATATAACCAATCAATACATTCATCCTCCATCTAATCCACCACAAACTACATTACCATATGTGTAGCAATTAATTCAATTCTTACTAGCTATATCCATATCACAAAAAACACTTTCTCAACTAACCATGATTCCATCACATACTTCACATTAAAAAAAATCTTTTTAAATAAAAAATTCTTGTAGGTGTTCATATTAATCATTCTAATATTTGTTCTTTGCCTCTATAAATCATATTCACTCATTATTTGTGCATAATTTATGTCTTCTATTGTTTCAAGAGTCTTGAATCATGATTCTCTATTGAACACTCTACATATTTTTAGTATCACCAAGGTACATTCCATAAATTAGTTTTGTAGTTTTATGAGAGCCTTATAGAAGTTTTTATGAAATTAGTTATAGATTTCTCTTAGGAACATTTCAATTTGGAGTTTATTTTTATTATTTATATTAATATATTTAGGGTAATTAAATAAATAATTAATAAGTACAAGTTCATTTATTTTTAATCTTATTTTCAAATATTAAATCATAAATTATATATACTTTTTATAGATGCATAGTTAATTTTTGTAGTGATATGAGAGTTTTGTATGAATTTTAGTAATATTTAATTTATCTTAGGAAAATTTTAGTTTCAATTTTATTTTTTATTGTTCATATTACTAAATTTAGATGAATTAATTAAATATAATTAATTCACCTATTAATTTCAATAAATTAGGGTTGAGTTAATAATTATAACAAATATTTTAAAATTAAATATAGAGGATTGTGGGACATAGCTCTAGAATTAGTGATTTGAAGTTGTTGATGGGCATAATTTTTTTTCCACTATCTATGAATTTGACACCCTCAATAGGGTTACTATTTCAGATTTTGTTATGATTCAAAACCTCTACAATTCTATCTTGAATAGTATGAGATGGATTTGGATTGTTACAAATTGTATCCATGTCGCACAGATTTGACCTTATAAAATATAGAATATCAAATCATGATTTTCACGATCGTCACTAATGCATATGCTTGTAAGAACTATGGTGTTAATAAACACTACTATGTAATCTACCAAAATTCATAAGGTTTTCATTATAATATTTGAACCACCTAGATCAACCAATTTTTAATACCCCTAAGATAAGACTCAAACAAAAATTCTACAAACCATGCCTATATTTAATTCTATATCCATTACAAAATCAAAGTTTCCAATAAGTTTTTATTATCCTTTTGGTTAAAGTTACCCCCTTACTATCCGATGTAGTTTTTGGACCAAGTTGACAATGTTATTGTATCCAACTTTAAGTCAAGTACCTCGATGTGTTTTTTAAATTATGATAAAAAAAACTATAATTTTATAAAATTTTATATTGTGAATGTTCTTTTATGTTTATGTTAAGGAAAGGAAAATATCAATAAGATATTTAGGTAGAAAGATGTGAATGTGGGTTTTTTATCCTTAAAATGTTAGTGAATGATTTATAGATTTTTTATGATATTGTGATTAATGGACTAACTACCTTGTTATTTTAATAAGTTAGATGAGGAAAATTAGTTTTTTTGCTCCTAAATAAGGAGGTAGAGCATCATCAGGGAGAAGGAAGTAGATTCAAGATAATTACCTGAGCACCATGAATGTGAGAAATCACACACACAAATATTAAAAAAGGTCTTGTTGCTTATATTTTTATAATAGTTTCCTTGAGTCATGAGTGAAATGGTACCTTATGTTGCAATGTTATTTTGGTTGTGATTGTTCTTGTCTCATTGTTCATACTACATTGATAAGTCATTTGACTTCACATCTCATGTTATCTATGTATATCACATATTTAGATTATTTGTAATAGTATATATAAAATTATATAAATATCTGTCTCTACACACACACAAATATGTACACACAAACACATATATAAATATTAAATACATATTCATATGTATAATTATTACATATATAAAATTTAATTATATAAATTATATAGAGCATATATATTCACATACACACACATATACATATGATAGATACAAGCATATATAAATATATATTTTAAAATATATAGCCAATGTGAGAATTCTAATGACAAAATATACCGTGATTTTAAATGTAGAGATCGTCAAGTGGTGAAACTCCATGAAGTGGAGAGTATGGTTAGTATAAATGGTATTTACTTCACATAAAGTGAATTAATGGGAGTCTTGAAGACTCGGAGAATGGTAGAGAGTGAAGAGAAGTAGCAACATACATAAAACTAAGAAAAAACCAATGGTTGCAGTTGGTAAAAAATAAAGGAAAGAGTGAGAAGTGAAAATAGTGGTCACAAAATTGGAAGGAATTCTCTCTTTCTCTCCTTACCTCTCTCTTTCTCATTCTCTCATCCCCTCTCTACTTCTCTCCATCTCACCACTCTCTCTCTCTCTCTCTCTCTCTCTCTCTCTCTCTCTCTCTCTCTCTCTCCCTCCATCCCTCCCTCTCTCCTTTCCTCTCTTCTTCCCTCTCTACTCTACATCTAACTTATATCTCTCTCTACCTCTCCCTCCCTCCCCCCTCTTTATATCTCTCCTCTCCCTCCCTCTCTCTATATTTATTTATATCTCACCTCTATCTCACCTCTCTCCCTCCCTAAATATCCCTCCCTCTCCACTTCTCTCTATCTCCCCCCCTCTCTCTACCTACCTCTCCCTCCATCACTTTGCACCAATCTCTCCTTCATTACGCTCTCCCTCCCTACATATCCATTCATATCTCCTTCCCTCTCTAGTTATATCTATCTCACCTATCCCTCTCATTACCTACCTCTCCCTCTATCACTTTGTATCACTTTGTCTAGCTCTCTGTACACCTCTCTATCTCACCTCTCTCTCCCATCCTACCTCTTAGTCACTCCCTTATTCCCATTATACTTATCTCTATCTCTCCTCTCCCTCTCTCTACCTAAATCTCCCTCCCTCTCTCTATGTTTATCTATATCTCACCCTTGTATCCCTCCCTACCTCTCCTTCCCTACCATAAAAAATCAGGTACCTCCTTTGTAAATTGGCCCCCGAGACATGTTCGCTCCAACAAAAATACATTAAAATAATGTATCAAATGACCTATGATCTTGATAAAAATGGGTTTATAGAGGTTTTAGACCAAAACAAGAAATGGGTTGTCCTTAGAGTTTTAAAATTTGAAACTTTTTAGGACACCATTTTTGGCCATGTTGCAGTCAAAATAGGGTTAGCTAATATCCTGGAATCCTAAAATTGAGTAGGAATGTTACCATTTGAACCAAGAATTCATTGCAACAAACGGAATGGAAAATTTCTTCTTGAGGTGAAAGATATTAAATACTAAAGTTGTCGACTTGGACTTTTTTGCAATTTCACCTGTTAGAAACCAATCAGGGCTCTCAAAGTCACCACTTTAAAAAAATATCAAAAAAATTCTAGGGGGCTGCCACTAGAAATATAAGCTCATCTAGGTACATTGAGTATTTGCACTAGAGGGCTTTCCTTCAATCCATATTTATCACTAGATATTAAAGATCAATCTTGACCACTTTGAAACATTTTGAAAATGTAGGTTCAAAACAAAGTGAAATGCATTTGCTTTTGGATTAGTAAAAATAGAAAATTTGACCATGGGTCTTGGAAATCATACCAAGGAGTACATTAATATGGGGAGAATGTAGAGCAACAATCCTTTTAGCATGACAAACAACTGGCTCTGAATTGTGGCCCTCTAAAGTAGGTCACTTAGGCAGATTTTTCAAGGGTACTAAGTATGTAGAGACAAAATTTTCAATATGGGCACTTCAAATTTGAAAAATTTGAAGGTTCCATCAAAACCTAATGCACAAGATGATTATATAAAAAAATATAGCAACTAAAACATAAAGTTGAATGTAGAAACACAAAATGTAGACAAAGGGTTTTTAGTGCCCATAAATTCAGAAACAGGCTTGAGTAAGGACTCATTTTCCCATGGGTGAATGGGTCTTCTATCACAGTTTTGGAAACTTAAATTATAAATTTCTAGGTTAATTTGATAGTTTTAGAATTTTGGAAAATCAGATCTAAATGTAAGGGTGAAATGATGCTAAATGACAAGCAAAAATACCTAATTTGAGATGCAACTTTGATTCAATTTTTTGGTTCAAGTGACTGATCATGCAATGTTATGTAAGCACTATACAAAATTAATGATTTTTTTTTTTTCAGATTTTAAAGAATGCAAAATGCAAACCTAAAACCTTGAATGAGACGCGCACTAATGAAAATTAACAACCCTAAATGAGATGAAAATTAATGCAATGCAATGTAACTTAATAGAAATCCTAGATCGAAGGTTTGAATGGACTCCAAATTTAGAAAGTTTATATTGCAAGAATGTCAGGTTCACCAAAATGAAATATTGAAAATAAGATTCACCAATTTAAAATGGGGAAAATGGGGGTGGTGAACCTATCTTTCCTTTATTTCATTAGGAAATGATAACCCCACAAAGAATTGACTTGCAACCCTTAAGTGAGTCAACTCAATGGGGGAATTTGTTGGTTTCCTTATCATTGAGGATAGGGGTATCAACCTAAACAACACTTTTGGGAGAAAAACTAAAAATAGTAAATCAACTCAATTATGTTCGTTAAAAATTGAAACATAAATTTAAATCATAAAATAGATATAAACAACAAGATTTTGACAAATTTGGAAATGGGATAGTGATGTGTACTTTTCACCAAAATGCAGATTTGGGAGGCTAATTGGGACTCATTCACATATAGGCAAATGGATATTTTTATACAAGTTTCAACCATCTTTTGTGATCCTCTGATGCCAATTATAGCTTTTGTTTGATCTAGGTTTCAGTGTCAAAGACTTAGAAATGAAGTTTGTAGGTGAGTTTCCTTGAATCAACAATAATGTTGACAACTTTTGAAACTTTGACAACCTTTCCAATTTTTCTCTTTAAGAGATTTTCAATCCTTATTCAGTCTAAGATCTGCAATACAAACACAAGAGGGAAAAAATGTTTTTTTTTTTTTATGAATGGGGGTTTTCCTTTTCCAAACCGCATTTTGGTAATTAAACCTTGAATTGAAATAATGAAACATAAAAGGAATGATGAATGAACAAAGCTATGTTGCAACTCACCAAACACTTGAATAAACCTTTGGAGGACTAAAATATTGATCTTGATATTACATGATATGACTAGACAATGGATGTGGATCTTGATGCTTGAATCTTGATTTGAATGCTTGACTTGAATCTTTGAAACATACATCACAATGTTAGCTCCAAAAACATGCATGATTGAAAAGGGATTTGACATGATTGAGATCTTGATTGCTACAATAAATCATTGATAAATCTGATCTTGTAAACTTGAATTGATGCTCTCTTAAAATTTCTATGTTGATTTTAAAAATCTAATGTTGATCTAATAAAATAACCTTGTATTTATAGGTATGTATCGTTAATTTCACAAAAACTAAACATTACAAGTCAAAATTGGAATTTGAAATTGTGGACAATAAAATACCACAAAAAACATATTTTAGATTTGGTTTCAAAGGCCTAGGGAGGACCCATTCACTCATGGGTGAATGGGTCCCAAGTCCCTATTCTTGGAACACACATTGTTCAAGCTAATTTATTATGTGTCGACATTAATTTTTGTTGGGTTTCCTCTTGGTAAAATATAATTTATTAGGCTTGTAGATGTGAAATAGGGCTTATTAAGGCATAATTAATTCCAATTTAATTGAGGGGACCCAAAAAAAAGTGTGAAAATGTAAAGGAGTATATTTTCCTACACTATAATAAATATTACATATATGTATAATTATCTCATATATTTAAATTAATTATATAAATTATATATAAAGTATATATATTCACACAAACACTCACACACACACACACACACACACACACACACACACACACACACACACACACACACACACACATATATATATATATATATATGATAGATACAAGTATATATCTATATATGTTTTAAAGTATATACCAATTTGAAAGTTTAATGACTAATGATATGATGATTTAAAATGAAGAGCTTGTAATGTGGTCAAACTACACATACTCAAGAGTATGTTTAGTGTCAGTTGCATGCAGTTCACATAAATTGAATTAATGGGTCTTAAAGATTCAAAGAATGGTAGAGAGTGGAGAGAAGTAGCAGTAATATAAAAATAAGAAAAAACCTAAGGGTTGTAGAGGGTAAAAAATAAAGGAAAGAGGGAGAAGAAAAAATAGTGGTCACTAATTAGGGAAAGAAGAGAGATCTCTACAAAATTAGAAGAAACTTAGTTGAGAGAATTTGGTATTTTTTTGTGCTTTTATAAACCATATATTTTTATTTTTTGAAGATAAATATGAACAAAGGATATCATCTTCTGAAGAGCTAATTTATTTGAAATAAAATAAATTGGTCTTTATCACAATAAAGTGCACAAAATGTATGTAGCGTAATGACCACATGATTATATTGAGAGGGAGGGTGAATCGATATAATATAATACTTTTAATTTTTCAATCTAACAACCACAATGGTATCAATTGCACAATATCATTCACATATGATCTAACAATTATGCAACATAAGAGGAAAACATAGAGTTTACATGGAAACTCTTAGGTACATTTGGACCCTTCTTGATGTACATTGATCTAATTTAGTGTGAGTTGGAAGAAAGTTCCTCGTCTCACTAAAGTGGGGGCTAGATGTAATGATGGAAAAAGTACTCCCTAACATGGCCTTGATTTATTCTTGTAATGTGTTTAACATATTCACATTAGGTCTTGGGCCCTTGTGAACTAAATGTTCTTGTTGGTGCCTTATTTAAAGTGTTGTAAAGTGTTGTAACACACTTTCACACTTTTCTACAATTTTTTATTAAATAATTGGGCTTCTTTATGTTTTAATTGGCCTTATTTTACATCCACAAGCCTCATTTAAATTATCTTTTCAAGGATAATCCTAACATAAATCAACATCCAATCATAATTCAGGTGTTTTTAGGTTGTGTGGCCCAAATTTAGTGATCTAGGACTCATATTCCACCTTGGGCGTATGAGTACCATCTAGGGTATTGGGCCTCGATCTAGATTTCACACCTTTCTAAGCATTTTTGAAAATGTGTGCCATAATTAAGCCTAATGGGACTCATACGAAACTTCTGGTGTATGAGTCTTGTGTGGCTGAAAATCAAATTTAATTCAAATTCTTGGTGGGATTTTATTCTCTTAGATATGATGTCGGCTTGTAGTGTTGCAATTTAGGGAAATTAGGCATAAAAAACTATAAATACAAGGTTATTTTACTCATTTTTTCACCTATCAAGTTGAATGGGCATCCTTATAGAAAATTTAAGTTCACAAGGGCATTCATGAGTTTAGAAGAGCAGTCAAGAGTCTTCAAGAGCTAATTATCAAGTGTTTTAGAGCATAATTCAAGTATCAAGCATCATGTCCAATTCATCTTGCCTCATGTTTTTTTAGCTAACAATTGTGATATAGGGTTTTGTGATTCAAGCTAGCATTCAAGTCAAGATCTACCACATTCAAGAGTCAATATCTACATCCATTGGAGCCATTTCACACATGTTTGCAACACTTTATTGTTAGGGTTTGGTGAGTTGAAACATTATATTTTCTTCAGTAATCATTATTCTTTCCTATTTCATTTCATTTCAAGGTTTGATTACCAAAATGGGGTTTGACAAAGGAAAACCCCTTTCTACTAACAAAACAATTTTTTTCCCTCTCTTTAATGTGTTATTTGCAGATCTAGGTTGAAGACACATTGAGGAGTAAGTTTGGAGAAAGTTTTCAAGTTTTCAAAGTTGTCAAAGTTGTCACCTTGCAATGAAGATCATTAGAGAACATTTACATGATGCAAATTGAAGATAAATATCTGGAAATCAAGTGGAAAGGATAAAGTAGACATTGAAGAGTAGTTTTAGACTTTGAATTTAAAACAAAACCCTAACTGGACTGATATTGCCACTACTGGTGTATGAGTCCTAGTTTGGTCATATTTGTAGATTTCAAGAGTTTTAGACACATCTCTACCAAATTTTAGTTTTTTCGTAGAAACCCTAATCTGGGACTAAATTGCCTAGTCTGGCGTATGAGTCCCATTCAACATTGAAATTAGTGTTTTCAACATTTCAAGTCTTCAATTAGTCCTCTTCAGGTTTCTAGGTGTACACCTTTCATCTCTCAGATTTTTGTTATGTTTTACATGCTTTTCTAGGTCATTTAGTGAAATATTGCATTGCATTAGGTTTAAACATTAAGTATTGCATTTCATTAGTCTTTCCAAGACCTAGCTTGGTCATGAACACCTCTTTAGTTTATAATCAAACCCTAGGACAACCCTATTGCAAGATCTCTTTCTCCTTTGCATATCGTAGATTGAGATCTCTAGGCTTTTCCTTCAATAAAATGGAGTGAAATGTGTTGTTCTATGTCCTAAACCACAAAGAAACACTTTTATTTCATTTTAAATAATTTGATAACTATTTAGGTTTTGAGCTTATTTGAGCAATGTAGATTTTATTGTTTTAGCATTTAAGGTCTATGCATCATAGAATATTGTGAATAAATAATGTAGACCATATAAGGTCAATGCTCACTCAAATTAATGTATGTACCTAATAGAGTACAATAAATAAAAAATATGGACCATGTAAGGCTAATGCTTACTTGAGTTAGGGTATCTTCCTAATATAAAATTGAGAATAAACAAAGTAGACCATATAATGTCGATGCTAACTCAAGCCAAGGTATGTGCCTTAGAGAGTAGTGTGATAAATATTATATACCATATAAGGTTTATTCTCACTTGAACACAATGAAAGTTGTGGTATATATCATAGGTTTGTACCTATTAGGCCTTGTGAATGTTACCTTGATCATTACCATTGTAATTGAGCTATGTCAAATATTTGAATTTTTTATTATATTATTTTATTTCCTATCAAAGAAGTATATAAGGTTAATATTTATTTTTGACTCAACCCCTTTGAGAGTTTTTCTTTAAATAAAAGCATATTATGGAATATGGATATTTTGACCATACCAATATTTAGTCTTTGTACAACCATAAGTGACCTTCTGGGTCTATAGAATTTACTAAATCGCAATTATTTCGCTATACTAAATAGAGTATTTTAAATATTAAACATGTTAGACCCATGTTGGGATAATATTCATATGAACACTGCTAACCATCAACTATTAATATGTAGATATGTCATGTACTTGATGATTATTAGACCACATGAGTAGGTCTTTATGCTTAATACAATTAGGAAAAATAATGATTATAACATGGGTTGAAAGGTTGAGGACTATTATAATTCTTATTTTATCATAGAAACGAATATGATCTATGTAGTATCCATTTTTCCCATGCATATAATTTTATGTGGTAGTGTTATCAAAGGATATAAATATTGACATTATACATTATACATGGTGATATGAATGTTTATGTGTATGTGTGTGTGTGTGTGTGTGTGCTTGTGTATGTATGTATGTATATAAGTGCATGTTCTACAATTTTCCAAAAAAAGGGATGGCATATTTACTCAATAAAAAGTAAATATGATTATTGTAAAAACAAGATCAATGCCTAGTTTGGAGTATGTTTATGAATTTGAAATTTAAATTCTATGTAACAATTTGCTATATAGTAAACCAATGTGACATTCCCTTGCTGTGAATCTGTATGTACTTGTTTACCCAAATCATTTTGTGATCATGAATGTGAAATTATAATTGGCAATAAAGAGTTTGAGAGGGAACTATGTGAACATATGAAGCACATATCCATTACAAAATGTGCATATTTGATTATTAAATCTTTGGAAAAAGTAATGCAAAATAACTTGTTGCATTGTGAGTTCATGGTGTCTATTTATTACAAAGTAGTCACATAGATCATACTTAAGTAGAGGGTATCTAGAATTGTATGATATATTATTTATATTGTGAACAAAACACTAATTCTTCGATTCATGATAATTTCATATTATTTATATTTAAAAAAAACACTCATTCTTTGGTTGGCATGTTGAACAAAACACTAATTGTTTGATGACATGTTGATCATGTTGATTTTATGAAACAATTGTATTTGTTTTGAATGATTGATTTTCTGAAATAGTTGTATTTATCTTTGAATGAGTTGGATTAAATCCTTTCCAAACGTAAACAACATTCATGCATGTGAAACATTATTTCTGGTTTTGATGATGGGCGGCTACACTATTCTTCTCTTTCTCATTTCTCAGCGCTTTCCTTCATAAACCACATCCACTAATTACCTGCATTTATTCAAGTCTTGTAGGCATCTATATTGACCCCACTAAATTTAAGATTCAAATAAGGAAAGCAGGTGGAATGAACATAGCAGACATTGAAGAGCAGTTTTAGACTTTGAATTTTTAGAAAACCCTAACTGGACTAATACATCACTAGTGGCGTATGAGTCCCAGTTTGGTCAAATATGTAGATTTCAAGGGTTTCAGACACAGCTCTGTTAGATTTCAGTTTCTACGTAGAAACCCTATATGGGTATAAATTTCCCAGTCTGGCATATGAGTCCCTGTCAACATTAAAATTTGTGTTTTTATCATTTGAAGTCTTCATTGTGTCCTCTTCAGGTTTTCAGGTGCACACTTTTCATCTCTCAACTTTCTATTTTGATTTACTTGTTTTTTTAGGTCATTTAGCGAAGTATTGCATTGCATTAGGTTTAAAGATTAAGTCTTGCATTTCATTAGTCTTTCCAAGCCGTAGCTTGGTGGTGAACCCTATTGCAAGATTTATTTCTCCTTTGCATATCTTCTAAAGATTGAGACCTCTAGGGTTTTCCTTCAATGAAATGGAGTGAAATATGTTGTTCTATGTCCTAAACCACAAAGAAACAATTTTCTTTCATTTCAAATAATTTGATAACTATTGATGTATTGATCTTATTTGAACAATGTATATTTTATTGTTTTAGCATTTAAGGTCTATGCATAATAGAATATTGTGAATAACTAGTTTGAGAGGGAACTACGTGAACATATGACATACATATCCATTACAAAATATGTATATTTGCATATTAAAGCTTTGGAAAAAATTAATGCAAAATCACTTCTTGCATTGTCGGTTCATAATGTCTATTTATTACGAAGTAGTCACATAGATCATACTTGAAGGTATCTAGACTTGTATGATAGATTATTTATATTCCGAACAAAACACTAATTCTTTGATATGGTATGTTGATCATGTTGATTTTATGAAACAGTTGTATTTCGCTTTGAATGACTGATTTTGTGAAACAGTTGTATTTCTCTTTGAATGAGTTGGATTAAGTCCTTATCGAACGTAAACGGCAGTCATGCATGTGGAACGTGATTTCTTCTCTTTCTGATTTCTCAGTGCTTTCCTGCGTAAACCACAGCCACTCATCACATGTGTTCATTAAAGTCTTGCAGGCATCTGTATTGACCCCGCTAACCAATTTTTCTCTTTGCCTTATAAATCTGTACTGACTCTTCTAAGCAATTTGAATCTGTCTTTGTAAATCTCGACCTATTCGTATTGACTCTTCTAAGCAATTTTAATCTGTCTTTGTGAGAATCTTGACTCTTCTAAGTTTTTGTTTTTTCCTTTATAAATCAAGCGTCTGTATTTGCTTCTTCGAAGCAATTTTTGTGTTTGTTTTTATAAATCACAGTCTTGAAAAAGTCTTGAGACATCCGTATTGACTCTTCTAACATTTAGATGAATATATAAAATTGAATGGAGTAAATACTTGGTTTCTTTTCAACTGTGAAAAACGTTACAATGCTACAGTTGAATACTTCGCTAGCTTTAAATTCTAAACGAGTGATTTTATGAAACAGCTGCATTTCTCTTTGAATGAGTTGGATTGAGTCTTGAAAGGATGCGCGGCTACACTTCACTTGTCTTTTGGAATGAGTTGGATTGAGTCTTGTAAGGATTTGTATTAACTTGTGAGAATTAATATTTATAACAAATATTTTAATATTAAATTTGAAGGATTGGGGGATTTAGCTTTAGAATTGATAATGTGGAGTTTGTGTTGATGGTACAAAATACTTGTCACTATCTATAAATTAGATACCTTTGACTTGGAAATCTATATAGTTCAATCTTGCACAATGTGAGTTTGATCTAGATTGTTGCATATTTGTGATTAATCCTATGAAATGTAAACTATCAAATCATGCTTGTGATCTCTACTAATTAATACGATTGCAAGGATTGTGGTGTTTATAAACACCATTCAAGAACCTACCAAAATTTAAGTTTCATATTCTCCTATGTGAAACACCTAGATTGACCAATTTCAAATGGCTTTGAACAAAGACTCAAAGAAAAGATTAACAAATGGGAAAATTTCTTGTATGCAATTCTATATCATATATAAAATTAATGTGTATTTTAATTATTCATTTTATCCTTTTGGTTGGATAGTTTTTGTCTTATGATTACTAATGCCTTAGTGAATGGAAACCCATAAATGAAACCACTACAAAATTAATCATTCTCTCACCACTAATCTCTATAGCTTTCCCAAGTTCTTCACATCACAAAATATAGAGATTATTAAATATTTTTTTTAATGATCATGAAAGCTCCACACAAGCCTCAACTTTGATGTCGTGTAACTAGGAAACTCCAAAAAGAAGCACTAGACCATAGAAACCTACAATTAAAACCATCTCACTCTACCAACAACACTCTACCAAAGTTGTGATAAGTATGATATCTTTCAAAAGAACTAAAATAAAAAATATGTAATCATTCCATCCCAAGGTAAAAGATATAGTATATCAATAAAACATGTAATATGTCAGCATCTGAAATAAAATGAATATCAAACAAAATATACATTCTATCAATAATAGAATATACCCAAAGCTAGTAGTCATGTCCTTATCTCCTCAAAACACATTGCACGTAGATAAAAATGGTTGTCATACATCTAATCCTCAAGAAAGTCCTAAGATCTTGTTGGAAACATGAGGATGATGGTATATACCAGTGTTTCCATTGATAGAAACCCATTATAGAAATGTAGAAGTGTTGGTCCGAAGAAGACCAAGTGTAGTAGAGAATTGGCTAAGTCTTGATGTGCATTTTTGGTGTTAGAGAGCATCAATTATGTGGTTTGTATTGCTTTGCAGTGCATCATCTTGTCATATATTTTTGAGGTAATAATGGTGCATGTGAAATAATTCTATATCCAGAGTGTCAAGGTTCTATGTCTTATATACTTGAAGATATTGATGACATCGTACTGGGCATAGTAATGGTAGAATTACAGTTGCAGATTGCATATTAGAATGCTCCACATTCCACTGTGGATGACTATTATGTTGTGTATTTTTGAGGAAGCGTTTGAGGATGGAAAAAGTGTATGTGTTCCAATTGGCAAGTGATTTGGTGGTCAACATATTGAGTTGTAGATGAATAGTTGGTTCATTTAGTTGTTGCTTCACCAGTTTTGTTGTGTGGTTCTGACCTAAAGGTTTTTGGGCCATGTGGAATTGAATTGTATAAAAAGAAAATTTGTAACATTCCCATTGTTCTACCTAGAAATTTTACTATGTTTACCCACAAGTGAATAGTTTATGCATCTAACATAATGAGCAATAAAAAAACATCTATTCAATAATAAATGCATCATTTGAAACAAAACCGTTCCAAACTTTTCCATTACATAATGAAAGAACCATTTCAATAATACAAGTATGATTTCACTTTACATAAATATATTTAAGATAAAATTTCACATTTGCAATTTCCATATAGATGGACACACATGATTACATACATAGCTTCAACAAGCTTACATGAACTAGAAATACAAATGGTCCAAAACGTCCTTCTCCCAAATCTTGGCCGCCAACTACATGAGGAGAAGCATCACTCAAGCACTTTTTTGCCAACCATGGACTTACTATAGTCACCCAATCATCTACCAAACTTGGTAAGGTGGCCCTCCCTTAAACAAAGAGATTGGTTTGATAACCTCATCCTTCAAATAGCCTTTCTCAAGCATAGTGATTGGGAATGTTTTTTGTATTTTTCTCCACAATTTTTTATTCTTGAAGATGTGCTTATGGAGTTTGAATGTGATGATCAAAAGTATTTGAAGTTCTTATATCCATAGGTTCAAGTTTTGGATTGTGCGACATTAGAAGATATGTTTGATATTGTGCTCGACTATCTCTAGCTTGTGAAGAGGGATATCTAGGAGAAATGAAATTGATTCGCATTTCTCTATGTTGAATTTTATTGTCTTTTACATTTGGGAATGTGCTAATATTTCCTATACCTACCTTCCCTTCACTTGTTTAGTGTTTAGGTGTTCCACAAGCTTTGTTCATGAGTGATATCTAAATGGAAATTTGACTAGTTGCATATTTTTAGTTTAATGTGTTTGTACCAAGTGTTTTTTAATATTTTGTTAGCATTAGAATATTTTAGGATGGTCTGTAATGTTGCTACATGGCCTATAAAATTTTTTTGGCCCTAGTGAAGTGTGAATTTGGTTGCTTAATATTAATAATTCTAGGTTAGCCAACCTAGTGTGTTACTATTGTTTGCGAACAAGGTTCATGGTTTGTGGAAGCTTAGTATAGCGTGTTGGTGTAGATTTTCATCGTAGTTAATCCTTGATGTGATCCAACCTAGCTTATTTCCACCAAGGAAGTGTTTAGTTCTAACCTATTTGGTGGTTTCTCATTTGAGGTGTATATGTTTATTGAAGCAAACTTAGAGAAGTATATTCAAGGTTGTGATAGATATATATGCAACATCAAAATTTTGGAGAAGTGTATGGTGTGGAATGATGTATATGTGATTGTGTCTTGAGATTTTGTGCAATCAAAAACACCTAAGACTACCGAAAGTAGTGAGAAGAAGGTGTCTATAGTTTAGTGTGCCAAAATTCATTGGAGGAAATGTTAGTGAATAGATTGACCCTTGATAAATATCCTCATAATAAATATCTCTTGCCCCAAAGCACTAGTTCCAAGCCGCTAATAGCTCTGGAAAGGCCACACAATTGCATTTTTCGCTTTCCTCTAAATTGAGAGCTACAACTCCCATGTATGATTTAAATGTGTAACTGAGTGTGCTTTTAACTAAAAAGTAGTAAAGGCGATGAATATTAGCCCATAAGAATGAAACTAATGTGAAATGAATTCAAAAGATCATTAATCAAATAGCTCACAGACTATATTGACTAATGATGAATGCGAATGTAAGTAGAAAAGGGACTTCATAATTGCAATAGATGAAATAAATGTAGTTGAATAGATTTCACATACAAAATATATTCTATTTACAAACATGACTCATAGGTTAGTACAATTAACATTACACTTGATGCACAACTCATAGATTATGAGTTGTTGCCTAACTCTAGTTTTTTTGAAAAATTTTCCACTTAAGGGCCTGTTTTTTCCATGATGATCCTACACATACCCATTTATTAAATTCAAAGTAAAGTATATTTTATATTGGTGGAAATATGAGAATATCCTCTAAAACCCCTTTCATTTCATCAATTTTGGGTAAAAAAAATTCATCAGCCACATACCCTACTCATACCCATCATATCACCACTTTTTGGCCCATCATGATCTTGCACATACCCTAATAAATAGTCAAAATGATTACATTGCTAATGATAAGACTTCAATTGAATTATGTGCATTTCTTGATTAAACTCCTACCCCATGGCCATCAATTCTTGGGTGATTTATATGCTTTACAAATTAAGCATTAAATAATTATAACAGAGTTACAATGGAAACACACATGCAAGCTATCTAGCAAGACTTGATCAATTGGACATATTACTCAAATTCCAGCCATATAAAAAATTAATCCCAACTGCATTAACATCCTATTACCTATATTATTTTCAACTCAAATGTCTTACCAACCTTCTATAAATTCAACAAGAACCACCTCACTTCACCAACCTAAAGTGTCAAACATGGCAAGTTCTCATAGTGATGGAGTGTCCATGAATGACTTCATTTTCATTGAAGAGATTGAGTGTATTCCCATCCTTAGGCATTTATTCAACCAATTGAAAGAGGTCTTTGTCATCCTAAGAAAATTTGAAGAGGAATTTTCTCATGGCATACTGTGAGAGGTGTTTCTAAACTAGGTGCATGTACACAATGCAACACTCCTAGATCATTTTGTGTATACTATAATCCACACCTCCAAGCATCACAACTAGGGAATGAGAGCGGTGGAGAGACTAGTTCGACCCGAGTTTCTCCACCAAGTGAATGTAGCCATTTCTAGCCTCAACCATTACCCACGAAGTGGATTAGTGGTTGGCGCCATTTGCATTGCAACTATGACCTAAAATGAGGCCACCAAAGAAGTAGTGACCCTTTTCCACACGGTGTTGGTGAGAAACAACATGGGGCTATTTTCCTAATTTTGGTAGTCTCATGAGAACTTGCTATCGCTTGCCTAGATAGAGCACCTTAAAGTGGTGGTGGAGGTGATATGCTAATGTTCACCCTTTGTGCCTGAATCAATTATCATTTTGATACTATGTAGCAATCGACAGATAATTTTATATTTCCACTAGTATATATATAATAAAATATGTGGGTATGTGTAGGGTATATGGTTGACAACCTCTTTTTTACCCAAAATTGATGAAACAAAAAGGGTTTTTAAAGGATATTCTCACATTTCCACCAATATAAATTATGCTTTGCTTTTAATTTAATAAATAATTATTTTTCATTTTCTATTTGAATTATGACTAAAGTCTTGATTGATAGGACGATTAAAAAACATTTGTAGCTTTCAAATGGTATCATTTTTTTTAATATAATACATACGTCACATTCTATGCTTCACATACTATAGGATTAAAAAAATAAAAAATGAATTTCATGAAGTTTTGACCAAGTTAAGGTGGTCAGACATAGGAGTTTTTATATTTTTTAAAAGTTGTAATAAAAAGATCATAATTAATTATTTACTTAGAAAAAAATTACACAAAAATGTGCATCACATCGGGACATGATTCCTCTACTTATATCTAAAATATTATAATTTTTTTTATCATTTTATTGTGGTTAGGGTGGTTAGACAGACACCTACTTCTTATTTTTTCCCTAAAATTTTAGTGCTACTGCATTGAAATTTCAAATTCTCACCAAATAGATATTTTATTTTAAATAAACCTAGTAGTTTAGAAACTACATTCAATTTTCTATAGATTCTATTTTTACATATTTTTTAAATAATATAGATAACTTATTCAAATTTTTACGTTAAATTGCCTAACTCTGATTTTTCTAAATTTTAAGCCACTTAAGGGCCTATTTTTTCCATGATGATCTTGCACATACCCATGTCATTTTTTATCTCTAATGTCACCTCTCTTTCTCTTATGAACAACTCTATTTTTGGTTTTGGATTAATTCACTTTATTTGAATGGCATGTATTTATTAATTTCTACACAAGTGGCTCATCATTTATCTGGAATGAACTTAAAACCACACCGTGACTTCTTTAATTCCTTTGAAACTGCACTTTAGTGGTAATGTGGGGGGCTCACAAAACTAAACAAATCACCACTGGCATTTTATTAACTGCTTCAATTCTTACTCAACTTGAAAGTCTTTGAAACTCATCACTGACAGTATTTTTAATAAGTTTGTGAACCTTAGGTACAAACCACCAACCTTTCAAGAGAATGAATTAGAGTATTTGAGAAGTTATAATGGTACCCTAAAATACCACCTAACCTAAGAAAACAAAGAAGTAAAAGGAAAAGGTGATAAGGAAGGGAATTAGACAAACTTTTGAAGACACTTCCTATGTTAGAGACAACTAATAAAATACTACCTGACTTAAGACTTAACCAAAATGATGACATGGGGGTGTCAATTTAAGAGAGGGACCCAAAATCTAAGTAACAAGCAATGAGTAGAAGGTTGTAGATGGTAAAGAGACATTTTGGTGGTTTCTCCAATTGCTCTAATTTAGTGAACCTCCTTGTAACTATTTCATTGTAATCCAAAAGAAGTGATCTTCCTAGGGAGTGAGTCCTTGGTAGTGATAGTATCTTTTTAGATAGTGAGTCCTATGGGTTTTGATCATCTTGTAATCCATTTTGGTTTTCATATAGTGAGTTGATCCTCATTGTGGTTTTTCCCTTATTGGGTTTACCACATAAAATTATAGTGTTCTATTGTGAATGATTGTGGATGTGTTATTATTTTATTTTTCTTTATTCATACTAATATTTAATATGGTTTTGAAGGTTTTAATGCACAACTGATTCACCCCCCTCTCAGTTGTGTTTTGTGTTTAAAAATTGGTAATAGAGCAAAGGTTCCTTGGAAGAAGCTTAACCACTTGAGTTAGATTTGGATGGTGCACAAGAATGACCATGCAAATATCCTATATTCAATGGAACAAATTATACTTTTTTGAAGGCCTGTATGGAAGTTGTTCTTATTGCATTAGGGTTTGGTGTATGGAAATCAATTTAAAATGGATATACTATGCCTAATACTCCTTTGTAAAGTGAAGATGATATCAAGGAGTATAAGAATAATAACATGATGAAAAATTCTATTTTGAGTGGGCTTTTGAATTTAGAACTTGTGAAGGACATGAGATACCAAACAACTAAAGAGGTTTGGGCGAAGTTGAAAACCATTTATGAAGGAGATGCTAAGGTCAACAAAAGCAAAGATACAAATTTTTAAGGCTAATTTTGAAACTCTAAGGATGTCACGGGATGAAGATATTGTAGGCTACATGCACAAGGTGGATGAAATTATGAATTCCATCAATGGTCTTTGTGGAAAATTAGAGGAAAATGAAATTGTGAAAAAGGTATTGAGATTCCTTCCTAAAGTTTATAGTGCTAATTTTTTTTCTATTGAGGAAGCTCAAAATCTTGATCAATATACTAGAGATCAATTGTTTGGTTTTTAACTAAATTTTAATCGAGAGTTCGATAAAGATTCTTCAGGGAAAGAAATTTCTTGTCAAGTCAGCAAGAAAAAGATGAATGATGAATCCAATATAGATGATTTTCATGAAGTGGATATGAATATTGTAAGATTGAAAAAGGGTACTAGAAAATATATAGGTAAGTTACCTTTCAAGTGTTCCAATTGTGGAAATATAGGTGATGCAGGAGCATCCAGTGGTGTAAGGGCAATCTTGCATCACCCAAAAATAGTTAAATTTCAAGTTTATCAGTTTTTAGATGTGTTTACATTTTTGGATACCCTTTTCATTATAATTAAATTCCCAATTTACAGTTTTTATTTTCTATTCCTGGGTTGAAAGATATTGCAGTTTTAGTTTCCTAGATTTGCACCTAAAAATCTTTTGAATTAGATTTGAGGCACTTAGAGCTCCTGGGTCAGCCCCAAAACTTGCCAAAATTGGCATAGAAATTTTTTATCATGCTCTTGACTTCGAGACCTTTCCAACGGTTCAAACGGTTCGTGAATCAGAGTCCCAGATCAAAAGTTATGGCCCCGGGAAGTTGGCGCACTTTCTAGAAGATACAATTGCAAATGTTCTTTTGAAATTTGAATTTCAAGTTGTAATTTTTTGGCGCCAAACCACCTAAACTCAAATTGGAATGTTGTTTTGGCTCCAAATTAAAGAGGATCTCTATTTATCAGTGGGTTTCTAATTTTTGGGCAACTTTTTGGGGACAAGCTCGCATATTGCGAAAGGGTGATTCTGTAGCTTTATGTAATTTGCATGTGTTATAGAACTTGGGGATTTGAGATCCTTGCATGTAAGAAGCTCCATTTTCTAAATAATAAAATTATTCTCTTGTTTGTGGGTTATTTTCTAAGTCTCAGGTTGTGCCCTCATCAAGTGGTATCAAAGCAGGTTTTCTTGAGCGTGTGGACAGATCACCGATTGTGAGGTAGTTCACACTAGGACCGTGGTTGTGGGTCGAGGTCAAGGAAGAGGCCTCCAAGAGTGATGCCTGGTAGGTATGGTGGTGCTAGAGGTGGTCGAGGTGGTAGAAATGTTGGTGGAAGAGATGCACTGGCAGCCCTCCAGAGATAGGTTGACGTGTTACAAGTGCAGTTGAGAAGAGGGTTAAACCCGAGGGAGGAAAGTGAGGATGAAGGAGAGGAAGAAGGTTTAGAAGTAGAAGAGGAATAAGAAGTAATTGATCAAGAAAAAATGTGGCTAATAAGGGCCATTTTGAAGATCAGGAAAATACCTAGAGCAGAAGTCCCCAGTTATTCCAGAAGTCTAAACTCGGAAGAGTTGATTGACTGGATCAATGAGTTAGAAGAATATTTTGAGTATGAGGAAATAGAGGACCCAGATCAGGTTAAGTTTGCGAAAGTGAAGCTGAAGAGCCATGCCAATATTTGGTGGAAAGAGATCCAGTTGGAAAGAAATTGAAGAGGAAAAGGAAATATCACCAGATGGGATCGCATGGTAGAGAAACTGAAGAAGTAGTTCATACTAGTGGACTATGAGTTAGATTTGTTGAAGAAATTGCAAGGGTTGAAGCAAGGAAGCAGATCTGTGAAAGAATATACTGAAGATTTTCACAAGATAATCATCAGAATGGGTCACATAGAGGCCAATAAGGAGAAGGTAGCTCGATATCTTAATGGGTTATGACTGAGCATTTAGGAGGAGTTAAGCCTAGTTAGAATGACCACCATTGAGGATGTGTATTAGTTTTCTCTAAAGGTGGAAGAGAAGCTAAAAAAAAGATTTGATGGTAAGAAAAAAGGATAAGGAGGTCAACGTGGAAGGGGCAATGGAAGACCTTTAGGAAGCCAAAATGATGATGAAGAGAAAAGTGAAGATATGGGTACCAACCAAAGCCAAAGGAATGACAACTTCTACCATCCTCATGATCAAAATAGTGGTGATCAAAGAGGTAGAGGATGAGGGAGATATGGACAAGGATCTAGAAGAGGTGGTTTCAAAGGAATGTGTTTTCAGTGTGGTGAAGAAGGGAATCGAGCCTATGAATGCCCACAACACCAAGGAAGGGCAGACAAAAGACCAAAATCTCATGGAAGGGTTGCGCATGCAAATGAGGAGGCCCAATCTAAACATTCAAATGATGCTAAAAGGGGAGAAGCCCTAGTGATTAGGAGATCCCTGGTGACTAAGGAAAAGGAACTAGAACAAAGGAAGAATATATTTCGCACAAGGTGCAAGTGTGAAGGAAAATGTTGTGATGTCATTATTGATGGTGGGAGCACCGATAATCTAGTGTTAGAAGAGATGGTCACAAAGTTGAAGCTAAAGAGGGAAAGGCATCTGCATCCATATCAGATTGCCTGGTTGCAGAAAGACCACAAGGTTTTGGTTAATGAGCAGTGCCTAGTAAAGTTCAAGATTGGAAGCTACTATGATGAGGTACTATGTGATATCATCCCCATGGATGCATGTCACATGTTTTGGGGAGGCCATGGCAGCTTAGTAGGCGAGCTATACATGATGGCCATGAAAACACTTATTCCTTGACAAAGGATGGGGTTCGTCACAAGTTGAAACCCCTGAAAGAGACCAAAGAAAAGGTATGCAGTAGTGCTAGAATTTGTTATGTAGATGGAAGAAAATTTTTAGAAGGTATGAAGCATGAGCATGTGTGTTATGCATTAATTCCTAGAGTAAGGAGGATAGTGAGATGGTTCCAGAAGAAGTTTTTGGGATGTTGGATGAGTTTTAGGATATTGTTTCTAATAATGTACCTGAGGGTTTACCACCAATAAGGAAGATCAGTCATCAGATTGACTTGATTCCTGGAGCCAGTTTTCCAAATAAGGTAGCTCATAGAATAACTCCACCAGAAAATGAGGAGTTGAATAAACAAACTTTCAAGAGTTGTTGAGAAAGGGTTTGATACGGGAGAGTTTGATTCCATGTGCAGTACTTGTAGTACTAACACCAAAGAAGGATGGGGAGTGGAGGATGTGTACAAATTCCCCAGCCATAAACAAGATAACAACTGGGTATAGATTTCCTACCAAGGATGGATGACCTAATGGACTATTTTAATTGGAGCTCTGTGATTTCCTACAAAGATTGATCCAAGAGGACATCACCACAGATCCCGATTCGAGACAGAGATGAATGCAAGACTACCTTCAAGACCAAAGAGGGCCTGTACGAGTGGTTAGTCATGCCTTTTGGGCTAACCAATGCACCGAGTACATTCATGCGGCTCATGAACGAGGTATTAAAAGAATTTCTAGGAAGTTTTGTTATTGTGTATTTAGATGATATTTTGATTTTCAGTAAGATGTTGGATGAGCATCCGATGCATATTTGGAGAGCCTTTGAGAAGTTAAGAGAAGAGAAACTGTTGATTAATCTGAAGAAGTGTAGTTTTGTGAAGAGGGAGTTAGTGTACTTGGGGTTTGTTGTCTCAGCAGAAGGTCTCAAGATGGACCCATAGAAGGTGAAGGCTATTCTGGAATGGCCTACCCCAAGAACTACTACCGAGGTGAGATCTTTCCATGGTTTGGTTAGTTTTTATAGAAAATTCATTAGAAACTTTAGTAGTATTTGGTAGGGACCCCTAACTAAAAAAAAAAATGAGAGGGATAGAAAAGAATTCAAGGGAGGGTGAAGGTAAAATTTTTTTAACTATTGAAGCAGACAGATAGAGCAACCCATTCTAGCCCTCCCATATTTCAACAAGGTGTTTCGTGTGGATTTCATGCATGCCGCTATTGTGCCATTGGAGTAGTGTTGAGCCAAGAAGGTAAGCCCATTGCCTATTTCAGTTGAAAAACAAATGATGCCAAGAGAAAGTGGCTATGTATATGATCGTGAATTTTATGCAATAGTTCAACATTAAAGAAATGGAGACATTATTTGTTGCCGAAGGAATTTGTTCTATATACTGATCATCAGGCCTTGTAGTACCTAAATAGTCAAGAAAAATTAAATCAGAGGCATATGAAATGGGTAGAGTTTTTGTAGAGTTATACCTTTGTTTTAAAACATAGGAGTGGGAAGTCAAATAGGGTTGCAGATGCTTTAAGTAGGAGGCATACATTGATGAAAAAGATGTAGATTGAAGTGGTTGGGTTCAATGAACTCAAGACACTGTATGCAGAAGATCCTAATTTTGCAGAGGCTTGGAAAGCTTGCAAAGAACCTGTTATAGTGGATAGGACAAGGTGGCTGAATTTCATAATCTAGGATGGCATGTTATTTAAGGGAAGTCAATTGTGTATTCTGAGGAGTTCCATGAGAGAGAACTTGATAAAGGAGAAGCATAGTGGAGGAATGGCAGGACATTTTGGTCGAGATAAGACCATTGCCATTATCAGTGAGCATTATTATTGGCCTTAATTGTCATAGGATGTGAAGAAGTTTGTACAAAGCTATAGGGTATGTCAGATGGCTAAAGGATTGAGCCAGAATACAGGCTTATATCAGCCCTTACTTGTACTAGAGAGGCCATGGGAGGATATAAGTATGGACTTTGTTTTTGGTTTTCCAAGGACACAAAGAGGGAATGATTTAGTCTTTGTGGTGGTTGATAGGTTTTCAAAGATGGTACATTTCATTCCATGTCAGAAGACCCATGATGCAGTCCACATTTCTAACTTGTTCTTCAAAGAGGTCGTGAGGCTACATGGTCTGCCAAAGAGTATTGTTTTAGATCGTGATAGCAAATTTGTGGGCTACTTTTGGAGGACTTTGTGGAAGAAGCTAAAGACAGAGTTGAAATTCAGTTTTGCACACCATCCACAAATAGATGGGTAGACAAAGGTTGTTAATAGGAGTTTGGGTAACCTACTGAGATGCTTAGTAGGAGATAATCCGAAGGGATGGGACTTGATCTTACCCCAGGCAGAATTTTCTTACAACAATTCTGTCAATAGAAGCATTGGTAGATCACCATTCCAGATTGTGTATGGAGGTAGCCCCAGAACAGCTCTAGAATTGAGGAAGATGGACCAAGAGAAGAAAATAAGTGCTGAAGCCAAAGATTTTGTAGAACACATTAAGGATATACATGAGAAGGTAAGAGAACATATTAACAAGATGAATATGCAGTGTAAGGCTAAGGCAGATCAGAAGAGGAAGTATAAGGAGTTTCAGATTTGATAGAGTATCATGAAGGTAGCCTAGAGGAAGTACCAACAATGGAACAGTGTGGGATTCCCACACCTATTTTAGAAAAGGAGGAGATTGAAGAAATCCTAGATAGTCGTGTAGGAAGGAGTACCAGGAACAGGCAGTATGAAGAATATTTGGTTAAATGGAAAGGAAGGCATGTTGAATACTCATCCTGGTTGCCTAAGGTAGAGGTCAACCATTTGGGTTTTCCTCAACCATCTAAGATGTGATGAGGTCACTTCTCAAATTACCCTAGGTGTCTGATGCAAGAGCATCCAGTGGTGTAAGGGAAATCTTGCATCACCCAAAAATAGTTAAATTTTAGTTTTCTTAGTTTTTAGATGTTTTTAAATTTTTGGATACTCTTTTCATCATAATAAAATTCCCAATTTACAATTTTTATTTTCTATTCCTAGGTTGAAAGATATTACAGTTTTAGTTTCTCATATTTGCACCTAAAAATCTTCTGAGTTAGATTTGAGGCACTTAGATCCCCTATATCAGCCCCAAAACTTGACAAAATCAGCATAGAAAATTTCAAGCATGTTCTTGACTTTGAGACCTTTCCAATGGTTCAAACGGTTCGCGAATTGGAGTCCCGGATCAAAAGTTATGGCCCTGGGAAGTTGGCACACTTTCTAGAAGATACAATTGCAAATGTTCTTTTGAAATTTGAACTTCAAGTTGTAATCTTTCGGCGCCAAACTGCCTAAACTCAAATTGGAATGTTGTTTTGGCTCCAAACTAAAGAGGAGCTCTATTTATGGGCGGGTTTCTAATTTTTGGGCAACTTTTTGCGGACAAGTTCACATATTGCGAAAGGGTGATTCTGTAGCTTTCTATAACATGCATGTGTTGTAGAACTTGGGGATTTGAGATCCTCAGCATGTAAGAAGCTCCATTTTCTGAATAATAAAATTATTCTCTTATTTGTGGGTTATTTTCTAAGTCTCGGGTTGTGCCCTCATCATGTAGCATTGATTAATTTATGATCTTCCCAGTAATGTTTGAATTGGTTTGTTTATTTGCATTTTGATGAACTTGCTTGAGAATCATGATTTTTTCCCTAGTATGGTATCAGCATTTGAAATACCTAAGTCATAGGTTTGCTTGTGTGTTAATGGTAGATACATAGGGTTTGACTTAGGGCATCACCATTAATCTTGAATATGTTCTTGAATCGGTCTTGAATGCTAAAGGAATCCATAGAAGGCCCATGTTAAACTTTCCTTAAGCTTAAATTGTTGAAATTCATGATCGATCTGATGTTGTAAGTGAAATCATGATTTAACGTCGTTGTTCGGGTTTCATCCTTAGTCTGGGACTTTTTGTTCCCTCAGGACAATCCACCTCTGGTAGATTTTCTCGATCTCCTTCATTTTTCTAGAATTTGCTAACATTTTCAGAGTTTCATATATTCTGCGGATTTCTATTGACCCCAGATTTTCCTGATCTCTATCGTTTTCTTGATTTCCTTTAAGCTCTTAGAATCTGTATTGATTTCAGAATTTTACCTTATCCATAGAATTTTGGTAACCCCAGATTTTCTCAAAGTTCTTGTTTCCTTGTTTTCTTCGAGTTTGCAAAATGCTTCTACCTTCATGGGAATCTGTCTCTGGCAGATTTTCCTGAAATTTGATGAAAGGTGAGGAAATATGGAATAGTTAGATTTATTAATGATTTATGATGTATTGTATGGCTATTTCATGATATCGTATGATCTCCCATGTGGTTTAATAATTAATAATTATCAAATTTAATTGATAATAGGTGTTTTCATGATTACTTCTCAAGAATCTGCTTGGCCCAGAATTTCCTAAAATTCCTCTCTGGCTCGGATTCCGTGGATGGTCCTGAATCCCAAAATTTGTTATGATCATTTTACATGAGTTTTAATAACACCTTGACTATATGAGGCTTATTATAATGGTGTTATTATGGATTAACATTCCCTTTCTTATAGTTTTTACTATGAATTCCATTTCAAGTGCAAGCTAAACCTAACAGGGCAATGGCTAGGTCTTCAATGTCTAATGCAGATAGGATTAAAATCAACATTAAGAGCAAGATCCCTGAGAGTAAAATCACTTTAGTCTGGTTGGAGGTGACTGATCCAAATGTTGGCCTCTGGGACTACGAGTAGTTCAAAGGAAAAAAGTAAGATAGGTGAAACTCCTAAGAAATAGAATGTGAGTGAGGAGGCACCTAAGGATTAGCAAGAGGAGAAACAAAGTGAGGAGATTATATCAACTGGGAAGGATGCTATAAGGGCAGCCGATTGGTTGAAGGAAGTGTTGGCATAGGATGAGGAAGATATAGATCTCCTGTTACAGAAAACTAGAACTATCATGGAGTACACCAGGGATAGTTTGGTAAGTGATGGAATTATTCCTTCCTCCAGAGCTACCGAACCATGGGAGTGGTATGAGGCATTGTAGATTAGGAAGAAAGTGTTGAAGAAGATTTACAAATAGAGGGGGCAAATTGATGATACCCTAGCCAGTGTTTACAATGGACCCATTGCCTTCTTTGAAATTATGATAGGAAGAAGGAAGATCACACCCAGGTACTTGAGCTTGGAACAGTTGAGGAAGTGGTGGCATGATGTTTATGCCCCAATTAATGATGATTCTATTTTTGAGCATCAGTTGGATGATGTGGCCACATACATTATTGTCATTGACAAATACCTAACATATAAGGTGGATTGGGATAGGTCAGTAAAACAATCAAGGGAGGAGATTGCATCAATTGAAAGATGACTTAGGGTTTTTCCTTTACCACCTATGGTCGATTTGGATAGGGTGCTCTTGAAAGTCCATGAAGGGCTAGATTAGAATAAGGACAAAGGGGAAGGCAATTAATGCCCAACTACATCAAGATGTGTGCTTCCCCATTATCCTGCCCTACATTGGTCTGAGCTACATTGGGAATCCCGGGCTGACCTAGGTGTAGTTTGTGCATTTAATCCATTCATTTATTTGATTTTGAATTTCTCTTGGCTGACTGGTGGTGCCTAATTAATACTGTGAAACTCTTGCTTGGCTGATGAATTTTTTGGGGGGATTATATATATTTGGCATTTCACCTCATTTGTAAGGGTTAGAATATAGAGATTGATATAGAGCAGAGATAGTTAGAACCAAATTAAGTAGAGCAAGTTAGCAAGTAGTTGTTCTCAAACAAATATTGTAATAGAAAGTTGGAATTGTTGTTACAGTGGATAATTTGAATGCAAGTAATGACATTGTGATTTGGTGCCATAATTGTATTCTCTTGTCTTACATGGTTCTTGTTATTCTATCTTTAAAACTTCCTTGAGGAGGTTAATATTTAAATTAGATTCAATTTTAAAATGTTTGTGATTTGATACTTGAATGTTGCAACAATCCCTCAGTCCATACTTTTTGCAACAAAACTGATTGTTAGTTGCTTTGCAAAGTTAGCCTAGACTTCATATTCACTGTGCTTAGTTCAATTGTGAGGATTTGTTCATTTCAATTGCAATAGGGTTGTTTGAATGAATGTTCATGATTTGAAAATCCCTACACCTTAGAAGATTGCACTGTTTCTATAAGATTATAGATTTATCTGGGTCAAGTAGAGATCAGTTTTGAGGGATTGGTTCATTTCAAGTGTTGGTCATTTTCATTGTTAATCTTAGGTTTAGCATTAAGTCTAGAAATCTCTTTGAAACCCTTATCTTTTGCTATTTCTTTGATTAATGGGTTAAATCTAGGATTGAAGTATCATCATATTGTTAGATCTGATAAATTGAGATTCAATATTTTGCGTGTAGTAAGGTCCCATTGTGATTATCATCATTTTCACATTTATCACTAAGTTGTTTATGCGTTGTCAAGACCTGACATTAGAGACCTTAGGGTTATCTCTTGAGGCTTGCTGATAGAGATTTACTTTTCAAGTGAGATAGGTTATTATATTCTATCTGAGTTGTTGTTGTGCAGAAAACATCATCAACATGATAGTGAATGCTTATTCTTAGCTTTGGAAAGTAAATTTGTATCCACTAACCCTAGAAGGCTCCAGAGAATAAGAGGAATAGGATGGAAGGTACTTTGGTTATCAATTTTCATGAAAACAAGATGAAGACTACTGGGTAATTGATAGTGGATGTTCTAATCATGTGGCTAGAGATAAGAGTAAGTTCACTAAACTTGAGAAATATGATGGTGGTTTAGTTATGTTTGGTGATGATTTAGGAGCTAAGTTTTTTTGGAAAGGATTAATTAGTTTTGATGGATTGCACAATACTGATGATGTATATTGTGTGAAAGGTTTGAGGCACAACCTTTCGAGTGTTGGTCATATGTGTAGTAATGGTTTTAAACTTTTTTTTAGAATAATACCTATGAAATTAGAAAAGGATTTGGAAATGGAGATATGATTGCTACTGGAAGAAGAACTCATGGAAACATCTATCAACTAAAGGGAGTTGATGGTCATTTCCTTGTATCTCAAATCAGTGAAAGTTGGTTATGGCACCAGAGAATGGGACATGTAAATTTTGATAACCTGGTCAAAATTATTGCAAAGGATATTGTTCAAGGGCTGCCCAAAATCACAAGACTAGATAATGCTATTTGTAGAAGTTGTCACTTGAGGAAACATACAAGATGCAACTTTAAGGGAAAAGAGCAATCTACTACCAAAATGTTGGAGCAAATTCATACTAATCTATATGTTCTGACAAGACTGGGAAGCTTGAATGGTGATAGGTATTTCATGTTTCTTATTGATTATTCTAATCGAATGACATGGGTTTCTTTTCTTAGAGAAAAGACTCAGGCTCTGGATAGGTTTAAGCATCACATAAGAAGACAATTTTTTTACTCTGAGAACCCCTTAGCAAAATGGAGTAGTTGAAAGGAAAAAATAGGATAGTATAGGAAGCCACTAGAAACATGATGAAAGAATAAAATGTACCAAATGTGTATTAGAGAAAGGAAATACACACTACTGTTTATGTTCTTAATCAAGTTTAGATCAAATACAACAACACAAAGACTCATTTTGAGTTATGGACTAGTAAGACTCCTATTGTGAACTATTTTAAGGTATTTGTAAGCAAATGTTATATTAAAAGAGATGATGAAAATCTTGGAAAGTTTGCTACTTGATGTGATGAATGAATATTTCTTGGATACTCTACTACTAGCAAAGCATACAAATGCTTTAATAAAAGATTGAGAAAGATTATTGAAAGTGATAATGTGAAAGTTAATGAAGACATACACAAACCTATTGAGATAAGTGAAGTTGAACCCGATGATCCTATTTGTGGACATGTACCTAAGGAATATAAGGAGAAGGAAGAAGAAGATAAAGAAGAACAAGTGGAAGAAGAAGAAGAGAATGAGCTAGAATATGTTGTTAAGACTCCTAAGTATATATAGAAGAATCATCTAGAGGAATAGATAATTGGTGATAAAAGTGAAGATGTGAAGACAAGAAGGAGAGTTGCACCTGAGGTAAATTTCTGTCTACTTTCTAAAATTGAACCCAAATTTGTAAGTGAAGACTGTGAAGATGAGAGTTACATGAAGGCTATGAAAGAAGAGTTGCAACAAATAGAGAAGAATCAGACATGGGTGTTGGATGTTGTGATTTTTTTGCTGATATTTGGTTTTCATTGATGTCAAAACTATTAGAATTAGTGCATTTGAAGCTGTATATGTCAAGGATATTTAGAAAATTGTAATGGAATGAGTTGTAGGTTGTTAGTGGTGAAGTGATGTTCTATCTTTTGGTGAGTTTTGTACATTTTTGTTTATAGGTTGTGGACTAAAGGGTTTCTTTTTGAGTATGTATAGTTTATCCCTGTTGAGTTTCAAAGATCCATGTGAAGATTTGATCAAGTTATGAAGATTTGCATTCTGACAGTTTTTCTTTTGCCTTAGTTGGTGTTTCTGATTGAAGATTATGTGATTCTAGTTAATTTTAGTTGTTGTGGATGCTTCTCTGATGTTTCATAATATATGTGGATGTTTCTATTTTTTGTTCTATCTTTTTTTGCACATCTATATTGTTCATTGTGCTCATGATCTAAGATTCTCTCTTGCGTGTCCATGTTTTTCTTGTTCTTGGCCGACAGGGTGTTGAAGCATGTTTTGGATCTTTGAGGAGAAATTAATTGAAGTGTTTTTGTATTGTAAATGTTGATTTGTGTCTTCACTATGTTGTGGTTGACCTTGTTTGATTTGCATTGAAAAATATCTATTATTTTGGGCTGATAGTTTGTATTCATTTTATTATTTCTTTGAGGCCGACTTGTAGCAAATGTAATTTCATGTTGCTAATATATAAGACCAATTTGTTTATTCAAATTGAAGTGTGCAAGAGTGTGCTTCTGTGTGTGTGTGAATATTTTTCAAATCATTCGAAGGTAGAGTAGTGTGTGAAGAATAGTGAAGAATAGTAAAGAAGTGTTCATGTGCTTAACCAGAGTTGTAATTAGGAATTAGTAGATGCTATTTTATTAGTTCCTAATCTAGATGGATGTAATATGAATATTTATGTAAGACAATGTGTCTTCCTTTGTAATTGAGTAGTGAGCTCTAGGGAGTGTGCCTCAATGCATGTGCATTCCCCATTTATTCTTTTTATACTTTTAAAAGGGTATAATCTTGTGGATTGACCTCTACCATGTTTTTTTGCTAATGGGGTTTCCACATAAAAATTTTGGTGTTATGTATGTTTCTGATGTGTTGTTGATTCATGCTTTCATTGACATTTATCAAATTTGAGAATAAGGATTAATAATTTTAATAAGTTTGAAATGCAGTGACAATTGATTCACCCCCCTCTAAGTTGTCTGCACTTGTGTTGCCAACAATTGGTATTAGAGATTAGCTACTTGGACGAAGTTTCATAGCTTGAGCTGATTTGGGATTGTGGCATACAAGGAGCCTAATAGTATGAGATATGATGGAATAAATTATTCTTTATGGAAGACTTGAATGGAGTGCCATCTAAGATGCATTGGTGAACTGTATTAGAGCATTACAAGTAATATGTATGTTATACCACTAAATGGTCCTACTACTTCTATTGAGATTAGAGATTTTGAGTACAATATCAGGGCTAAGGAAGCATTGTTGAGTGCCTTGACTGATACTGAAGTGACTAATGTTATGGATCTGAAGACTGCTTATGAGATATGGAAAACTTGGAAACTTTGTATGAAGGTGATGCTAATGTGAAGATTTCTAAGTTACGGAGTCTTGAAGGGAAATATAAATGTTGAGAATGGGTGATGATGAAAATGTTACTACTTTCATGCAAAGATTGAATGAACTTGTGTGTGGTATTAGATGTGTTGGTGGAAAGTTGGAAGAATTAGAGATTGTTGCTAAAGTGCTTAGATAATTTCCTATTTCTTATAAAGTCAAAGCTAGTGCTATTGAAGAACTCCAAACTTTAACAAATGTAAAAAGAGATATGATCTGGGTGAGATTTCATCTAGAAAGACATTCAAGTATGAGGATGAAATTAGAGAAATTGAAGAAGGAAGATAGCTAGAAGAGTTAGAAGCACTTATTTTCAAAAGAATACCAAGAGGAAAAGGTAAGTATGAAGTAAAATTGTCTCTTAAATGTTTTTCTTGCAATAAGATAGGTCATTTTGTATCAAGGTGTCTAGAAAGAGATTTTAAACCAAGGCATAACAAGAATAAATTTCAAAAGAAGTGTTATTATGCTGCTAATGATGAATCTAATCAAGGTGAAGATGAATGAGTTTGCTATCAAGGAAAGTAATCATGTATCTACTGAATTTGCTAGTTGTACAAATGTGGAGAAATTCCTAGTTGCTCGAGTTGAAGAGAAAGATAAATGGGTGATTGATAGTGGATGTTCACATCATATGACAAGAGAAAATTAAGTTTGCGAGCTTGGAAAAGTATGATGGTGATGTTGTGAGATTTGGTATCATCCGTGGAAGAGGATGCATTTATCTTGATGGTAAGAATAATACTGATGATGTCCTCTATGTGGAAGGTCTAAAGCATAATCATTTAAGTGTCAGACAAATGGATGATAAGGGTTACACTATTTATTTCAAGGATGGAAAGTACATAATATTGGGATGTTCTGGAAATGTGATTGCATCAGGTACAAAAAAAAGAGGTAATATCTTTCATTTGAATGCCTCTTAGTAAGATTTGTTTGATTGTTTAAGTTGCTAAAATTTGGTTGTGGCATAGGAGAATGTGTCATATTAACTTTGATAATAGTGTCAAGATAAGTTCTACTAAGGCAGTGAGAGATCTACCTAAGTTGGTAAAACCTACTAATGCCATTTGCAAGGAGTATTAGTTGGGGAAGCAAACTAGAATTTCATTTCAAAGAAAAAAACATTGTTCAAATTAATTGTTGGAGCTTGTGCATACTAATTTGTATGTGTAGACATAAAAAAAAATGTCCTCTTACAATACCTTGTCACAACATCGCATCATTTAGACACCTTGTATCATGTTTTTCCCTAGGTACCCATGTCATCATCTAATTAGTTAAATCAAATCCATCCATTCCTCTAATGTTAATTAAATAATTCATATTATTTAGTTAAAGCATTTCCATCTATTCCTCTAATGTTAATTAAATATTTTATATTATTTAATTAATTAAATCATTTCTATTGATTCTTCTAATGTTAATTAAATAATTTACATTATTTAATTGATTAAATCATAAATCCAACATTAATTAAATCAATCAAATATTTAATTAATTAATAAAATCTCAAAAATATCTTCTCGCTTTCTTTCCAAAATTGAAACTCATGTGTATCTAATTAATTTATTTAATTAGATAATTCATCAATTATCCTTCTCATCTTTTTTAGGATTTATTTCCTTTGAAAGAGAATCAAAATCTTTCTATCTTTTCATATCTTATCTTATCTTGTTTTAATTCCTTTAAAGCAATAAATCAAAATCTTTCTATCTTTTAAAAATATTATCTCATCTCGTTGTATTTCCTCTTTTGTCAAAAATAAAATCCTTATCAAATCTTATCAAATCTTATATTTGTCCACGTCGACAATCTATAAATCTAACCTTTCACAAGACATTTGCATCAAACATTTTTCAAACATCCTTATGCTGTCAAAATCATTCTTCTATCTTCCATCCATCGCCATCTATCATCTTCATTAGATCATCATGCTGCAAAACTAAGCAACCAACATTCCTTCAACAATCAACCTTCAAAATCTTGCATTCTCATGCAGGTGGAGAAGATCCATGGAGATAAATCAACTCTAGTTTGAAAATCGGTTTGCACGTTCTTTATTTATTTTTAGTTTCATTCTAGTTTGTGCTTCATGGTGCTTGATAGGATTTAATTAGTTTATTGTTATTCTCAACATATAAACTTTTTGATAATTTCCCTATCTACATTTTGGTGCCCACTATGGAGCCTTGCCCAATTTTTAACATTTATTTGCAGGTTTTCTAACAAGTTTTCACATTCTAGAATTCAATTTTTTGGAAACAAAATTCATTTTAGTGCATACGTGGAATTTTGTAGTGCATATGAGGGTTTTTGTAGTGCATCTAGGGATTTTAATAGTGCTTTTGCAAGTCTTTCGACACTTTCAAAGCTATTTTAGTGCATTTAGGGAACAAAATGGTGCATATACTCAATGCTTTTCATTAAAATTTGTGTAATTTTTATTTTTTTTTTAAAAATCTTTTAGCACATTTAAGCTTTTGTTTAGCACATACAGGGACTATTTTAGCGCATATGGCTCTATTTTAACCTTTTCCGCACTTGTTTTAGCGCATTCGATGATTCTTTTAGTGCATATGGCACTGTTTTGACATTTTCACACTTCTTTTAATGCATTCAATGATTCTTTTAGTGCATATGACACTATTTTAACATTTTTCACACTTCTTTTAGCGCATTCGATAATTATTTTAGCACATATACGTTTGTTTTAGCATTTTTTTAGTAAATCTTAAAATGGTCATATCTCAAGGTCATTTTTTAGTCTATTTCAGCACTTTTTTTTTATATGGGGTAGAATTTCATAAGCTATCCAATGGTGTACATGTTTATCAACTTTGAAAGAGTTAAAGTTATCAAATTCTCATATATTCTTCAGCGCATATGAATTTTTTTCCAACACATTGGTAATTTGTTTCTTTTTGTCTTGGTGACTTGTTGGTAAATCATACGGAGCTGGAAAAGCATTAGGATCAATCAAAACAAAAATTTGGAAAGTGAATAATTAGGTGCACACATTCCATTTTTAATCTCTTAATCTTGTTTGTCACATATTTCAATTTGGGGCATAAAATCAAATCTTGGTTGATCACATCATTGAAATTGGCTTAAAATTTTTTTATCTTCAATAACATTTCAAAAATTGTGTCTAAAGTTAATCATTGTCTTCAATCACATCTTGATTTGGGGTTAAAAATAACAAGTGCTTGAACTGTTTTATAAACATTTCAATTTTCTAAAGGGTAAATTAACAATTGTGAGTGTGAATCAAGTGTGGGTGTGATCACAAACACCTCACTTGGTTTGCTTTTGTCAAATCCTTCATAGGAGGCCTGCTATGGGATTTCATCACCCCTAGGAATGACCTCAATCAAAGTGTGAATCAAAAGACATGTTTGTTTGGAAGTTACAATCTTGTCACTCTTGGCTAAGCCCCAAAGAACTTTATACCTTTGGGAAGTGAAGGTGAAGGGTGGGTTACCCCTTTCTCCTGATTGTGTGGCAGATTTTTTTTTCAAATCATTCCTTAGTCAACCTTGTACAAACTAGGTCGAGACCTAATTGGCCATACCTCACTTGACTAGTCATAGGACTTGTTGTGTATTCAAGTGTTTTCTTAATCATAACATCTAATCTTCAAAGACAAATTTATCATTGTTTTTGGTGTGTGTGTTCATACATTTACATGTGAAATATTGTGTTTGATAGTGCTCAAGTCAAACTTCCAATAAACACTTGACACATCATCCAAATCATACAATCTTGTCATTCCATATCATATCCTAATCATCATCATCTCTTTAATCCAATCAACAACATTTTACACAATGAAAACATTGGAATACATAGCACAAAAGGTTGTTCACCTAATTCACACAGCTAAAATAATTCAAACACCTTTACCCCAACAACTCATTCATGAATTCCATGACATAATACAAAAACTTCAATCACACAAGTCACCTCAAATCCAATAGCTCCTAGCTCAAGCCCAATACCTCATGGCCACTTGTCAAATCCAAAAACCACCACATCATCCCCTATCCATTATTATCACCCTTCCACCTCATACCAATCTAATCAATCCACTTCTTCACATGAAAATGCCACATCACGACAAACACATGTGAATTTAAGTCCACCTAGGCAACAAAATCAAGAGCATTTAAGTTCTAATGGAACCATTGACAAGGGGAACACTAATCGAGGTCATTCACCCTCTAAGTATATCATACTACTATCTAATCAAAAGCTTATCCATAAGCCACCATAGCTGAGTCCTGATTCATTGGCCTCTTTACTTTATAAATCAATTCAAACCCCTGAATATAGATATATAAAAAATAAATTGATGGGATTACCTAAATCCACCCATCCATCAATAAAGGATGTGACCTAAGGGCTACAAGCAAGGAATCAACTATTGCCATATCATTCAACATATATACTTGAACATACAAAAGAGTCCTCAAACATCATGCCAAGTCATTCAAGTCAACCATGTCATCCACAACCCCTTGAGTCAATTCAAGAGTCTCTCGTCATAAGTCCAATTCACCCTCTTTCATGCTCCTATGTTGTTGACCTTCAAGAACATGTCAAGTCTCTCCATGAGAAATCCCCTTCCACTTCTATTCAAGCAACCCAAGAGTTATATCAAGAGTCTACTCCGAAGCATGTGGAAACATCAAGCCCTAGTCCTAATCAAGATCAAATTATATTCATCCAACCTATCCATAATCTATATCATTTTTATGATCAAGATAATATCAATACTAATGAACAGCCTATCCATGAGAAATTTGATGCTGTACCCATCCATGAGAAAGATATTCTAAATTCACCTCCACCTAGTCCTATCCATAATCCATCAACATCCACTTCCCTTGATGAGACATATGCCTTCAAAACACATATAGAAGATCAAACAAATACCTTGCATCTAAGTGAACACAATGCTAATCAAGATCCTAATGATCCTCCATCACCCACTATCGACCCCATTGAAAGTCCTCCATCATATCCTATTGGTCTTTCCACCCTCATAAATGAATGTTCCTCCTTAGAACAACAACAACCATTACCTTCCCTTGCTTCATTTTCTCCATCCAATAAGGAACTCATGCCTAGTGTTCCACCTACAACTATTCCCATTATCCATTGCCCACTCCAAAACATAAAACACCAACATAAAGGTCTAGACCTTCATGAACAAGGTATTTTGGAGCCCATCCATGTCAAAGTCCCTCCATTTTCTTATGGCCTTGGATATACACCCCAAGGACAACAACCTAAAGATTTTTGTACTTTCTCCATGCATCCCAAGTCCACTTTCTATCATAAATCCTATCGTATCCCTAAAACATATGTTTCCATCCCTCTTCCATCATCCTACAAATGTCAAAAGCATGTGGCCATACACCTTCCACCATCAAATCTGCCACCATTGCTTCCAACTCCTAATAGCCCTCCATATAATCTACCTCCACTTTTCCCATCCCTATTATCCAATCCCCTTATCCCTCCATCCATAAATTGTCTAAAAATCCTAATCATGACTAATCAATGCACACATTGTCTAATCTTCCACTCATTCCACCAAACCCAAGGGATTACAAAATGAAAATGGGTGTGCCTCTACACATAAAGTCAAAATTTATAAAGGTCCTAATGCCTTAGCATACAATTGCATGAAGTCAAAGCCAAAAAATTTATATAAGCCCATACCTCCAAAAGTAAAGGCCAAAACTAAAATGGTTTTGGTACCTAAGCAAAAAGAAATCAAGTCAAATGAGGCATCCACATCACAAAAATCCCAACCATCCACTTTCACCCCACATTCCCACTCTATTCAAGAGTCTCAAATTCCTAAAACCCACAAGCCAAATAAAATTCATAAAAATACTAAGTCTATGTGGGTACCAAAATCACTACATCCACCATCTCCTAAGCAAACATCTTCATTTATTCCTACACCCCATCCACATCAAAAGATTCAATGTTTATCATAGTGTGTGCAACCATTGGTCATGATTCCCTTCAATTTCACAACAATTCCACATACCTCCATCTCCTCATCCTTCAACTACTATCCTACATATCTTCCCAATCACTTCCCTATGGTCCATGTTGTTGCATAAACCTTTCATCCATCCTTTTGCATAAGTCCTATTCAATCCACATCATCATCCTCTATTCCCCATCCATTTTTGTATAAACCTTTCATAATCCATCATGTACCTACTCCATATCACACTCATGCAATTCCTTACCAACATCTATGAGCATAATGACATTTGACATGGTCCATGTAATGACATCCACATCTATTGGGACTACCACCTTTCATGGAACTAGAAACTTGAGTCCCTCCTATCCATATTTCCCTTCTCCTATCCAAAAAAGAAAAAGAAAAAGAGAAAAAAAAGTAAAGAGAAATCCCTTTGTCCAATGGTGAAAACCTAGTAAACAGGCGCCCTGGATAAGTACCATGATGAAAACCTAGCAAATAGGCATCATGTGTAGGTTGATTTTCTATGTCACTTACACTTGGGGGCATAATGTCTTATCTATCTAACCTATCATTCATGTCATATCATTTCCATCCTACCTACCATCTTTAGCCATCATACTTACCTATCATATTGAGTCCATTCATCCACCCTTCTTTTGATCTTGATGAAGACATAGGGGAAAAATGTTGAAACATGTTTTTTGGGTATCTCTTGACATACCTCATCCTATCTAAACCAATCATATCATTATCCTATTGTCATACATTTTGTCATGAAAATTTTTAAGTATTGTACTTAGAATGGGGCATGTTATTCCTATGCAACATAGTCTTTGGAAATCACATCCTTGATCTCTTATGAGGCATACATCCATTCCATTCACTATGACCTATCCTTTCGATCCATTCATCTATCATGAGCCTTTTATCGCTTATCCCATCACCCACCCTTGCACCTAGACTTGGTTTTCCCCTTGTCATTGGTCTCTAGCACAAAGGCTACTCAAATTTTCATCCAAACACATCAAAAGATTTCAAAAATCCAAAAAAAACATCAAAACATTTCAAAATTCCAAAAAAATCAAAATATCCCCAAAAATACAAAGATCTAAGTAATAAAATCAAACCACATCACTTCTACTAATAAATCTAATCATTATCATAAAATCAATTCATTTCTTCATCAATTCAATCCCTCACCTCATTCCAATCAAATCAATTCCTCAATTCACTCAATCAATCATCTAACCAAATCACTTCAACCTAAATCATTCCCATCACATCCATTCTTCTATTTAATTCATCACATCCTATCATCCAATCAATCATCATATCATTACAAGTTGTTTCTTCATATCAATCAAATCAATCTAAGCAATAATCCAAATGCAAGTCAATCCCTAATCCATACCAATCAAGTCAATCAATCTTGTCAAATTATCCAATCACATCCTTTGGTCTTGATCCTAATCTTGTCGTAAACCAAATCAACCAATCAATCAATCAATTATGATCATCCTTATGTTGCTCTAGGGATATGCCACTCCCCTCAATGACAACACTATCATCATCATCAATCAATCTATCAATCAATAGTTTATAGCTTGACAGGGGCAATTCGTTGTTTGTTTTTGTATCATTTGTGCATGCTTGCTTGTGTGTGATATCATTTTATCTTGCATTTGTTTCAAATCCATATCATTCCAGCTAATATTCATATCTTGTGTATGTTGGAGTAGCTTTTTGCACTATCCTTTTCATCTAAGGTCACATCATACCTTTTGTGCATTAGGACTTTAATGCTCTAAGTCTACTTCCTCATACATCTAGACAAGGTTGTATTACACTGGGGCACGAGACAAATCATCACCTTGGTCCTTATATCTTGGTGCATAACGTCTAGTGCTATATCAAACATCATAGTTGCTCACCTTCATTGCAGCATAACATATCATTCCTCTCCTTCATCCACTTCCCATTTTACATTATTCATCTTGTCTATCCTTATCATCTCATTTTGAGAGCCTACTCATGTTTTTCCAACCCGCCTATCCTCTCGAGGGGGCATCATCATTCCATCATCCTATCTTTCTATCATTAACCATTTTCCTCTATCCATACCTTAACTTCTTTGAAATGATGTTACTCCACACAAATATCATCATCTCAAACATCATCTCAAAGAGGGGCAAAATGTAGACATAAAAAAAATGTCCTCTTATGATACCTTGTCACAACATCGCATCATTTAGACACCTTGTATCATGTTTCTCCCTAGGTACCCATGTCATCATCTAATTAGTTAAATAAATCTTATTTATTTGATTAATTTCGTTTATTCTCTTCCTATGCATAATCCATCCATTAATCCATCCATTCCTTTAATGTTAATTAAATAATTTATATTATTTAATTAATTAAATCATTTCTATTAATTCTTCTAAGGTTAATTAAATAATTTATATTTAATTGATGAAATCATAAATCCAACATTAATTAAATAAATCAAATATTTATTTAATTAATAAAATCTCAAAAACATCTTCTCACTTTCTTTCCAAAATTGAAACTCATGTGTATCTAATTAATTTATTTAATTAGATAATTCATCAATTATCCTTCTCATTTTTTTCAAGATTTATTTCCTTTGAAAGAGAATCAAAATCTTTCTATCTTTTCATATCTTATCTTATCTTGTTTTAATTCCTTTAAAAAAATAAATTAAAATCTTTCTATCTTTTAAAAATCTTATCTTCATCAGGTCGTTATGCTGCAAAACTGAGCAACCAACATTCCTTCAACAATCAACCTTCAAAATCTTGCATTCTCATGCAGATGGAGAAGAGTCATGTAGAGCAATCAACTCTAGTTTGAAAATCGATTTGCACGTTCTTTATTTATTTTTATTTTCATTCTAGTTTGTGCTTCATGGTGCTTGATAGGATTTAATTAACTTATTGTTATTCAAAACATATAAACTTTTGGATAATTTCCCTATCTACAATGTGGTCCCTCTAAAATCAAAATTTTACAAGGTTACACATATACCATGTTGCTTATTGATGATTATTCAAGAATGATGTGGGCTACTTTCATAAAGGAGAAATATGTAGCACTAGAAAATTTTAAGATCTTTAAGGCTATGGTTGAGAAAGAGATTAGTGTAAGGAAATCTAGTGGAGCTTATCTAATGAAAACTCCAAACAGTAGTGCCTTTGGTAACTTTAATTCGATTTGGCTACCTCAAAGACATGAACAACTATGTCCTAATGTAGAAACAGACATAGTTTATTTCCCACATTGATCCATCTAAGAGAAACACATGTAAATTCAACAACAAGCATTAACAGACTCTAGTACACAAACCAACAAACATGAAAGATGAAATAGAAAACTAGAACACAAAGATTTACGTGGGGAAAATCCTTTCAGATAAAAAACCCCACACTCCAAAGATTGAGCCATTGTATTATTCAGCAACAGAATGCTTACAATACAAATTTAGGCTCATAGCCTCTTCAGAGATTCATCTTGTTCATTCTGGAAACAAATGGTAGCAATATATATCCCTGTATAGTTTTTGATCACCCTCTCAAACTAGACAACCTTCACACTATTACAATATCATCACATATACAGTGCATATCAACTTAAGAGAAATCAAAACATGGTTCATGATCAAGAGCTCTCTCTTCTCCTCTGTTCAGGCCTCAAGACCCCAAGCCATCCAGCCAACCTCTATGACCTTCACATCTTGTTAGCTCTTCAGCTTCTCACTTTTAAGCTTTCTTCTCAATAGGCTCTATGAATCAGTTTGTTCCCAACTGTTGGATCACAACTATTGAATCATCCAGCTCAACATCGTAGATGTTCCCACTTCCTTGCATAGAAGATAATACATCCAAGTCACACCACATAGGACAGTCATCCAAATAGTCAAGGGAATTCAAACTGTGTCTCCTCGATGCCACAGGACTGATAGTACATCTATTTCCAAGATGTTACACTGAGTCTAGGGAGCTATTTTTAAGACTTCGCCATGTCACCAAGACCTCACACGAAGATCACAAGGTTTTTCGAAGAGTTCATCAGTCGGCAAGACTATCACTCTTTGCCCAAACATTACATCAAAGTCTTCAGGGTACATCAATCTTAGCATTTTCATAGGCAAGACAATCACCATTCGATGAGACATTACACTGAGCTCATAAGTCATTCTAAAGTGTTTCTTAGTCGCCAAGACTTTAGTCATTAGCTGAGAGATCATATTGAGCCCTTTATGTTATATCGATGTCACTATTGGCTAGACATTCCACATTAGCCAAGAGATCATACTGTGGTTCCAAATTCATACCAAAACTTCTGACATCCATCGCATTCCTATCGAAAAGACAAATACCCTTTGCCAAGACATCACCCAGCAAGTTCCAAGTCACCCCGAGTCTACCTTGTTGGCTAGACTTACTACTCTCTCCAAGACTTCATACTGAAGCCTTTAAGTCATATCGACTTGTTCCACTATCAATGAGAGAATCAACCTTCAACAAGACTTCTTACTAAGGCTTCCAAGTTATCTTGAAACCACTACTTGCCAAGAGTCACACCGAACCAATGACCCCACATGTTGTCGGTGAGACTTTCAATATTCGATGAGACATCATATTGAAACAAGTCTTTCAGCCAAGGGTCTCCCCAATGTCTTCGAGTGTTACATTGTTGCCAATATAATCCTTCATCAATGAGACTTCACACCGAGATCCTTAAGGTACTCTGAGTGTCCATTAGTGAGACATATCACTATTAGTAAGACTTCTTACCGATCACCCAAGGGTTTCCCTGTAAGCTTCAACATTGTTGCCAAGACATGTTACTTTTGGTAAGACTTCTCAACGAGCTACCATAGGTTATCCTAATGACTTCCCCTATCGGTAAGACCTTCTAATGTCACTAGGACTTCTTCTCAAGTGTTGAAGTCACTCTAAAGCCCCCGGTCGCTATGAGTCTCCCCGACACCCGATTGAATGGCCTGTCGGCCAGAGATCTCCATGTGATGAGAAGTTACAACGTTTTCCTTATGTCATAGTGATAGACTCGAAAGTGAAAGTGTTCAGCAATACTTCTGTGAGGTCACAACAACCAAAATGTTTCACAAGGTTCCCAAACTGCCAATCGGCCAGACCAAAGAAACATCACACCGGCTTTACTCTTCCAGAGGTTCTAACCTATGAGATTGAGGCAACAATTCCAACAATCTCCCACTTGACGAAGATCACACAAGCACCTTCAAAGCAACCAAAAACTAGGACCACACTAGCTCCACTAGTTCAAACCCTATAATACTCAAGAAACCCAATCAACATGATTCCACAGATAACAGTCCATTAGACAATTTGCAACAAAGACCAAGCATCCAACTGCAACTCACTGTCAAACAAAACAACTGATCATAGCCCTCTAGGAAACCACATAGATCTCAACATGCTCTCATGTTCCATCAAGAATTCTACTCCAACATCCAAGATGTCCACCATTCAAGCAACAATCATGTCAGCTTCCACATATGGAAGAAAGATACATGGCCAAGGTGAATAAGCACCATTCCAATGAACACAAGCAAAAGATCCCAATGACATCTTCAACAAGATACTGTAGACACATAAAATATATTGACTGACATCGTGCATTCGATCTTGACTTACTAACATCGTTTCTTCCTAAATCATCCCTCGGTCTAACTGTTTAATCAAATTCCCCTATCTGATTAAATTCATCAATATTCGTCTCTTAATTGAATAAATCATTTTATCTGATTCAGTAAATTCCTTCTATTAATTAAATCAATTTACTCAATCTAATTATCCCTATTTAATTAAATAAATAATTTATTTGATTAAATCTCTAAAGTCTATCCATTAAATTAAATAAATTAAAACCTTATTTGATTTAATCTAACACCATTCCTTTTAATTAAATAAATCAAAAACTTTATTTAATTATCCTCTTATCATATTCCTCCCTTCACATCATCTAAATCTCATGTTAAATTAATTAAACCTTGATTAATTTAATCTAATCTCATGTCACATCCTCTAGCTAATGCAAGTTGCACATGAAAATAGATTTAATTCATTTATTAAATCCCTATTTTCTTCACAAGGTATCATTTGGAATATTCTCTCAAATTGAATTCAAAAATTCAAATTAATTAATTAACCCTTGATTAATTTAATCTAATCTCATGTCACATCCTCTAGATAATGCAAGTTGCACATGAAAATAGATTTAATTCATTTATTAAATCCATATTTTCCTCACAAGGCATCTTTTGGAATATTCTCTCAATTTATTTGATTAAATCTCTAAAGTCTATCCATTAAATTAAATAAATTAAAACCTTATTTGATTTAATCTAACACCATTCCTTTTAATTAAATAAATCAAAAACTTTATTTAATTATCCTCTTATCATATTCCTCCCTTATTTGATTTAAATAAATCCATAAATTTGAGTCAAATAGGTCACATCATCTAAATCTCCTATTAAATTAATTAACCCTTGATTAATTTAATCTAATCTCATGTCACATCCTCTAGATAATGCAAGTTGCACATGAAAATAAATTTAATTCATTTATTAAATCCCTATTTTCCTCACTTGGCATCTTTTGAAATATTCTCTTAATTTGAATTCAAAAATTCAAATTAATTAATTAACCCTTGATTAATTTAATCTAATATCATGTCACATCCTCTAGATAATGCAAGTTGCACATGAAAATAGATTTAATTCATTTATTAAATCCCTATTTTCTTCACAAGGCATCATTTGGAATATTCTCTCAATTTGAATTCAAAAATTCAAATTAATTAATTAACCCTTGATTAATTTAATCTAATCTCATGTCACATCCTCTAGATAATGCAAGTTGCACATGAAAATAGATTTAGTTCATTTATTAAATCCATATTTTCCTCACAAGGCATCTTTTGGAATATTCTATCAATTTATTTGATTAAATCTCTAAAGTCTATCCATTAAATTAAATAAATTTAAACCTTATTTGATTTAATCTAACACCATTCCTTTTAATTAAATAAATCAAAAACTTTATTTAATTATCCTCTTATCATATTCCTCCCTTCACATCATCTAAATCTCATGTTAAATTAACTAACCCTTGATTAATTTAATCTAATCTCATGTCACATCCTCTAGATAATTAAGTTGCACATGAAAATAGATTGAATTCATTTATTAAATCCATATTTTCCTCACAAGGCATCTTTTGGAATATTCTCTCAATTTGAATTCAAATATTCCAAGTCAACATATACATCCAACAAGGCATTTAAAACCTCTTACATGTCTGTTGCCTTAAGCCAAGTGGCATTTATTGCATTTTCCCTTTCCTCTTGCATGTCATTTCAACAAATTTGAATTTCAAATATTGGCATTTATTGGCACAAACCCCAAATCTTTCACAACCATCATCCATTCATAGCTTGACAAGTGGCATCATATCATTGCATGAATGTTAGTCCCACATTGCTCAAATTTAGACATTCAACCATCTTGAAATCCTATAAATAAACAGCTCATATCCTCATTTGATCATCCACAAACATTGCAAAGTTACCATGATAAAATACTTAGCCATTTCCATCCATCATTCAAATTCTTAGCTAGGCTCTTTTGCAGTTTTTGGCTTGGAGTTCTCATCTTTCATCAAAGTGGATCAAGAATAATCTTCAACACATCAATATTTCATTATAGGGATTGGGAAAGGGCCAATTTTCACATCAAATTGGCACCAATTCCCCCATGGGATCAAGTGTTTGCTATTCAAATTTGGATTAAATCTAGTTTTTATCATTTTCTTTGTGTTCTTCATAAATATCAGTCCTAGTTTGATTTGTAAATGGATTTCATGGGGAATCCTTGTTTTAGCTTGCAAATCCTTGTCTAACTCATTTATTCATGCTATTTTGTAGGTACTAGGAGAAGTGTTTGCACAGATACTACTACCACTTCACTATGCTCGAACACTATATAGAAGCAATATCAACTTTGAAGCTTCAAACAGAACACAACAGTGAAGTCATTCTCTAGAAACAAGATACAAAACATCAGTTAGAACAACAATCCTGACTGATTGCTCCCATCCAACTGATAAACCCACAAGACTGAAAATAGCATGCACAGCTCATGCTATACCATCCAATCTCACATACCTCAAAGATATAAGCATTAGTAAACTTATGTTGCTCCAAAACCAACCCATCAATAGTGAATGCAAGCTCCAAGTGCCAACTAGTCGAAGAAGACCAAATGCAATAGGAACTCCCACTGTCCGAGTAATCCAAAGACATCACAAGTTTACCAATAACAACACATAGAAAATGTAACCATGTAGTACCAAGGAAATATCCATAATGACATGCACAACCTGCAACAAACTATCACAAGAAACATTTCTCTCACCACAAACCTTCATGGCCACAGAGAGAAACACTGCACATCATCATCCTCCTACATACACTTCTAATAGTCAGCTATGTCAAGAACGATCTTCATCACATCCCAAAAGAAAAAACCTTAACAACATCCATCTGTTCAATCACCAAGATCAAACCAACTATACATGGATGTAAACCTCTCAAAGAAGATCAAACTAAAACATTTCCCATTTTAGGAAATCGGCCCATACATAATCTCCTACCAATTCTCATCAGTAAATGACATAGCACAAAAGCTCAAGGAGATAAAACAAATTGTACAATTTCCACTATGAATCCTCTAGAACCATTAAACAACAATTCAAGATCCATATCGTGAAAGTGAACTTAATACAACTGCTGAGTAGACCAAGAGTGGGAACAAGAAAACTCCTTCAAGATATATAAGCCATCATGACTAATCCAAGAGCAATCTCCTCATAGGTCTCTTATTGAACTCATGTTCAACCTAGGTGTAGGCTTCTCAGAATTTCTGCTAATAAACCTTAACAAGAGTAACAAGCGGCAACACTTCTCTCATAAGAGAAAAACAACCTCACCTTATTCTTCATGTATCCATGAGTACTTGCAATTGACCATCTCATGGTAAACTCTATCTGCATTACTGCACTATCATGAAGTATCAAGCAAGTAATCAAGGCACTCAATACATAGAGAATTACCAGATCATTATCAAAGATCCAATCATCTATATCAGGAACTTATCATGACACCATGATCTACACATCTTGTAGGGCTCATCCCTTCATATGAAAGTTCTAACTCCTTGTGTTATAGTTTGGCCAGTTATGATGTCATATAAAATAGTGTCAAAGGTTAAGGTATCATTTCAAGTTATAAATTTCAACTAGAAGGTTATTCTTATCTATTTGTGTTTCTATATTGAGGATTAAGTCTCCCCATCCTTCAGAACTTCCAGGAGGGAGTCTATACAAGGGGGGCAGAATGTAAGACCACTGAGTAAATCCTCTTCATAAACCAAACTAAGGATCTTTTAATAGCTACTAACAAAGTACCCTATATGGATTATGGATAAACTGGTTTAGTTATTTTACACCCATTATTTACACCCTGGGAAAATAACACAATGTTTTTTTAAAAGTATAGTGTATTAACACTACTTTACTAAGTAATGACACCATATGTTCTAGTAATTTTGATATAGTTGACATATTCATCTAAGCTATGTAAATATTCCAAGTTTGTTAATCTCGAATGAAGAAGTGTAAGAGATAGACCATTTCAATATATATTGTATACATGCTTATTAAAAACTAATCACATATTCTTTAATAAACAATAAATTTTTAATTTAATTTATTATTATCAATAATTATAATAATTTTCTTATATATATAATTTATTTAATTTTAAAAGAAACTCAAAATTTTAAGATTAATAACTATAATAAACAAGTGATAAGAATATCTTTTGCTTTGCATATACTTTTACTTTTTGAAAAAAATAAGGAAAAATTTTTTTTAAAAAAAAGACATAAAAGAATTGATTTTATTTTTATAAGGACAATAATATCTAATATTCATCCTTATCTTTATTCTTTTTTTAAAATAAGACTTTTTCCATCCGAGGGAAAAGTAGTTTCCATTTTTTTTAACTTTTAAAAGAATATTAAGGAATCTTTATTCTAAGAATGGGATTTTTAGAGGGAAACGTGGAGCTCTAAATGGAAACTCCCAGCACATTGAATATATTTATTTTGAATTCGTTCTAATCAATTTTGGGGGGGGTTTTAAATCATGATCGATGCTTTAGCATCTTTCCTTTCAATAGCTTTGTTTTTTTATTTTTTAGTTTATTTTTGCTTTATTTTGCTTTCTTCGTTTCTCAGCCTGATCATTGTCTTCAATCTCTTATATATGTAGATCATGGTAATTAACTGGGGGGATACCTGAACAAAGTTTAATTTTATGTTTTCTTATCAGCAACACTAATAACCTGTTAAAAAAAAATGGTGCAAAATCTGGACAGTGTGCTCAAGTCAGATTTGCATCAAAATGTTTGAGAAAATGTATTTGTGAGTGCCAGAATCCTTCAATAATCAGAAGCAACTCTATGGAAAATAATCAGAGGCTTTGGGTTAACAAAATAATTGGCTGCATTGCCCAAAAAGCTGCTACCAAGGCTTATCATTCGCCAAGAAAGGCTTAGTAGATGTAGACTTCGTTAGAGGTGTATATCCTCCATTTTCAAACCTGAACAGCAAAGTCAAAAGTCACTGGTAGCAATTACAGCTTTGAAGACCGGTGAAGAAAGAGAGGGAGGCATGTATCAATGTCACCCGATATAAATTGAGAAGGATCTTCAGGTAAGTCCCTTGCCTTCATTTCAATTTATAGAAAAATGGAAATATATTCATAGTCTGATCACTTTTGTTATGTATTAGCTCATTCTGTAAGTTATTCATTTGTATCCATTTTAGAAGGCGTTAGTTCTGAATTCTATCCAGAAATGTGTTTTTATTTTGTATGCTTAAATAATAGGATACATATAATAGTTTGTTAGTTGTATTTTCTACACATACTTTGCATTGGATGTTTTAAACTTGGGTGTTTCATATTCCTTACACCATGATTATATCCCTATTTTATTCTAGTCTGAAAATGAATATTTCAAAGGTCTTATTTTAAAGAACCGTCCACTATAAATGGATTTCATTTTGCATGTCATGTGCTTTAGTGTTTAAAGGTCTTGTTTTACAGAACCATCCACTGTAAATGGATTTCATTTTGCATGTCATGTGCTTTAGTGCTTAACTATCTTATGTCACTTAAGTTTCAAGGGTATTTGCAATTGATTTAATTTTCCACTTCTTTAATTGAAATGACTAAATCAGCATTCCTTCAAAGTAGTTAATGTAGTTTTTTTTTTTTAAGGTATGAATTGAAGCATAGAATATATTATACATTCATTTCATACTGTGTTGATATACCATATGCTTCACTTTAAGGTAACACCTTTGCATTTGATTAGAAGTTTATGAAGTATTGTACAACAAAACATGTCTACAGCTATATGTTTATTTTAGCACCCACTTTATAACATGTAAGAGTTTATTAGAATCTCTGTAATAGAAAAAATTAAAGTATATTCTTCTTATAGTCTTTGACCATCTGGAATTTTATTTTGAAAATCTAATATCTATAATATGACATATTTATGCCTTTATGATATACCAGAAATATACTTCTATGTTGTGATTATTAACTGCCGTTTTGGTTAGCCTGTTGAGCTGTGTTGCAGAAAAATCTGCTTGCACGTGTTTTAGAAAATTGCTAAATGTTTTCTGGGTTTTGTTGTGGGTTACTCCACCTTTCTGAAACATATTAAATTTTAAAAATTTGGATGTCATTCGTAGAAGTTATGATTTTTTTAATGTTGCATTGTCTCACTGTGATCAGCAAGCTAAACATTGTTAAGTGAATTATTTAAGCAATTTATTATCAAGTTTTCTTTCTTGATTCTATATCCCCTTCACAAATTAAGATTAATGATAAAATATGATGCAAACTAAGTGATGTTTTTTGTTTAATTCTCTTCGAATTTGTGGAGGTTTGAGTGTTGTTTATCCTTTTCACATAATTTGTGTCCACCCATTCTTTTGTTGTCAAATGAGATGACCTGGAGAGTTAGTGTATGTGTCCCTCACTGAGATTTTCTTGAGAACACTCTATAGTTGTGTGTCAATGATGGTATTTTGTGTGAACTTGTGGGTATAGTATCTTGTAATTTGAGTTTTGATGATAAACATTACTATTGAACAAATCAAGTTTGTAGTGACAAAGAGTTTTTTTTTTTTAAAATTATTATCAGTATCCTTGTGTTATTTTTTTTATAGTGTGAAGTAGTTATGTGCTTTGTGTTTTCAATATGAGATCGAGGTATTTTATGAACCTAGTTGTTGTAACTTTTGTTAGCCAACCCAAATGAGTTTTAGTTGAAGTCCATGTTGTTGAACTATGATTCCTCTATGTTGCACGTGCGTAGGCAAGGCCATCAGAGATGAGCCCCTGAGGAATTAGGTCCAGCCCTTAGGTTCCCCACACTTGCTGGAAAGATAACTTTTGTGTGTGTGGGCCTCTGTTGTGAATGAAATTTGTAATTTGTGTTTTGTCCTTAGCTTAATTTTGGTTGTTAATTTTTGCGCATTACACATCTCCATAGGATATACCATGCTACAAGTGACCTCACCATTGTCTCAAGTTCAATGCACAATGCTGAAACTCTAGCGCACAAAGAGTATACCATGACATAAAGCAAACAGACTGAAAAACAACATCACCTATCAAGCACCACCAACACCTCAGCCAAAGACTCCAAGCATCCTCCATGGATCCAAGATGGTGTACATCTTCAAGTAATGTCCATGCAAATGTGAAAGAACCCTTCTGCAACACTAAAGAAGACCATTCACTAGCATGTGATGAATTCACAGTCCCTACTAGAGCTCCCACTGAAAAGTGACACCTGAGCTCTCCAAGCATCATGACCACCTGCTATAGGTTCCCTTAACCAACTATTTAGGTACTCAAGAATATCCATCCTCTCATCTCAAAGCAATCACACCAATGCACAAGTGACCATAGACTAGGCCAGCTAACAAATCTGCACCATGAATGAATCAACCTCGTGGATAAAGATAGTCAACATCCAAGTTATCTCACTGCAACCAATGGGTAGCTAATCCATCAACCGTATAACTTGTAGATCACAACCATCGAACATGCAAACCCATTATCACATTGAAAACTACAACACTGAGATATGAAAGAGTATAACCATGTGGACAACATGACTCAAATACCAGATCATGCCAAATATTATTTACTAATCATGTCCACAATGAGCACCATAATCAAGGAACCCACAAGCATTACCACAAGAATGTTGAGTGACAAAACACTTACCAACACTCCCATGTAGAGAAATAGTCATACCTCCTCAAAACCATGCACCAAGCATGCATGCAGACCTGCAATTATCTCATCTAGCAACACCCCAAAAGGCTAGTGTCTAGACAATAGCTTAACAACAACTCCACATGATCACAAGTTTTTCTTAACCATGTAAAACTTGCAAAACCACAGAGCCATGCAAGTACAAATCATCCTTAGAAATAAAATAGTAGTTCAAGAGAATCCAAGCCCCTTTCAGGCCAACTTTAAACCGCCACCATGTACATGCATCTGAGAAAGAGAGAAAGGCTATTTCAGAAGCTTGCAAATCATCTAATGATTAACTCCATAGCCTTCAAGCATTCGAGGTTAACAAGATAAAGTGCTTTCCAACACCAGGAACCACCACCTAGCATAAGAACTCTCTTCCATGACTGAGAAACAATCTAGGCTTCTTCATATCACCCAGGAGCCTATCACATAGACACCAATATGAAAGCTTTACTACTACATAGCCACAGAGAAGGAAAATCCACCTCATACTCCAAGGTTATACCTCTACTAGCCATGAGACACATATCAACAACATGATCAACTACCTTTTTGATCTTGAACATCCTTCAAGCTGCATGCTATCTCAGAGTACTACAAGGCTTCCACTCATCAAAGGATCAATACATCAATCCATTCCTCCATATTTCTTCTAGCCTACTAGGATAAGGACTATTCACATGAGAAATATCTAGAACCAACAACCAGAAGAAGGCTCTGATACCACAAGTAAGGAAATCTAGTGGAGCTTATCTAATGAAAACTCCAAATAGTAGTGCCTTCAGTAACTTTAATTTGATTTGGTTACCTCAAAGACATGAACAACTATGTCCTAATGTGGAAACAAACATAGTTTATTTCCCACATTGATCCATCTGGGAGAAACACATGTAAATTCAACAACAAGCATTAATAGATTCTACTACATGAACCAACAGACATGAAAGATGAAATGGAAAACCAAAACACAAAGATTTATGTGGGGAAAATCCTTTCGGATAAAAAACCACACACTCCAAAGATCGAGCCATTGTATTATTCAGCAACAGAATGGTTACAATACAAATTCAAGCTCATAGCCTCTTCAAATATTCATCTCATTAATTCTGGAAACAACTGGTAGCAATAGATATCCTTGTACAGTTTCTGATCACCCTCTCAAACTAGACAACCTTTGCACTCTTACAATATCATCACATATATAGTGCATATCAACTTAAGAGAAATCAAAACATGGTTCATGATCAAGAGATCTCTCTTCTCCTCTGTTCTGGCCTCAAGACCCCAGGCCATCCATCCAACCTCTATGACCTTCACATCTTGTCAGCTCTTCAGCTTCTCACTTTTTAGCTTTCTTCTTAATAGGCTCTGTGAATCGATTTGTTCCCAACTGTCAGATCACAACTATCAAATCATCTAGCTCAGTATCATAGATGTTTCCACTTCCTTGCATATAAGATAATACGTCTAGGTCACACCAAGTAGGACAGTCATCCAAATGGTCAAGGACATTCAAACTATGTTGGCATGTCGGTGAGACACTAATTGTGCCTCCTCGATGCCACATGACTGATAGCACATCTATCACCAAGAGTCAACCCCATTGGCAAGACATTACATCAAGTCTAGAGAGCTATTGCTAAGACTTCGCCATGTCACCAAGACCTCACACTAAAGATCATAAGGTTTTCTAAAGAGTTCATCAATTGGAAATACTATCTCTCTTCACCTAGACATTACATCAAAGTCTTCAAGACACATCAATCTCAGCATTCTCATTGGCAAGACAATCACAATTCAATGAGACATTACACCGAACTCATAAGTCATTCCAAAGTGTTCCTTAGTCACCAAGACTTTAGTCATTTGTTGAGAGATCATATTGAGCCCTTTATGTTATACCGATGTCACTGTTGGCCAGACATTCCACATTTTCCAGGAGATCATACCGTGGTTCCAAAGTCATACCAAAGCTTCTAACGTCCATCGAATTCCTATTGGCAAGACAAATACCCTTCGCCAAGACATCACCCTGCAAGTTCCAAGTCACCCCGAGTCTACCTTGTCTGCCAGACGTACTGCTTTTGCCAAGACTTCATACCGAAGCCTTTAAGTCATATTGATTTGTTCCATTGTTGGTGAGAGAATCAACCTTTGGAAATACTTCTTACCAAGGCTTCCAAGTTATCTCGAAACCACTACTCGTCAAGAGTCACACCGAACTAATGACCCCACATGTTGTCAGCAAGACTTTTGATATTTGATGAGACATCATATTGAAACAAGTCTTTTAGCCAAGGGTCTCCCTAATGTCTTCAAGTGTTACATTGTTGCCAAGACAATCCTTCATCAATGAGACTTCACACCAAAATCCTTAAGTTACTTTGAGTGTCCATTGGTGAGACATATCACTATCAGTAAGACTTCTTACTGATCACCCAAGGGTTTCCCTGAAAGCTCCAACACTGTCGCCGACACATGTTTCTTTCAGTAAGACTTCTCATCAAGCTTCCATAGGTTATCCTGATGACTTCCCCTATCAGCACGACCTTCCAATGTCGTTGGGACTTCTTCCCGAGTGTTTAAGTCACTCTAAAGTCCTCAGTCACTATGAGTCTCCCTGATGCCCAATTGAATGGCTTGTCGGCCAGAGATCTCCATGCGATGAGAAGTTACAATGAGTGCCTTATGTCACAGCAATAGACTCCAAAGTGAATGAATTCGGCAAGACTTCTGGAAGGTCACAGTGACCTAAATATTTCACAAGGTTCCCAAACTACCAGTTGGCCAGACCAAAGAAATGTCACACTAACTTTTCTCTTCCAAACGTTCCAGCCTATGAGATTGATGCAACAATTCCAACAATTAGTATGAAGATGAAATGTCTGATATCAAATAGAATTGGTGAATTCACTTCCAGTGAGTTTAATTCCTTTTGTGAAGAATATGGAATAAAGAGACAATTATCTGCATTGTAGACTCCTCCACAAAATGGAGTTGTCAAAAGGAAGAACAAAATAGTTCAAGATGCTACTAGTGAAGTTGTAGAAGAGAGAACCCAAGAGCCTAATGTTCAAGAACATTCTAAGAAGACTATGTGGTATGTAAGATTGAATCATTTAGAAGATAAAATTATTGATAATAAGAGTAAAGGTGTCTAGACTAAGAGAAGAATTATAGAAGAATATTGCTTGATTTCAAAGACTGAGCCTACTAGTGTGAATGAAGCATGCAAAGATGAACATTGGGTTGAAGCAATGAAAGAAGAGCTACAACAAATTGAGAAAAAAGATACATGGATTCTTGTTCATAGACCTAAGGATAAAAATATAATTGGAACTAAATAGGTCTTTAGAAACAAATTGAATGAGCAAGGTGAAGTGGTTAGAAATAAAGCGGGTTTGGTTTGTAAGAGATATTCTCAAATGGAAGGAATTGATTTTGAATAGACTTTTTCCATTATTGCTAGAATTGAAGTTGTGATACTATTTCTTACTTATGCTACTTACAAAAATTAAAAGGTTTATGAGATGGATGTCAAGTATGCTTTTCTAAATGGTGAATTAGAAGAAGTCTATGTTGAGTAACCTAATTGATTTCAGTTGACTAATCAAGGAGATATGGTTTTTTGGTTGAAGAAATCACTATATGGACTTAAGCAAGCCCCTAGAGCATGATATGCCAAATTGAACAAGTATTTGTTGAAGCTTGGATTCAACAAAGGTATTTCTAATAGTAATTTTTATTTCAAGAATGATGTTAAAGATTTGATTGTGGAAGGTGGAAGTGTAAGAATGAGGAAAAAAAACTAAGAATGCATCTACACTTCTAAATAAGACATTGTATCTAAGATTCAAGAAATTTAAGCTAATTTAAACTAAGAATCTTCATAAATATATACTATTGATCTCTAACTCTAAAGATTTCTTTAATCAACTTGATCTCAAATTTTAGAAGCTAATTGATTGCTAAAATGACACTTAGAGAATGAGAATTAAACTATTATGATTCCTAAATGCAACTAAGATGATTCTACATCAAAACTTATGATAAAGAAACTACTATAAATAGCCATGATTGATGAATTAAAATGCTTGATGAATGCTTGATGAATGTTGGATGAATACTTCTATTTGCTTGATTGCTTGAATGCTTGATTGCTTGGAAAACCTATAGAGTAAGATTTCACAAGTTAGGATCCTTTTCCCATAGCCAGAAGCCTGTATTTATAGATTTCACGGCACTCATTTGTGAAGGGGCAGTACAACAGAGGTTGAGATTCAATCTAGAGAATTGAATGGTATGAGATGAGTGGGTGGAGTTGATCATGGAGGATTGTTCCTCCCCATGAAAATACTAGGCAAGATGAGAGGAAAGAAGATTGAGAGGATTTCCTGTAGGTTTGTCCCCGAAGCTCTTCCCGTGAATGACAGTTGAATTAATTAGATTTGAAAAATCTAATTTTATTGGTGAGTGAATAGAGGTAAATGATTTTTGCATTTATTTAAATATTTTTGGTTTATTTAAATTTAGCAAAAGAGGAATAATAATTTAATAAAACAAACTATAGAAGTTGTTTATTAAATTAAAATAAAAGGAATATGATAATTAAATTAAAGATTCTAAGATATCTTTATTTAATTAAGAAGAAATGTGATGATGTAATTAAATAACACAAATTATTGAAGCTGTGTATTTAATTTAAGATAGAATTAATAGATAAAGTATAGAAGAAATAATAATGATAATAATTAAATAAAACAAAGTATTTAATTTTGTTTATTTAATTAAGAGAGAAATAATATGATAAAAATGATAATAATTAATTAAAACAAAGTTTTAATTTTGTTTATTTAATTAAGAGAGAAAAAATATGATAAAATAGAAGAATTAATAATGAACTTAATATAAATAAATATTTCTATTTATTTATTAAGTAGATGAATTTAAGATTAATTAATCAAATAAGTCATTTAATTAATTAAATTCTCCAAACCATTTTTAGGTGTCTACATTTTTCCCCTCATTGAAGTGATGTGTTTACGCATTGCTTCAAAGAATGATTTTGCCTCAGCTGCCAGTATTGACGAAAAGTTTGAAATATGCTCTAGACTTGCCCCAGATATTGAATTTTGAAATGATAGCGATATATGCCCCCACGGGAGATAAATTGATGAAATTTAATTTTTTTTATGATTTTTCAAAATTTTTGAATTTTTATGATGATTTGATGATTTGATGAAGAAACAATTTATATCCCGACAAAATTGTCCAAAACTGCCCCTACAATAGATAAGAATTAATTCCCCAGAAAGAAAAATAAATAAATCCCATGAAAATCCCACAAAAACAACCTATAAAATCTCAAAAGGTCATTTGTGCATTTGACTTTGATAGACTTATGATAGAGACCTTTAGAGTGCTAGGAGCAGTAGGATGCGGATCCCCTACCACACCCACCAACTCAAGTGTGTGTGGCCTCACTAGCATCTGGCCAACTATGGACCTCTGGTACGTACCCCAAAGCCTCCTCGTAATTCATGCTATTACTTTCTAGTTCATTTTGTCACATTTTTTACCATTTTAGCGCCCAACTGGCAAGGATTAGTGCATTGGTCATCTGTTTTAGCACGCGAGAGTTTTAGCGTGTCAGCAAAATTCCATAGTGCGTCACTAGGCTAGTGTAGCGCATCAAAAACTTAGCGCCTTAGGTAGATTTTGTAGCGTGCCATAGGTCTATTTTAGCGCCCTACCAGAAATAGTGCCCTCGAGCTCTGTTATAGCGTGCCAACAAGATAGCATAGTGCGTCAGTAGTTTTAGCATGTTGATCAAATCTTTCAGCACGATAGCCAAAAACTATAGTGCCTCAAAAATATTAGCATGTCGTCCACCTGTTTTAGTGCGTGGAAAAATAGATTGGTGAAAAATTGTGAATCTTGATTTTTTTTATTTCGTCGATTTGTTCTTCACTCTATCCATTTTAGTTTGATCTAACTAAATAAATGGTAAATGATCTCATGATAAGCGAGATCCATTGATTGATTGATAACAATTATCCTCATGATAGGCAAGGATTAATTTGAAATTTTGATGAAATGAACCTAATTGGTAGATGAGGGTTCACTTTTGATAACTTGATCATATGATAAATAAACACATTTTTAGAATTTGATGACCTCATGATAGGTGAGGTTTTAAAACATTTTTTACCCGTAAGATCTGATCATTAGTTTAGATAGAGTAAAATGATGTTTGATATTCTAATGATAATGTATTGATTTGTAAAAATGTGTCTTTTGATATCAGGAGGATTTAGATGTTATTCAAGTGCAAGAGCAGTTCCCCTGGCCCCTAGATATGATTCCACGTCTTTTAGAGGATGAGAGACAACATATTATTGATTGTGGTTTAGCTTCGATGTTGGACATGCCCCATATTAGACTTAATAAAGGTCTACTCACAGCATTGGCAGAGCAGTGGCATAGCAACCACAACACTTTTCATTTACCTACTGGCAAGATGACTGTGATGCCAGAGGATGTATGGTGTATCCTTCATATTCCTTTTGTTGGTGAGATTGTCGTGCATGATTCAGAGGAGCAGGGTGGGATAGATTCTATTCAGAGAGTCTTTCAGGATCCTCATATTGCAGGGGTTTGCATCCCCTGGGTAGAGATGTATCATTCATATGCTCCACTTCCTTCAGTTTTGGCAGGCTTTATTGGTTGATTCCTTTGTCCTGATAAGAGGTCAAAGGGTTTATCGCTTGGATGGGGTCAAGTATTAGAGGGTATGATGGTACATAGGATGAGATATGCTTGGGGCATGTGTATGCTTGCTCAGTTATATCATGATTTACACTGGATTGTGTACCTAGGAGGTAGCAGTTTATCAGCAGGAGCTACACTTCTTTAGGTATGGGCATGGGAACATATTGCTATCACGCATCCTGAGCTGGTGTTATCGAGACCAATGATGAGAACCTATGTGTTTTGTTATAGAGGCAAGCCTACCCAGCATATGATGGGTAAGCTAGATTATTGGAGATGAGTTCTTGATGATGTGGAGATAGTGACCTGACATCCTTATTTAGATTGTGATGACTAGGATGAGGATGATATTGAGTTGGGATATTTGGCTGACTCGATGTATTTGATTAGGAAGAGCTCCAAGATTTTGGAGCAATTCCTATTTTGCCATGTCTACAAGAAGTATGGGATTGTTCAATGTATGCCACAAGGAGTAGCTCATTATGGACGATGTTGGGTAGATGCCAGTGATTGGGGTCCATGCCTACCTTATGAGGGACTTATTGAGGGTTATCGTGCGCTTCAGCCATCAGCATGGGATATACGATGAGATATTGTAGAGGCACCCGTTACTCCCAACTATGGATAGTATCTAGCTCTACACCCACCTCGTATTACCATTCCAGATGAGCCAGCACCAACAGCTGCAAGAGGTGGTCATGGTGGTCATAGACAGAGGAGAGAGGAGGATGTAGATGTTGATTGGAGGGTAGTGATGAGAGTGATAGTGATGATAGTGGTGATGATGACAGTGATGATAATAGTGATGGTGATAGTAATGGGGGGAGACCAAGCATAGCAGGTACTTTAGAGCCATCGACTAGTGCACCTCATAAGAGGTAGGCAGTTGCTCCCTCTCTAGTAGAGCAATCTGAGGTTGTCAGTTTGTGTATTGAGATTTTCACATTACAAGGACAACTAGCATAGGCGCAAGGATTAGTAGCACAAACTCAGGCCTAGCTACAGGAATATCTAGCTACTACACAGATGCAGATTACCTCTTTGATTAGTGAGAGAGATGAGGCCAAACAGGAAGCAGAGTGAGCACAGGCTTAGTTAGTAGGGGTATGAGCATAGTTGACCATTGCGTAGGCACAGATTACAGCTCTGACTGTAGAGCGAGATATTGTTAGACAGGCAACATAGACAACACAGGCTACTGCAGAGAGATTACAGAGAGTGACCGATGGGACCTCTGTGGCAGATTACATGTGAGAGGCTATGCAGGAAGGTGTAGAGATTAAGTTCTACAGGAGCCGCTACCATGAGATTTGTCCCCCAGAGTAGAGAGTCAGTTATGCCCAGTCCCACTCAGAGAGGACTCGTTTGAGGACAGTGAGCAGAGGTGTGACATAGCCTCTCGAGAGAGATCTGAGAGATCCGAGAGATCTTGGGACAGCTGGTGGTGGTGGTGATACTAGTGCGAGACCTGCTCCTTCTAGTGCGAGTGCCACTTGAGATCATGTGTGTACCCTTCGAGAGATACATACAGCCATTTTTTATATGATGTTATCTTCATTCTTTTCAGACTTCATTGTATACTTGATATTTGGTGAGATATATATGATGTGTAGTGGTTTGATTGATTTATGATGTGTTCTACATGATTTATTTGATGGATTCATTTTAATTTTTTTATGTTTTATGATGATTTATTATATTATATTGGATAGATGCATTGATGATGATGTGATATGATATTGATGATGTATGTATTTTTTTAATGAAATGTAATGTATATAGAATGAGATGTAAATGAATGATGTATGGATGAAATGTAATGTATGATATATAAAATGAGATGTAAATGAATGTTGTATGGATGAAATGCAATGTATGATATAAAATGAGATGTATTTGAGTGATGCATGTATGAAATGCAATGTATGATATAAAATGAGATGTAAATGAATGATGTATGTATGAAATGCAATGTGTGATACATAAAATGAGATGTAAATGAATGATGTATGGATGAAATGCAATGTGTGATATATAAAATGACATGTAAATGAATGATGTATGGATGAAATGCAATGTGTGATATATAAAATGAGATGTAAATGAATGATGTATGGATGAAATGTAATGTATGATATATAAAATGAGATGTAAAATGCCTTCTATATGTATGCAATGAATGATGATTTTGCAACTACATGATATTGACAATGTGATGAGATGTAAATGAATGATAAATATAGTGAATGATGAAACATAACGTGTATATGATATCACGAAATGAAATGTTTATTGTGAAATTTATGATGAGATGAAGAAATGATTTTATATGCATGCATGCCATTATGAAAATTGTATGTGTCAAGTATACTCAATCTTTAATAAGAAAAGATAACATTATTTGTAAATGAATCTTTGTAACTTGTGTAACCAATACTCTGCAGATGTACTATTATGAATGCAATCTACTTTTACCATGAAAACCTATTTTATCAATGCAAACCTGAGTGTCATTTCAACAATATTTTTATTTTGCTTTGTATCATCACTGAGCTTTTAAAATGTTGAAAGCAAATACAAGCATCAATGATATGAGATAGACCAATGATGACCTGAGTATTTCTTTCATGATATTTGATATTGCAAGCAAACACAAGCATCAAGGTATAATTAAACTGAGATGACCTGAACATTTCTTACATAAACAAACAAGAATTAATCATTTTCTTAAGTGAATCAGAATGTCATCAATGATACTTGGTAGAGCACTTCCCACGACAATTCACAAAATAATAATGACTAACTCACAAAGAGAAAACAAAGAAAAGTATCATTCTCCTTCCTTGCTTCTCTAGTTCAATACATCATCGAGTAGCTCCAAAGAAATGATAAGCAAATGATAAAAAGAAAAGTACAACAATTCAAATTCTACTTAATATATTTTCAAATCATTATTCAGATTAGATCATCAATGTTGAAATGTGTGTGCTGATGTTTGCATGATATTCCTAGACATTTGACCAAAGAACATAACCTAAAGACCTACCCTAGGGGCCTTGGGGACTGATCAAAGATTAGTCTTGCCTACGTTATACATGTAGAGACCATGTAGTTCAACTAATACAAACTCTATTTTTGTGTTTTGCAATTTTTGAATGTTTTTGCTTTGATTTTCATGGATTGTCTGATGTTTTTGGATTTTGACAAATTTTCTGATGTTTTTGGATTTTGACAAATTTTCTAATGTTTTTGGATTTTGACAAATTTTCTGATGTTTTTGGATTTTGACAAATTTTCAAATGTTTTTGGATTTTGACAAATTTTCAGATGTTTTTGCATTTTTCAACTATTGCCACTTGGTGTTGTCATGTTTGATTGTCTCCCTATTTAAGCTGAAAGTCCATTGTACCAAATAACTCTAGGATGTTGCCCCCAAGCTAGGGTAAGATATGATATCCTTGCTATGATATGGATAATGATAATGATTATCTCAAATGATAGATGGAAATGATATGAAAGGAAACAATTGTAAAAAAATTGTACCCAATAGATAGAAGAGTTGATGAAAATCACAAGTAGCGCCTGTTTTCCAGGTTTTCATCACTTGTTTTTATTTTGTCCTCATTTTTGTGTATTTTTATTTTTGTTTTGTTTTTTCCTTTTTTTGTCATCATGATGCCTGTTTACCAGGTTTTCATCAAGACAACCTTACCGACCGTGCACCAGGTATCCTCAAGTATAGAATCGCCTAATATGGATGTTGTTCATGGGATCCTCCAACATATCTCCTTCTGGTGTAGACAACCGGTATGCTCCTAATCCATAGACTAATATAATGACATAAGGCCCTATCTAGTTAGGTTCAAACTTTCCCTTCTTTTCTCTATCTTCTTGATTTCTAGGGTTTTCCCGTAGGACCAAGTCTCTGATCTGGAAGACTCTAGGCTTAACCCTATGATTATAGTTCCTAGACATTCTTTGTTGATAGGCTGTCAAATGATTGATAGCTTGTTTTCGATGTTCATCAAGTAGCTCTAGTTCTTGAAGCCTAGAGATCCTGTAATCCTCATCTGAAATGAGTCCCTTTAGTGAAACTCGAAGGGATGGAATTTCTACCTCGATAGGTAATATTGCCTCTGATCCATAGACAAGAGCATATGGTGTAGCTCCTGTTGGTGTTTTGATGCTAGTCTTGTAAGCCCAAAGAGCAGGGTAAAGCTGAACGTGCCAATCATGCCCTACCTCATTTACAATCTTCTTGAGAATCTTTAGGATTGTTTTGTTTGAAGCTTCTGCCTATCCATTACCTTGAGGGTAATAAGGGGTTGAAAAGCAATGTTGGATGTGGAAATTTTCACACAACTCTTAGACCTCTTGGTTCTTGAAAGGCTTACCATTATTATTGATGATTGACTGGGGTATCCCATATCTACAAATGAGATAATTAAGTATGAAAGATGATATTTGCTTCCCAGTAATTGTGGTTAAGGGAACTGCCTCCACCCATTTTGTAAAATATTTTGTTGTGGTGATAATGAACTTATGTCCATTAGATGAAGATGGGTTAATTTTCCCTACCAATTCCAATCCCCATTGATAGAAAGGTCATGTAGTTGTGAATGGCTGGAGCTCCTGTACTGGTGCATGTATAAGATTTCCATGAATCTGAGGATTTTGACATCTCTTGACAAACTTATAAGATTCTTGCTCCATGTGCAGCCAGTAATACCCCAAACGAAGGAGTTTCTTGGCTAAAGATAATCCACCTAAATGTGTGCCACAAATTCCTTCATGGACCTCATGTAAAGTAGAAGCAGATTCATTATGTTCTAAACAATGCAAAAGAGTACCATCTAGGCCTTGGTGATAAAGAGTGTTAGCAATAATGGTATGTTTGGCAGATTGGCATATGAAGTTGTGCTTTTGGTTGTGAGAAAGATTTGGTGGTAAGATATTATCTTTTAGGTAAGTATAAAAGTCTCCATAAATGGAAGATTGGGCACTATCCAAAAGGCTTATGGTTTGGGATTTGGGATTTGCGTATGTAGGATTTGACACTTGTTCCACAATAAATTGATAATGATCTTGTGTTTTAGGCATTTGTAGAAGAGATGCTATTGTGGCCATGGAATCTACTGCTTTATTCTCTGATCTTGGTATCTGTTCAAATTTGATATCTATGAAGTATTTCCTTAGATCATCTACTAGTCTCTTGCATAAAATCAATGTGTCATCCTTAGTTTGGTAATCATTGTTGACTTGATATATGATTAACTGAGAGTCTCCATACACCTGTAGTTTTGTGATTTTCCAGTCAATAGCCACTTTAATTCCAAGGATTAAAGCTTCATATTCTGCCACATTGTTAGTGCAACAGAAGGTAAGCCTGTAAGATCATGGAATTGTGTGCCCAAGAGGTGTGACAAATAAAATTCTTGCCCCTGATCCATGTTGTGTGTAGGATCCATCAAAGTAGAGTTGCCATGGTTGTGTTGTAACATTGAGGATATCCGCATCAAAAAATTCCATGGTCATAGGATGACTATCTGACAAGGGAGCTTTTGCTAATTGGTCAGCAATGACTTGTCCTTTGATAGCTCACCTTTCAACATACTGAATGTCAAACTCACTGAGGAGGATGACACACTTTGCCAACCTTCCTATTAAAGCTACTTTGCTCAGTAAATACTTGAGGGGATCGATTTTTGCAACGAGCTTGACAGTGTGAGTGAGCATATAGTGTTGCAATTTTTGTGTTCCAAATACTACTGCTAAGCATGATTTTTCAATGAAGGTGTAGTTTACTTCATGTCCATTGAGTGTCCTGCTGATATAGTATATTGCATGTTCCTTTCCTTCTCTATCCTCTTGTGCTAGCAAGGCTCCTAAAGAAATATTTGTTGTTGCGATATATAGCAACAATGGCTTGTATTTACTGGGTGGCACCAAGATTGGTGGTGTCATTCAATAATGCTTGATTTGATTGAAAGTATTCTCATGCTGTTCATCCCATTTAAACGACACATTTTTATGCAAAGGATGGTTGAATGGATGACATTGGTCTGCTAGTTGAGAGATGAATCTTTTGATGGACTATATTCGGCCTTGTAGAGATCTTAATGTGCTGATATTCTTAGAAGGTGGTATTTCTACAATGGCTTTAACTTTTGTTGGATCTACTTCAATTCCTTTTGTAGAAACTATGTATCCAAGGAGTTTTGCTAATGTTACTCCAAAGGCACATTTCTTGGGATTTAATCTAACTTTAAATTTCTCCAACCTGTCAAATATTTTGGCAAGTATCTCTAAATGTCCTTCTCGGGTGTGAGATTTGGCTAAGATATCATCCACATAGTCCTCCATGAAGGTGTGCATCATGTCATGGAAGATTGCTGTCATAGCTTGATGGTATGTAGCTCCTACATTCTTTAACCCAAAAGTCATGATGTTCCAGCAAAAGGTGCCCCATGGACATGAAAAGGCTATCTTTTCTTGATCTTCAGGAACTATTTTGATTTGATTGTATCCTAAAAATCCATCCATGAGTGATAGCATTTGATGGCTAGCTGTTAAATCTACAATCATGTCTATGTTTGGCAAAGGAAAATCATCCTTTGGACATGCTCTATTTAAATCCGTGAAATTTGTACATATTTTGATGGTGTGATCTAGTTTTGAAATAGGTATAATGTTGGATATCCATTTAGCATAATCAATAGATCTAATAAATCTAGCATCTAGTAGTTTCTTCAAATCATTTTTTACCAATAATGCAACATGTGGATGCATCTTTCTTAGTTTCTGTTTTATTGGTTTAGTGCCAGTTGGTAACGATAAGTGATGCATAATAAGATCTGTGTCTAAGCCTGGCATGCCAAAGTATGACCAAGCAAAATTGATGCATCATTCTTCAAAGAATTTGATAAAATCTTGCTTTTCTGTATATGTCATGGATGCTACTAGGTGTAGTATTCTTACTTTCTCTACTGTGCCAATATCAATAGACTATTTGGGTTATACCAACACTAATGATCTTTCATGGTAATGTTGTGGGAGGATGTCAAGCCTTCCATCCTTTGGTGCCTCAATGAGGTTTTCACCATTGGATGCATTCTTTGTTTTTACTATTTTGGGATCAAATACTGCCATAGAATGGTTTTCACCATTAGATCCATTATTTATTTCCATACTTTTGCAACTAAAGGGCTTGGAACCCTCCTACCTAAAAGCATCATTAAAAGAAGAATTGGTAGAACAAGTATTAGATTCTACATAGCAACGGTAGTTAATAATAGCAGAGTCATTGTCAAAAATAGGGAGATTGATGGGGTGTTGGGGTTCCCACTCGATAAGCTAAAGATGTAGTAAAGGAAATAAATCATTAGATGGGTTGAGGTCAACAATTGTGAAAGCTCATATGGAAATGTCATCCAAGTTGTTAGTGGTTATGTCAAGGCCTATGAAGGTATTTTCTTCCACATCATTTATCTCACTCGATGTCTTTTCGTCTTCACTTGAGTCATCAAAATTTTGTGTTTCAAAGACAATAGGATTAAAACTCGAGCTTTGACCCTCTTCATGTTTGGGGGTATACTTTTTGATAACATCAATCTGGATATCTTCATAGGAAACATCTAATAAGTTGTCCCACTCATATTCATTTGAATTTGTTTCAGAGTTATCTCTTATTTGAAGAATACACTCCACAGTTTTATTGGTGAGTTATGCTCTTGCTTCTTCTGTGTATCCTAGTCAAGTTCTATCATTTTGTTGAATTGTGAGAACTTGGATTGGTTCTGTTACACTTTGTTCCCCTCGTTCAAGAGGTCCTTGTTCTACTATATACCCTAGTCCAGTTTTATCCTTATGTTGGAGTGTTAGTGGCTGGATTGGTTTTGTTATGCCTTGTTTCCTTAACCCAAGAGGTCCCTATCCTGAATATCCCATCTTCTCTAGAATAGTTTTTCCCTTCCCATATTGATTTGTCTCTATGATATTACTCATGGAAGTGGAAGCTTCCTCATCCCTATAAAGCCAATTTAGTATAGCCTTATCTTCTAATTCTTCATCTAAGTTTCCAGCTTTTACAAATCTACCATCTAATACCATTGTAGATTGTGTTGATTTTTGGGTGGTTGTAGATGGCTGTCCATATGTTTGTAAGGAGGGTAACATCTGTGATAGATGGAAAGAGTGTCCGACACCATATTCACTTATTCCTTTGTCACTTATCTATACTTTGTTGGTGAATTGGTGTGAGAGTGAAGCCAATTGTTCTTCAAAATTTGAAGGGTTAGATTGTGCCACCTTGATCTCTTGTGATTTTTGTTGTTTTGGAAGCCACTTTGATATAAAGCTTTGTTGTTTCTTGCCATTAGATGAATCTGATGTGATAACTTCTCTATTGTGAGGTATTAATGTATCCTAAGATGTTTTCAATGTATGACAAGTTTGGGTGTCATTATAGTCTGCTGTGATTGTTACCTCCTGTCCATTGACAGGAAATTTTAGGCATTGATGATGGGTGGAAGGTACTGCTTGCATATCATGGATCCAAGGATGTCCCAACAGCATGTTGTATGTCATTTCCCTAGCTAAGACTTGACAAACCACATTTTGGACAATAGGTCCCACTTGAATGGGTAATATGATCAATCCTTTAGAGGATTTTTCTTCCTCATCATATGCTTTGATTGTGATTTTTCTTCTTGTATCAATGGCTTCATCTAAGTATCCTAGTGTATGAATCAAATTTAAGGTACAAATATTTAAACCAACCCCTTCATCTATTAGGACACGCTTTACATGGTGTTTATGGATGAAGACTTCAATGTGAAGGGTGAAATTATGTGGATGGGTGAGTGATACATCATCATGTTCGGAAAATGAAAGGCAATGAGGTGTAGATAGATGTCTCACCATAGCTTGAAATTGACATACATCCAAATTGTTAGGTACCGTGGTTGATACAAGAGCTTGCTCAAGAACCTCTTTGTGTGATGGGGAGATCTTTAAAAGTTCCAAGACAGATAGTTGTGCTAGTATTTTCTATAATTGATCGATGAGATTATATTGATTAGAGGGAGGATCTACAAATTGGGATGATAATGATGCTCCTTTCAATATAACTTTGGATTGTACCCTTGTTGTGGCATTAACCGGTTGGTATTCTTGTTTCCCTTTGAGTGTGATTACATTAATTTGGTTTTTAGATTTGTCCATATATTGTACCAAATTAGTAGGTTTAATGTCATTTTTTCGATTGATTTGATTGCATAACTCCTCATCCTCCTTGGTAGCAGAAATACAAAGGATCGTTGTGTCATAAACATAACCAACATTCTTACCTTTGCTATTTGTGGAAGAGGATTCTCCTTTATGATAATTGGGTAAAGGATTTTTGAATGTTGTATGATCTTTGTTTGTTTGGTGCCCCTCTACAAATACTTTCTTTTGATCTATAAGATCTTGTACCACATGTTTTAACTACCAACAATTTTCAGTCATGTGGCCTTTATTTTGATGGTAGTGACAGTAATGTGAGTCATTCCACCATGATGGTTTGACTTGAGGGTCCCAATTCCTAGCCTCTTATACTTGAATAAGTTTTTCATCTAAAACTTCTTTGAGGACTGATTCCAATGATTGCCCTAATGGCATGAATTTTCATTTATTGGATGGTCATTGGAATGATTGGGTTTTTGTTTCTCCATTGTTCTAATTATTCCCTTGATCACTACTTTGTTCGACATTAAGACCATTGTTTTTTTTGTTTGTAGTTGTTGGCATCAAGGGGAATACTGGTTTGGATATGTGTGTATCAATAATGGTATCAATATTTTTATTCTTTTGCCAAAATCTTGGCTTTTCACTGTTGTTGTTAGAGGAATTGTTATTGTTTGAACCTTCAATGAAGTGTTTGATTGTTCCTCTTTTGATTAGAGTCTCTTCGATTTGGAGTCCCTTGTCGATAACTTGCTCAAATGTAGATGGACATTGCAAGTCCAATCTATAATTCATTTCATCCACTAGGTTATCAATGAACATCTCTATCTTCTCCTCTTCAAGAATAGACCTAGGGTATTTAGCAAATAACCTTCTCCATCATTGGAGAAAGGAAAGAAACTTTTCACCCTTGCTTGTTTGGTATTGTAGAGTTCTTTTAAGGTCACCCCATGTTGGATGTTGAATGAGAAGTGCATTATGAACCTATTGATAAGTTCTTCAAAAGATTGGATCCCAGGTTCCATTTTAGAAAACCACTCCATGCAAGTGTTTCCTAAGCTTCTTGGAAATAATCATAGTAAGTAAGAGTCCTCGTGTGTGAACTCTATGCTCATAGCTCTAAATTCGTATACGTGATCAAATGGATTAGTTCTTCCATTGTATTTGTTGTATGTAGGGTATTCACAATACCTTGGAAATGGTATCATGTTAATGCTTTGGTCAAAGGGATAAGGGAAAATGTCTTGTAAGGAATATCTTTTTGTTGGCCCTTGTTGGATATTTTGGAACTACAATTGTAATTGTTGGATTTGTCTTGTCAAAGCATCTATTTGATTTGGATTTTCCATACTAGTTGTCTGAGGTGTGGTCATTTCCTTGAGTTGGTTGACATCAAAGTCTTTAGGAAGCTTAGCAACTTTGTCAGCTAATAATAAAAGATACTTTCCATATCTTGCTCTAACATCTTTTCCATAAATTTATGGAAATCAAGGTCTTGTTGATCTTTCCTAATTTCTTCTATAGTTATTTCTTTCTCTTGTGAATTAGTGAGAGGATCAGTGTTACTGTATTGTCCCCAAGGGTTTTCTTTAGCCATGGTTACTATTCTTTCATTTTCTTCTTCTTGTTGTCTTTGATACGCTGATAATGTGAAAATAGGCATACAATCTTTAAAGTTTTACTCTAGACTTTGATCTTGGATTTTTGATTTGATAAGTGTTGAAGTTTTTGATTTAAAATCTGATTTAGTTGTGTCTAGTTTCGTGATGGAAGGATGATAAAGTCCTTGATAGGGAAATTTTGACACAAAAATCTCAGATTTAGTGATGATTGATAAGGACACTTTGCAAGATGTTTCAAGATCTAGGCGTAATAGTATTCTTTTTGTATGATTCAAGTGTTTTGGACTATGAAAAAAAATGTTTTGGATTGATGAAAACCTTGTTTTTGATGTTGGAAATCTGACAAACTGTCTACTAATTCTCTTTTTTTTTTACCTTCCGGAGAGCAAAAACAGAGCCACGAAGTGCTAAAATAGAGCCACAACGTGCTAAAATAGAAACACAACGTGCTAAAACAGAGACGTGATGTGCTAAAACATAGTTGTGATGTGCTAAAACAGAGTTGTGACGTGCTAAAACAGATCTATGACGCACTAAAATAGAGTGACAACCTGCAAAAACAGAGCCGCGACGTGCTAAAATAGAGTTGTGATGTGCTAAAACAGATTCACTACGTGCTAAAACAGATCTATGACATGCTAAAATAGAGTGCCAATGCACTAAAATAGAGTTGTGACACACTAAAACAGAGCTATGACGTGCTAAAATAGATCTGTGATGCACTAAAACAGAGTGACAACACTCTAAAACAGAGCCGCGACACACTGAAACAGAGCTGTGACGTGCTAAAATAGATTCACTATGTGCTAAAATAGAGTTCTAACGTGCTACAGAATGTTTTTTTGGGTGCCATAGGAAACTATCTTACTCTATGAAATTCATTTGGTCTAGTGTTGTATTGTATGGCAGGTTGTGGGATGTATTCTGGATGAATTCATTGACTATGATTGTGGTGTTGCCTAAGAGCCCTTCTTTGATAAAATGCTTGTGAATCTAAGGGAGCTACAACATAATTGTCTATATAACCTCTAAAGAAATCGTGATATATATGAATAAAGGTTCTATGTTGGAGTAGAACTTTTCTGATTTGATATAAAAATTGTTGCTTTCTCAAGAGTTGTTTGTGTGTAATTATTTTCTTTGGTTTTCTGATTCGTTTGACAAGAGATTTCTTGAAAAATTTGGTGGATACCCAATCTTGAATCATGTGAATTTCACAAGTGTTCGATTTGAAGATTTTTGTGATGATCTTATCTGAATTTAATGAAGGAAAACATAGCAAGCAAGAATAGAATAGTTGATCTAAAATCCTAGAATTTAAACAGATAGTGTATGTTCTAAGAACCAAGCATGATTCTTCTTGAATTTCACTGGTTTGATAACAAGATAAGATAGTTCAAATAGACTCACTCCTAGAGACAAAAGGTCATCATTATATACTTGAATGGCCCATAGCTTGGAATTGTGTCGACTCACACAGCCATGTCACCCCTAGAGGGTGCCCATGTTTTTGTCTTTTCCAGGTGCGTACTTAGAGTGACAAAAGTGGATACCAGATCCCCTGAGAAAATATTCCTTTGCAATTATATGGTGAGTGCTTGAGGGTATATTCTTCCCTGCCCCTGCACCGCTGAGTATTACAATGTTCACAAATTGACAAGCGTGCTTCTATTTCTAGGTTCTTAGATAGGGTTTCCGTTCAGAGCAGCAAATGGATAAACTCCCTCGAGAGACCTCCCAATCTTTAGAACAAAGATTTTGGGGATGGTTATCCTGCACACTTCTGTTGAAAGAGGGTTTCCCCAAATTCACATAAATTTTAAAGTGGGTTGGAATGCCATAGCTTTTGGTTGTCCCCACTCAGGTCGTTCCCATAGGTTGAGTACTTTTTCCCACTACGACAGGCCTGTCTAAAGGTTTTAATAAAAGCTTGAAAATGCACAAAGTAAAAGTGATTCTAGTATTCTAATGTACCTAGTCAAGGGGAGAGCATAAACCTATCACCCAATCATAGCAAAGAAGTTGTTCACTTTTTAAAACCCAAAAGACAAATGATCTAATATATATGGAGATTTTGCTCCATAAAAAGCATGATGTTCAATTTTAATCCCACAAGAAATGATGAAGTTTCTATCCTAGGATTGATCAATTTTTATCCATTTGCTATCCTAGGATTGATAAATTTTAACCCATTTTCTATCCTAGGATTGATAAATTTTAACCAAAAAGAGACTAAAGAACAAGAATTTGGTCGCGGATGCATCAGATCTAGATAAAAGATTTTTAAAGAACAAAGAGCTGAGGCACTAAAACAGGTGGACGGTGCGCTAAAATAGTTATGTGGCACGCTAAAACATTTCAGTGGTACGCTAAAACAAAGGATCGACGCGCTATAGTTTTTCTCCAAGGCGCTACAGAATCCCACTGGTGCACTATAAAAAACCACAGTTCCACGAAAAACAAACACGTTGATACCTATAAGACACTTTTCATAAAAATTTTGTAGAATATGGGGTTGAGCTCCACAGTGGGCGCCAAAATGGAAGTGTAAGAATGAGGAAAACATACTAAGAATGCATCTACACTTCTAAATAAGACATTGTATCTAAGATTCAAAAAATTTAAGTTAATTTAAACTAAGAATCTTTAGAAATTTGTCCTATTGCTCTCTAACTCTAAAGATTTCTTTAATCAACTTGCTCTCAGATTTTAGACGCTAATTGATTACTAAAATGACACTTAGAGAATGAGAATTAAACTATTATGATTCCTAAATGCAACTAAGATGATTCTACAACAAAACTTATGAGAAAGAAACTATTGTAAACAGCCATGATTGATGAATTAAAATGCTTGATGAATGCTTGATGAGTGTTAGATGAATGCTTCTATTTACTTGATTGCTTGAATGCTTGAATGCTTGGAAAACCTGCAGAGTAAGATTGCACAAGTTAGGATCATTTTCTTATAGCTAGAAGCCTGTATTTATAGATTTTACGACACTCATTTGTGAAGGGGTAGCACAATAGAGGTTGACATTCAATCTGGAGAATTGAATGGGATGAGAGGGTGGAGCTGATCATGGAGGATTGTTCCTCCCCATGAAAACGCCAAGCAAGATGAGAGGAAAGAAGATTGAGAGGATTTCCTGTAGGTTTGTCCCCGAAGCTCTTCCCGTGAATGACAGTTGAATTAATTAGATTTGAAAAATCTAATTTTATTGGTGAGTGAATAGAGGTAAATGATTTTTGCATTTATTTAAATATTTTTGGTTTATTTAAATTTAGCAAAAGAGAAATAAATATTTTAATAAAACAAACTATAGAAGTTGTTTATTAAATTAAAATAAAAGGAATATGATAATTAAATTAAATATTCTAAGATATCTTTTTTAATTAAGAAGAAATGTGATGAGGTAATTAAATAACACAAATTATTGAAGCTGTGTATTTAATTTAAAATAGAATTAATAGATAAAGTATAGAAGAAATAATAATGATAATAATTAAATAAAACAAAGTATTTAATTTTGTTTATTTAATTAAGTGAGAAATAATATGATAAAAATGATAATAATTAAATAAAAGAAAGTTTTTGATTTTCTTTATTTAATTAAGAGAGAAATAATATGATAAAATAGAAGAATTAATAATGAACTTAATATAAATAAATATTTCTATTTATTTGTTAAGTAAATGAATTTAAGATTAATTAATCAAATAAGTCGTATTTAATTAATTAAATTCTCCAGACCATTTTTAGGTGTCTATAGAAGGTTTTGTTGATGATATCATTTTTGGAGGAGATGATGGATTTTGCATGAATTTTGCTAATGAAATGAAGAGTGAGTTTGAGATCTCAATGATTGGTGAGATGAAATTCTTTTGGGGATTGCAAATTACTTAGATAAAGGGATTTTTATATCTCAATACAAGTATGTGAAGGAATTTCTCAAGAAGTTTGGCATGGAAGATTCAAAGCCAGTTGGTACACCAAAGGTGACCGGATACAAGTTGACAACATGATGACTTTCCGAAGGAAAATTGGACTAGATATAGATCAATGATTGGTTGATTGATGTATTTGATTCAAACTAGACCTAATATCATAAATGTTGTATTTATTGTTACTAGATTTCAACTTGATCCTAAGGAATCTCATGTGATTGCTATGAAGAGAATTTTTAGATACTTGAAGGGAATAGTTGATTTTGGTCTATGGTATGCTAAAGATGGTGATCTTACTTTGAGTGCCTTTACTGATGTTGATTGGGCAAGAGATGTGGATGACAAAAAAGGTACTAGTGGTGGCTCATTTTTATTGGGAAAGAAGCTAATCTCATGGTTAAGTAAAAATCATAATGTCATTTCTTTATCTACTATGTATAGAGGCCGAATACATTGTTGCTGCTAAAAAGTGTACTCAAGTATTATGGATGAAGCAGATGTTGAAAGATATCAGAGTTGTGTATAATGAGCCTATTGCTATATTTTTTGATAATTCAAGTGCTATTAACATTTCTAAGAATCTGGTGTTGCATTCAAAGATAAAACATATATCTATCAAGTTTCACTTTTGGAGAGAGAAGGTAAGTGAAAAAGAAGTCAAATTGGAGTATGTGCCTTCTAAGAAGCAGAATGTAGATATCTTTGCAAATCCATTGCCTAAGGATACTTTTGAGTATATTAGAGAGAAATTAGGGGTGATTACCCCTCCTAATTATAACTAAGGATGCATTTCATAATGATAACTTAATTCAGATTGATGTTCTGGTGGCTACTACTCATGGGGAGTAGTTTGATGGTTCAAAAATTTATATATGTGGTTTAGAGCTTACAGATCTTTGTCATTGATTTCAAAGGGGTAGAAGAGTAATGTGAAAAAATGGTGATTATCTGAGGAGAAGAGCCTTGTGGGGAGAAGATCATGTGAAAGAGGTGAGGATAAAATGAGTCAAAACCTAAGGGGGAGTAAGTGTTAAGAGATAGTTGTGTTGATGGTGTTTTTCACATCATGTGTTGCCATCAATGCAAAAGGGGGAGATTTTTGGATGTTTTGGTTGTGTTGTTGATATGTGGTCATTGATGTCAACACTACTAGCATTAGTGCATTTCAAGCTATATATGTCTAGGATATTGAGAAAATTGTAATGGAATGAGTTGTAGGTTGTTGGTGATGAAGTGATGTTCTATCTATTAGTGAGTTATGTATGTTGTTGTTTAGAGGTTGTGGACTAAATATTTTATTGTTGAGTATATCTTGTTAATCCACATTGAGTTTCAGTGATCTGCGTGGAGATTTGATCGAGTTATGAAGATTTACATTATGACAATTTTTTTCCTTAGTTGGTGTTTATGATTAAAGATTGTGTGATTCTAGCTAGTTCAGTTCATGTTGATGCTTCTATGATGTTTTTAATGTTTTTGGATGTTTCTAGTTCATGCTCTATCTTTTTTACATGTCCACATTGTTCATTGTGCTCATGATCTGAGATTCTCTCTTTCATGTTCATTTTTTTCTTCTTCTTGGATGATAGGGTGCTGCAGCGTGTTGTGGATCTTCTAGGAGAAATTAAATGAAGTTTTTTTGTGTTGGAAATTTTGATTTGGGTCTTCACTATACTGTGGCCAACCTTGGTTGATTTGCATTAAAAAATATCTATTGTTTTGGGCCGACAATTTGTAATCATTTTATTATTTCTTTGTGGTTAACTTGTAACAAATGTAATTTCATGTTGTGTATATATAAGAGTGATTGTTTATTCGAATTGAAGTGTGCAAGAGTGTGCTTCTATGTGTGTGTGTGAATATTTTTCAAATCATTTAAAGTTAGAGCTAAGTGTGAAGAGGAGTAAAGAAGATTGAAGAAGTGCCAATGCACTTAACCAGAACTATAATCAAGCATTAGTAGATGCTATTTTCTCATTTCAAAATCTAGATAGCTGTAATATGAATCTTTTCATAAGACAATGTGTTTTCATTTGTAATTGAGTAGTGAGCTCTAGGTAGTGTGCCTGAATGCATGTGCATTCCCCATTTACTCTTCTTCTACTTCTAATAGGGTATAATCTTATGGATTGACCTCCACTGTGGTTTTACCCCAAATAGGGTTTCCACATAAAAATATTGATGTTATGTGTGTTTCTGATGTGTTGTTGATTCATGCTTTCATTGACATTGATCAAATTTGAGAATAATGATTAATAAGTTTAAAATTCAATGACAACTAATTCACTCCCTCCTCTTAGTTGTCTTCCCTTGTGTTTCCAACAATTGGTATTAGAGCTTAATTCCTTGGAAGAATTTTAACAACATGAGGTGATCTAGGATGGTGACATACAAGAAGGATAGTCTGAGATTTGATGGAACAAATTATTCTTTGTGGAATACTTGAATGGAGTGCCATCTAAGATGCATTGGTGAACCCTAATCTAGCATTACAAGTAATATGTATATTATACCACTAAATGGTCCTACTACTTCTGCTAAGATTAGAGATGATGAGTACAATATTAGGGCTAAGGAAGCATTGTTGAGCACCTTGATTGATACTAAGGTGACTAATGTTATGGATCTAAAGACTACTTATGAGATCTAGAAAATGTTGGAAACTTTGTATGAAGGTGATGCTCATGTGAAGATTGCTAAGGTGTTGAGTTTGAAACAGAAATATGAAATGTTTAGAATGGGTGATGAAAATGTTACTACTTTCATGCAAAGAGTGAATAAACTTGTGTGTGGTATCAGATATGCTAGTGGAAAGTTGGAAGAATTAGAGATTGTTCCTAAAGTACTTAGACCAGTTCCTAGTACTTATACAGTCAAAGCTAGTGATATTGCAGAACTCTGAACTCTAACAAATGTAACTAGAGACATGATGGTTTGTAAGCTAATTGCTTTTGATTTGAGTGTATTTGGTGATGCCCTTCCTAAGGTTGAATCTGAATTTAAGGGTACTACTTCTAGAAGAGATAAATAGAGATATGATCTAGGTGAGATTTCATCTAGAAAGACATTTAAGTATGTGGATGAAATCAAATAGATTGAAGAAGAAGAAAGAGAGCTAGAAGAGCTAGAAACACTTATTGTCAATAGAATACCGAGAGGAAAAAGTAAGTATGAAGGAAAATTTCCTCTTAAATATTTTTCTTGAATTAAGATATGCCATTTTGCATCAATGTGTCTAGAAAGAAATTCTAAACCAAGGCATAAAAAGCATAAATTTAAAAGGAATTGTTACTATGTTGTTGATGAAGGTGTCACATATGATAAATCTAATAAAGGTGAAGAAAAATGTTTATTTATTTCTATCAAGGAAAATAATCATGTATCTACTGAATCCACTAGTTCTACAAATGTGGAGAAATCCCTAGCTACTCAAGTTGAAGAGAGACATGAATGGTTATAGATAGTGGATCTTCACATCATATGATAGGAGATAAAAATAAGTTTGTGAGCTTGGAAAAGTATGATAGTGGTGTTGTGAGATTTGGTGATAACACAACTGGTGTCATCCATGTAAGAAGATGCATTTCTCTTGATGGTAAGAATAATACTGATGATGTTGTATATGTGGAAGGTCTGGATCATAATATTTTAAGTGTTAGATAGATAGTTTATAAGGGTTACAATATTTAGTTCAAGGATGGAAAGTGCAGAATATTGGGATGTTTTGGAAATGTGATTGCATCAAGTACAAAAATAATAGGTAATATCTTTCATCTAAATATCTCTTAGTTAAAGTTGTTTGATTTCTCAAATTGATGAAAGTTGGTTGTGGCATAGAAGAATGTTTCATATTAACTTTGATAATATTGTCAAGATAAGTTCTACTATGGCTATGAGAAATCTAAAACCTACTAATTCCATTTGCAAGGATTGTCTGTTGGGGAAGCACAATAGAATTTCATTTCTGAGCAAACAACATTTTTCAAATAAATTTTTGGAGCTTGTGCATACTAATTTGTGTGGTCCCTCTAGAACTAGAATTTTACAAGGTTACAGGGATTTCATATTGCTTATTGATGATTATTCAAGAATGATGCGGGCTACTTTCTTAAGGGAGAAATATGAAGTGTTGGAAAAGTTCAAGATATTTAAGGCTATGGTTGATATAGAGACTAGTCTAAAGTTTAAATGTTTGAGATCAGATAGAGGTGGTGAATTCACTTATGGGAAATTTAAATCCTTTTGTGAAGAACATGGAATAAAGAGACAACTATCTGCACTGCAAACTCGTCAACAAAATGGAGTTGTGGAAAGGAAGAATACAATAGTTCAATATGATTTTAGAACCATGATGTTGGAAGGAAATGTCCCCCATATCTATTGGAGTGAAGCCATGAGCACTATTGTGTATATCCTCAATTGGGTACAAATAAAAGGTGATACTAGTAAGACCCATTTTGAGCTATGGACTGGTCATAAGCCTACAGTTAGATATTTCAAAATCTTTGGGAGTAGATTCTATATTAGAAGAGATGAAGATATAGGAAATTTTGATGCTAGGAGTGATGAATGAAATTTTTTGGGTTATTCTACTAAAAGCAAGGCCTACCAGCGTTACAATAAGAGAACAAAGAAAATGGTTGAAAGCACAAATGTTAAGGTGGATGAAGACATTGCTAGACCATCTAGAACCTGTGGATATGATTATGATGATTATAATGATAGTACAACCAAAGGTCAAACTTCAAATGAAGTGCAAATCATTCTGATGGATTAGGAAAATCAAGAGGAAAAAAAACCAATGAAGTTGCAGAAGAGAGAACACAAGAGACTAAAGTTCAAGAACATTCTAAGAAGACTTTGAGGTATGTAAGATTAAATCATTTAAAAGATCAAATTATTGATGATAAGAGTAAAGGTGCCCAAAATAGGAGAAGAATTGTAGAAGAAAATTGCTTGATTTTCAAATACTAAGCCTACTAGTGTGAATGAAGCATGCAAAGGTGAACATTGGGTTAAAGCAATGAAAGAAGAGCTACAATAAATTGAGAGAAATGATACATGGATTCATGTTCCTAGACCTAAGGATAAAAATGAAATTGGAACTAAATGGGTCTTTAGAAAGAAATTGAATGAGCAAGGTGAAGTGGATAGAAATAAAGAAAGACTAGTTTCTAAGGGATATTATAAAATGGAAGGAATTGGTTTTGAACAGTCTTTTTCCCTTGTTGCTAGAATTCAAGCTATGAGACTATTTCTTGCTTATGTGGCTTACAGAGATTACAATGTTTATCAGATGGATATCAAGTCTTCTTTTCTAAATGGTGAATTAGAAGAATTCTATGTTGAGCAACCTGATGGATTTCAGTTGATTGATTAGGGAGACATGGTTTTTCGGTTGAAGAAAGAACTGTATGGACTTAAGCAAGCACCTAGAGCATGGTATGCTAGATTGGAAAAGTATTTGGTGAAGCTTGGATTTAAAAAGGGTACTGCTAATAGTAATTTTTATTTCAAGAATGATGTTAAATATTTTATTGTTTAAGTTTTTGTTGATGATATCATTTTTGGAGGAGATGATGGTTTGCACATGAAGTTTACTAATGAGATGAAGAGTGAGTTTGAGATGTCAATCATTGGTGATTGCAAATTACTCAATTAGATAAAGGGATTTCTATATCTTAGTCCAAGTATGTCAAGGAATTGCTCAAGAAGTTTGGTATGGAAGATTCAAAGCTGGATGGTACACCCATGGTTATCAGATGCAAGTTGAAAATAGATGACGACTCTCCAAAGGAAAATTAGAATACATATAGATTAATGATTGGTGGATTGATGTATTTGACTCAAACTAGACCTAATATCATGAATGTTGTTTGTATTGTTGCTAGAATTCAAGCCGATCCTAATGAATCTCATGTGACTGCTATGAAGAGAATTTTTAGATACTTGAAGGGAATAGTTGATTTTAGTCTATGATTTGCTAAAGATGATGATCTTAATTTTAGTGTTGTTACTAATGTTGATTGGGCAGGAGATATGGATGATAGAAAAACTACTAGTGGTGGTGCATTTTTCTTGGGAAAGAAGCTAATCTCATGGTTAAGTAAAAAGTAGAATCCCATTTCTTTATCTACTATAGAGGTTGAATACTTTGTTGCTGCTAAAAATTGTACTCAAGTATTGTGGATGAGGCAGATGCTAAAAGATATTAGAGTTGTGTATAATGGGCCTATTGCTATATTCTATAATAATTCAAGTGCTATTAAAATTTCTAAGAATTTGGTGTTGCATTCAAAGACCAAGCATATATCTATCAAGTTTCACTTTTGGAGAGAGAAGGTAAGTGACAAATAAGTCAAATTGGAGTATGTGCATACTAAGGAGCAGATTGTAAATATATTTACAAAGTCATTGCCTAAGGATACTTTTGAGTATCTTAGATGGAAGTTAGGGGTGATTACCCCTCCTAATCAGAACTAAGGATGAATTTCAATTCATCAATTTATGCATTTCATAATCATATCTTAATTCAAATTAATGTTGTGGTGGATGCTACTCAGGGAGAGTAGTCTGATGGTTCAAAATTCTAGATATGTGGTTCAAAGCTTAGAGATATTTGTCATTGATGTCAAAGGGGGAGAAGATTAATGTGAAAAATTGGTGATTATATAAGGAGAAGAGCCTTGTGGGGAGGTCATGTGAAATAGTTGAGGAGAAAATGAGTCAGAACCTAAGGAGGAGTAAGTGTTAAGAGATAGTTGCATTGATGGTGTTTTTCACATCAAGTGTTTCCATCAATGCAAAAGGGGGGGATTGTAGGATGTTGTGGTTGTGTTGTTGATATGTGGTTGTCATTGATGTCAACACTATTAGCATTAGTGCATTTCAAGCTATATATGTCAAGGATATTGAGAAAATTTAATGGAATGAGTTGTAGGTTGTCATCAATGAAGTGATGTTCTGTCTATCGGCAAGTTTCATACGTTGTTGTTTAGAGGTTTTGGACTAAAGAGTTTCTTGTTGAATATGTGTTTTTGATTGAAGATTTATGAAGATTTACATTCTAACAATTTTTTTGGTACCTCACTTGGTAGTTCTGATTGAAGATTATGTGATTCTAGTTAGTTCAATTGCTATGGATGATTCTCTAATGTTTCATAATGTTTGTGGATGTTTCTAGTTTGTGCTCTATCTTTGTTGCACATCTGCATTGTTTGTTTGTGCTCGTGATCCAAGATTATCTCTTGCATGTTCATTTTTTTCTTGTTCTTGGCCAATAGGTTGTTGAAGTGTGTTGTGGATCTTTGAGGAGATATTAATTGATTTTTTTTGTGTTGGAAATGTTGATTTGGTTCTTCACTATGTTGTGGTCAACCTTGGTTGATTTGCATTGAAAAATATCTATTGTTTTGGGTTGATAGTTTGTATTCATTTTATTATTTATTTGTGGTTGACTTGTACCAAATGTAATTTCAAGTTGTGGATATATAAGAGCGATTGTTTATTCAAATTGAACTATACAAGAGTGTGCTTCTCTGTGTGTGTGCAATTTTTTTCAAATCATTTGAAGGTACAATAGTTTGTGAAGAAGAGTGAATAAATTTGAAGAAGTGTTCATGTGCTTAACCAAAACTATAATCTGACATTAGCAGATGTTATTTTCTTAGTTCAAAATCTAGATGGTTGTAATTTGAATATTTCTATAAGACAACATTTCTTCCTTTGTAATTGAGTAGTGAGTTCTAGAGAGTGTGCCTGAATGAATGTGTATTCCCTATTTATTCTTCTTTTACTTTTAATATGGTATAATCTTGTGGATTGACCTCCACTGTGGATTTTCCCTTAATAGGGTTTCCACATAAAATTCTTGGTGTTATGAGTGTTTCTGATGTGTTGTTGATACATGCTTTCATTGACATTGATCAGATTTGAGAATAAGGATTAATCAATTTAATAAGTTTGAAATTCAATGATAACTGATTCACCCCTTCTCTCAGTTGTCTTCCCTTGTGTTGCCAACAATGGGAAATCATCCCTAGGCCTATGAATAAAAATGTGATTGGCTTGAAATGGGTGTTCCGAAATAAGCTAAATGAAAGTGGATAAGTTCTAAGTAATAAGGCAATAGTTGTATCCAAAGGATATTTAGAAGTTGAAGGTATTTTGAAGAGACATTTTCCCTTGTGGCCAAAATTGAAGCTATTAGGATGTTTTTACCATTTCCTACCCACAAGGACTTCAAAGTGTATCAGATGGATGTTAAGTCAACATTTATAAATGGTGAATTAGAGGAGGAAGTGTACATGGAACAACCTGAAGGGTTTTAATTACCTGACAAACTGGACATGGTTTGTAAGTTAAAGAAAGCATTATATGGATTGAAGCAAGCTCCTAGAGCTTGGTATGCAAGATTGGATAAATACTTGACAAAGAAAGGATTCAACAAAGGTTCTGCTAATAGAAATCTTTACTTCAAAGTGCAAGGTAACAAAATGTTGATAGTAGTTGTATATGTTTATGATATCATTTTTGGTGGAAATGAAGGAATGTGTAAATTTTTTGTTGAAGAGATGTAGAAATAATTTGAGATGTCTATGATTGGTGAATTGAATTTCTTCCTTGTTCTACAAGTGAATAAAATTGATAAAGGGATATTAATTTCACAATGTAAGTATGTAAAAGATCTTTTGAAGAAGTTTGGGATGGATGATTCCAAACTGGTTTGTACTCCTATGGTAACCTGATGTAAGCTGATCAAAGATGATGAATTTGTTTGATTAGAGAAAATACAGATCTATGATTGGTGAACTTTTGTATCTTATTGCTACTAGACTAGATATTATGCATGTAGTGTGTTTAGTTTCCAAATTACAAGTAGATCTTAAAGAAGCACATGTTACAATTGTGTTGGTGTTTTCTACACAGCAACAACTCAGACAAAATACAATATTCTATCTCTTGAAAGGTAATTTTCAACAACAGGTTACTTAAATTCACCCCAAGGTCTCTCGGGTGTTAGGTCATGACAATGCATAAACAACTCAGATGATATGTGAAAATGTTGGTAATCACAATCAGACATTACTACAAGCAAACTGTATCTTTCTAATTTATCAAATCCTACAATATGATCATCTTAAATATTAAGTCTAACCCAATGCTAAAGAAACAACAAAAAAAAAGGTGTAAGAAATATAGTGAAATCTGATCTATTCCTAGGATGAAAAATGCAAATGATAGATATCTGGAATGGAACAATCTCAAATAACCACTTCCTGCTTAACCCACAATGCAATATCACAAGAATGGTACAATCTTCTAAGGCATACAGATTTTCAAATCATAGACATTCATCTATAATCAAACTAAACATAGATAGATGTATGGTCCAGGTTGACTTCACCAGCCTACTACAATCAGATAGTTACTGGGAGTATAGACCAGAGATTGCTAAAAATATTCCAAGCATAAAATCATGAACATCATTCACCAAATTAATTTAATCCTAAATCTAACATCAAATCTTATATCATCAAGCATTTTCAAAAGATGGAACAACATGAACCATGCAAGATAAACTAACACTAAAGAATTCACCAAGAAACCACAATGCCTTCAATTGTATTAGATCACCAAAATCTAGCAACAATTCCACTATTCTGTTTACAACAATTGCTCAAAAGAACTAACTAATATCTCTACTACAAAATTCTCTAGCTCCTTCTTAATCTAGTTTATCTCTATTATCTATCCAACTCACCTCTTAAAAATGAGGCAGGAATTCCCTTTATAGAGAATTCTCAAATATGTTGGCCCAGCCAAACATTACAAAATCCAATAGTCAAAACAAGTCAGCCTCAAGAATTTCAAAATAAGGCACACATTAAATGTTGATACATTGTCAAGATCAGCCTAAACACTTTCCTCAATGCAGCTCGCATCAACACACACCCTATAATAATAGGCAAGCACAAATATCAAAGCTGGCATTAACTACCACCTCCCTTATCCTTGATCTGATCCAACAATTCATGAACCTTCAAAAATAGTTTATCCAACTCAGCAGCAGGTGGCAAGGGTAGGATTTTGAGCTGACACTCAATGGAGCCAATTTCTTCCTTTGACTGCTTAACAGTTTTATCCCACTCACCCCTATGCACTTGGTACTTGTCCATCATAGCTAAGTAAGTTGTTGCATCATCCAATTGGTGCCCTATTACAACATTTTCAGAATTAGGGGCATAGACATCATGCCACCATTCCCTCAACTGTTCTAAACTGAAGTACTTAGGGGCAATCTTCCTGCAGCTAGTCATTATTTCAAAGAATTCTATACATCCATCATAAGCATTAGTTAAATCACCATCCATTTGCTTCTTTTGTTTATAGATCTTCTTGATGGATTTCTATCAGATTTGCAAGGCCTCAAACCACTCCCAAGGCTCACTAACCTTGGATGAAGGAAGGATTCCATCAACAACCAGCTGATCTTTACCATATTCCATGATTGCTCTGGTTTTTTGCAATAAAAGATTGTATCTTCCTTATCCTAAGATAAAACATGCTCAAATAAATCCTTAGCCATTATTGCATATTTTCCTATTGAAAGGATTTCCTTTATTGCATCATCTCCTTTAGTCTGTACCTCCTTCAGCCAATCTATTGAAGCCTTGGTAGAGGCTTTCATCCTGTCTATTTCAGAGATAGTCTCCTTTGGCAAGAAACCAGTAGCAACAGAAGAGGATGGATGGAGAGATTGCAAAGGCTTCATCAAATCTTCTAGACATTTCCTAAACCTTTCATTCTATTTTTTAAGCTCATGCCTGGACTGTGTTTCCTTCCTTAATCTACCAATTATCACTGCACTGGACCCCTCATATTCTTCAATATCCTACTCCATAGAAGTGGGTCCAAGATTGATAGTCTATAGAATGTAATCTTTTCTGGTGACCTCATCTTTATTTTTATCAACAGCAGGGGTAGCAATATGAATAACCCTATTACTCGCTTCATCTCTTTCTATCTTTGAAACTACATTGGCCATCTTCTTCTTCTTACCTTTTCCAATCTTAGCCACCATTTCATCCCAATTGAGAGGGGTGCCCCAACAATGTCCTATTTCCTTCTAATCTCTTTATCTAACCAATCAGGGACAGTAGGATCCAACCGGATTTCATCCTCTTTAACCTCCTCATGAGTTTATACTGTATCATCCTTCTCCTTTTTAGGAGAATGATCACCTTGATTCCCCAACTCGAGTTCTCCTTGTAGGGGTGATGAGGTCTTAACATGGACATCCTTCTTCTCAGGGGATCTATTATCTTTGCTACTCGTAGGAGAATCCTCATATTGTGCCAATGGAGAAGGGTGCATTTCAACATCTCCTACTTCAAGCTCAGTTGCTGCACAAAAGAGTTCTCCTTCCTTGAATGGTTCTGCCTCCCCACTGGTCTTATGCTCTTCATGAGTTGTCTGTTCAGGTATACTCAATGAAGGGGAGGTAACCTTATGTTGTTTTATAGTGGATGCCATTGGAAGAGGATTTGTTTTTTGCATGGTCTTCTTGGGAGATGGAGTCCTTGATTTCCTTGAATAACCCTGGTTTTCTCTCTCGAGCTTTCCACTTCAACCACTGGAGGGTTTTCCTCCACCTTGGACGTTCCCTGGTCTTTCTTCTTAGAAGTCCTAGTTGTCCTTGTCTTTTTTGGCTCTAGAGGAGCGTCTTCTTCCTCATTTTTTTCAAGTTCCTCCTCTTTTGCAGACTTACCTATTTTCAACATTCAACTCCTCTTCTTTCCCTTGGGTTTCCTTTTCTGCCCAGGCTTGCTCTCCTTAGCACCTCTGATTTTAATCTTGAAAGGTGAGCTTACCTTAGTTTTCCTTTTGGAATCATCTTCACTAGATTCCTCTTAGGTGGAAAGAGGATTCAGATCTCCCATCAAATTAAAGGTACAAATTACCTTCTCACTTTCCAATTCCCATACTTTATGCTTTAACCAAGAATTGGTAAATTTCATAACAGGGGCCATTAATTCTTCCAGCTCAGTGATCTCATTTTTAGACCAGTTTATCTCTCCAATAGACCTCTCCTTGACTAATTCATGTGCATGATCTTGGACTAGATTCTCGTCATCCTCTAGCTGGTTAGGAATCAACTTGACATTGTACATTCTAATCACATCAAATGGAAGCCTAAAATATCTTTTCTTTCTCACCTCAAAGTCATCTTTGAAGTTTTCCCAATAATCCTCTAGATCATCCTTGTGGTGATATTCTTTAGTTGCCTTCTTCTATGCTTCTCCGGTGATATCAAAGTTTGTCCTCTTAGAATGGAAAGAGAAACCATAAGTACTCAATTCCTCCCTGGATGCATGAGTCGATTAGATTGAAGGGCAAACCTCAGCTATACCAATTTTCAAAGGGAAGTCCCCACCAAACCATGTCTTGTGCTTCTCTCTTTTGACAATAGCATCGAACTCATATATCTACCTGGTAACCTCCAATAGCACAACGTGGTCAGTAGGATATCTTGGCAATCTATATGGAGCGGTTTGACATCCATTAATTCTGATATAAGAGAAAGTGGGGAATTCAATAAACCAGGCTTCGTATTTTTTGATCAACTCCTTGGCTCCATCAGATATTTTTACATGCTCTGTGTTCTGGAGCAACCTAGTAATATGCATTGTGAATGCATCATTTTCTCTTCTAAAATTCTTATTTCCTAGGTGCAATTCGGGGTATATCTCATAGATGATATCCTATCCAAATGTTCCTTTTGGATTCAAACCCCTGTATGGATAAAATTTGGCCAACACATATATCACATAAGAGGACATGGTAAACTTCTTTATTTGTAACACATCTTTCAGCTTCCTATCAATCATTACACTAATAAGCCCTACACAGTGGTAATTAATGCCTTGCTAAATCCTATTGATGACATGCACCATCCAACTCTCCAACACCCCAGCACTCTTCAAGCTGGCCACACTACTCAGCAGTGTGATTGCATCATATATATCTTGTCTAAGCTTGATCCTGTGTAACTGCTTAGGCAACTTGGAGAAATGAGACTTCAGCTTTTCAAGCCAGGAATTAATCATCTGCTAGGCCTTAGTAGGCTTATCCTCATAGTAAGTTCTAGCCAAGTCCATGTCCAAGGCACACACACATGGTAAGTTCGGCATATCAAATTCTTGGGCAATAGAAACCGCATTGAAGTTTGCCAGTACTCTTCCCTCAGTGCTAATGACCCTATGCATATCAAAGTCATATTGTCAGGCACACTCCAATATCAATTCATAGCACTGAACCGCAAGAAGGAATCCTGCTACATGGACTAGTCTAGACTTCATCATTCCCTTGGTCAGGCTGATAGATCTTTTTGAGCTGTCCTTTCCTTGAATTCTTCATATCTCCATGATCCCACATTGTTGTCAGAGACCTCAGACCAAACTGAAGCTATTTTTCTCTTAGGCAACTGACTCTTTGTATCCAACCTCAACCTTTCTGCATCTGTAATTAAGGACCCTTTTGTATCACCTTTGGCCTTTCCTGCCGCTGCTTTGCTTGATTCAGCTTGCATTCACAAAAGGACCTCATGAAAATCCTATTATCATCTATATTTCAATCAGAGGTTAGCCTTGAATTCACATGAAACAATTAAGATCGATCATTAATCATTAATCTTGAAAATCTGGGAAAATGGAGTAATCCAGGAAAATTCGGTCAGGGCAGAATTCAGAGAAATCCAACCCAGACATACTTCTATTTTCAAGACATCATTCATCAAATAAATCATTAATATGGACAAAAGAAATCTATGATTATTATAAGATTCATTCATTTAGCAACAAGAAATCATCATTTAATATTTAATTCATTATCCCAATTTCAAAAATCAAAAGAAGTGGAACTAGGCAGACAACTAGAAAAATCTGGATAGATCGGATTTCCACGAGCAACTCAAAATTCTAGAACTCATCATACTATGAGGAAATGGCAGAATCCAAGAAAATCCAGGTGCGCAGAAATTTCGCGGACACCTCGAAAACTCGACAATCATTTAATGTGCAAACTATTAATCGAATGATCATACAAACCTCCCTATTCAGATTCCAATGGACATAAAATCAATCCCAAAATGCCAAATCTTGATTGCACACAAATTTAACTCCCAAAGACCCTTAGGTGATTGATTTTTATGACAAAAAAATGATGCCCTAAATTCAATAACTAGACTTTTGCCATGAAAGCTAGGGTAAGTTCAAAGTTTCAGATACTATCCTTGAAATGATAGAACAAGAGGGCACACTAGGATTCTCAAGTGTTGCCAACAAGGTAGAGCCAAACGTAGGACAAGAAGGTCGCATAAGATCCAACAAACCTAACAACCCTGAGTGGACATAATGGAACCCCACCTACCCAAATTAGACTAGATTGCACACAAGCAAGGTACAACCTCAAAAGAACGCCTGGGAACACCCAAAATTTGACCAAGAAAACAACAAGATGTGCAATGCAGGCATTTGAAAATTTGTAAAAGATGGACCAAACCCTAAGTAAATATGAAATTACAAAAAAATGAGCAATGGCCGACCCAAATGACCACCAATCAACAACTTGAAAGCAAAACAAAAGGAGAAGTCATAAATAACTTACCATGGATCAACTCTAAATGAAGCTCATGCCCGAGGAAGTCACTGTGAAACAAGGTGCCCTAGTAATGAAAATACTCAACACCAGCTCTCAAGCAATCCACGTGCAAGAAGCTCATATCCAACAACCAAAGCTCAAGAAGATCAAACTCAGGCACCAAAGCAAATAGTAAATGAATAATGAAATCAAAAGAGTGCCAAGAAGCCTTAAATCCACCCACACTTGTGCTAGAGAAGATGTTCTTTGAGCATTAATGAATGACAAGACATAACAAGGAAATCTGGGAACCCAAGCCCAAAATGAAATTTCATAAAAAACCAAGCCAGATGGACAATCCGAGTGAGCATGAATTCTATGGATAATGCATTCTTTGGGATTTTGACACAGTTCAAGAAAATTTGCCTAAGCCAGAAAATCTCGTATCCATCCAAAAACCCAAACTTTGGAAATTCTGACAACGACCCGATGATGGACAAGGACCTGGAAGAATCTGGGTGAACCAAAAAATCCTAGAACAAGAGCAAAACATGGACTTCCATTAAAAACCAAGTTTAATCAATTCAACCCTCAAGGCAAGACCAAGGAAAGCAAGACCAACATCCCAAGATCCCAAAAGGATAAATCTAATAAAAACCAAAGACCCAAGAGACATCCAAAATCAAAAAGAGGGTCCCTACTCCAAGTGGGGCATGTGTGCAAAATAGCACAACAAATGACAACTCTACTGGGGAAATGCTCTAAAGCATTTTGATGACAAACTAGAATCAAGAACCCAAAACTCATGGTTTCAATTCATCCATCTAGCCACTACCTATGGTTAAACCAAAGAACCCACAAGTCACCCAAACTTTCCTACACTAGGGTCAAAGTGTGTGCATATGTGTTCATTACCCCCCTAAGCTGCAACAGGATCCCAACTTGGTCTGAACAAGCTACATAAAGATTCATACTCTAAAAGTAACCTAGATAGAGCCTTGCTACCAGTCAAGCGTCCATAGCCTTGACGAGGTTATTACTGTGATTCTCCTAAACATAGCTCTACTGCCAGCTAGGTGTCTATAGCCTCAATAGAGATATCCAGATCCCCCTGATGAGTTGAATTCAGACTTTTAATCTTCAATATTATTTCTCTTTGATACTGCTTGTCTTTTCACTGCTTTCACTTCAACCTATGAACAATGAAGTTCACACTTCAAGGATGAGAGCCATAGTGGCACTAGAGCAGAAAAAATATTTTTCACTTGTCCAAACTTCATAAGGACCTTCTACAATTTCAGGTGCCTTTAATATTCAAAAATGTGAGACCCCAATGTATTCCTGTTCAACCTAACTAGAAGACCCTTTCTTTAAACACAAGGATATGTAACTTTGGGCAGAGAATGCATACCATAATGTTCTAGAAAGGTGATTAAAGTTTGTAAAAGAAATACTAAGAGCACCACACCTACTTTGTCACCACTATCATACAAATGCAACAAGAGATCCCAGAAAGAGAAGGAACCAAGAGCAAGAGCAACACAACCCAAAACAAAACAAGTCAAAGCAAACCTACTCTAACCAAAGAAAAATAGAAAAAACTGAAAGGAAGCCTACTCTAACCAAAAAAAAACAACAAAAAGAAACCTAAACTAGCTATATACAAAGCAGAGAGCTAAAGACATCTTAGGATTAGAAGTAATGTTTCAAATAATTCCCATTGATAGGCAGCAGAATATCTTCTCTTGTGAGAGTCCTCAGACGGAAGGCATTATCTCCAAGTATTTCAACAATCTGATATGGACCGAGCCACAGTTTATCAAACTTCCCATGGTCCTCTTTTAGATCATGAGGTTTATCCCAATACAACACAAGGTCAAAAATCCTAAAATATTTGACTTTGGCTCTTCTATCAAACCACCTCTTAACTACCCCTTGATGTTTGGCAAAATTCTCAAGGGCAGCATCTCATTTTTCCTCAAGGTTTAGTAGCTCTATCAACCTAGCCTCCATTCTATCCCCCTCATCATAAAACTCATTAATAAATTGCAAGGTTGGGATCTTGAGTTGAATAGGGAATACTGGCTCTAGACCATATACTAAGTGATAGGGAGATGTTTTGATGGATGACTTAAGCCTTGTACGATCTGCCCAGAGGGAAAACCGAAGCTAGGTGTGCTAGTCTTTTGGATTCCTCTCCAATAGCTTATGGATAATAGTCAATAAATTCTTATTGGAAGATTTTGCCATCCCATTACCTTGGAGGTAATAGTTAGATGCAAGCTTTATAATAATGCCATGATCAAAAGACCAATTCAAAAAATTTAAAGATGCAAAAGCAGGACCATTATCACAGACAATAGAAAAGAGGACATCCAAATCAATTAATAATGGCAAACTCTAGAAAATCAATCACTACCTCAGATGTACATTGCCTACAAGCGAAAGCCTCAGTCCACCTTGTGAAATAATCAGTGATGGTTAGAATGTACCTATGTCCTACAGAAGATGGTGGGTTGATGGGACCTATAAAGTCCATGCCCCACTGAGCAAAAGGCCTCACCTCAGTAACCGGTTGGAGTGGGAGCGCTACATATCTTTCTTTCATTACTATAGTCTGGCAAGTGTGGCAAGTCCTAACATGATGGTGAACATCTTTGAACAAGGTGGGCCAATAGTACCCTACCCTCAAAATATGATTTGTTGTGGTAATCACAGGGCCATGACCAGTGCCATACTTTTCATGAAATTCGTTCATCACCCTTTCAGCTTCCTGTTTCCCAAGACATCTCAAATAAATACCTTTATGATTTTTCTTGTATAGAATGGCTCCCTTTAGCATGAAACCATCGCTCTTCAGTCACAGGGCTCTCCTATGAACAACATTAAGATGGCTTGGGAATCGCTAGGTTAGCAAGTACTAAACTATGTCATCATACCAGCAACCTAGGGAAACCTCCTAAAGATTATAATTTTGAACAGTCAGTTCAGGCCCCATTTCAGCCATAGTCTGAGTAAGTCCCTATCCTCTTACTAACTTCATGGGTTGGATCTCAATGTCATATTCTTGTAATATTGTTACCCATTTAGCTCTACGCTCACCTAACTCATTTGCATCAACAGTAACTTGACTGTAGGATTTGGGACAATTGCATAGACCTTATTCCTAAGGATATAATGTCTGAATTTCTTTACTACTCTAACCAAGGCATATGCCCACTTTTCCACACTCAGATATTTTAATTCAGCATCTTTTAATAGTGCACTCATAAAAGCAATAGGATGCTCATTTCCCTCATTACACTTTTGAGTCAACATTCCTGCACATGAATGGTCTAAGGCAAATGAATAGATGAAAAAGGGCTTACCGTAATTAGAACTTACCAATACTAGAGCATCAGAAATGGCTCTTTTGATTTCTACAAATGTTTCCTTTGCTTCTGCAATCCATTCAACTTTAGCATCTTGTTTCAACATTGCATTCAATGGCTTAACAATTTCAGCAAATCCAGTAATGAATTTTCTGACGAAGTTGATCTTGCCAAAGAAAGACTTCATCTCTTTTTTGCTAGTAGTTAGTTGAATCTTTAGTATGGCCTCCACTCTTTCTAGATCAATAGCAATTCCTTTTTCAGATATGACATGTCCCAGCAATTTCCCTTTTGTCACTCTGAAAATACACTTTTTAGGATTCAGGGATATGCCAAATTCCCTACACCTTTGAAACACTTTGCATAAGTCAGAGATGTGATCCCCTCTATTTTTGGAAAAGACCATTAGATTATCCATATAAATAATGACACATTTTCCTATGATATCTTTGAAGGCAATATCCATGGCCCTTTGAAATGTAGCCCCTACATTAATGAGACCAAAGGGCATCCTCCTATAGGTAAAGGTACCCCATTTAGTTGTGAAAGCAGTCTTGTATCTGTCTTCATACAGAACCATTACTTGGTTGTACCCTGAATAACTATCCAGAAAGGACATCATCTGAGATCCATTAACCACTTGGAGTACTTCATCCAATGAAAGGACTGGATAATTGTCATTTTCTGATGATCTATTTAAATTCCTGAAATCAATGCACAATCTAATTTCCCCATTCTTTTTCCTTATTAGAACCAGGTTCGCCACCCATGTTGAATGCCTGACAGGAAATATAATTCTGGCAGACAATAATTTCTAAACTTCTTTTTGTATAATTGGTTCTAGTAATACGTTGATGGGTCTCTGTCTCTACCTGAAAGGCTTGGCACTTGGCTTCAGAGGTATGGTATGAGTTATGATTGATGTATCATAGGTCTTTAGGTCCTCATAACTCCAAGCTACTATATCTGGAAAGCTAGGCAATGCTTCAATTATTCCCTGTGTTTCTTCTGGAGTGCATAGCTTGCCAATAAAAATGTTCTTGGCATTATCCTTGGTTCCCATATTATAAGTGTCACACTATCCATTGATAGACTTCTTCTTATACTCTTGCTCCTGATCTATGATCTTGTCGACATCAAAATTCATTCCAACTATACCGTCCCCCTTGGAATAGTTTTAGACTTTAAATTTATCACTCCCTCCAAGTCCAATTCTGCTTCCCGGAGTTCTGTTTCATCGATGATTTAGAAAGCAAAAACATCGGTGTTTGTAATAAAATCTAGAATGCGTTTGTCATCTTCAAATACCTGGAAGTTAGTAACATTGTCTGGAACTGATGGCACAGGGGTCAATTCTATAGTAAACTTCTTCAAACCTAACAAAGATAAAGGTTGCAGAGTGCTTGCTACCTAGGCTAGAGAATCTGCAGTTTGATTCTTCTGCCGTGGTATCAGTTGAATATTGAAAGCATCAAATCCCTCAATAAGGTCCCATACTCTATGCCTATAATTAGTCATTCTCCTATCATGGCATAAATATTTTTTCCTTGCTTAATTACCAACTCAGAATCACCAAATACTTGCAGAACCTTAACCTTTTTTTTGAGTGCCATAAGAAGTCCATGAATTAATGCCTCATATTCTGCTATGTTATTCGTACAATGAAATTGAAGTTTATGGGCTAAAAAGAAGTTTTTACCTTTTGGGCTGATTAGTTCAAACCCTGCTCCAGCTCCATGCTTGGATTTAGATCCATCAAATCTGAGGGTCCAACATTCAGTGGTAGGAATTCTCTTCATCATATCCTTTGGGTTATTACTACCGGAGGATTCCTTAGACAACATCACTTTCTTTCCTTTATAGTCTCCCTGAGGGCTTTGCATATCTATCTTGACCACTAGGGTTGGGTTTATGCATTTTTGTACTTGTTCTACTACTGTCTGGCATAAACAACACTCCAACTCTGAATGGGAAGCATTATGAACTCTACACCAATTAGGTAAGAGTAATTCTTCAAAGCTTGTCCTTCTGCCTAGGTGAACTTGATCTTCAACACACTGTCTGATGAATTTCTGGAAGCTGTCCAGCAAGCTAATCTGATTAACTTTAAAATAATTTTCTTCCTCAATTGATTTTGTCAAAACAATAGCATTTCTGGATTCTATCTCTGCATCAATAGACATTGTATGTAACATCAATACCTCCTCTAAGTCTGAATCCTCATTAGGAGTTAATACCATATAATTTTCCATGCCTACTTCTAATATCAAAACTTCATTTGAAGTGTTTTGATATTCTGTAATCATATACTTCATTCTCGGTTCTCACTCAATTCTGATTTGATTTGGTACCCCTTTCCAGGGAAGCCACATATGAGAGTGATCAGTAGATACATATCCTTTTAAAGCTTTAGTAAAATCTTTTCCTAGAATCAGGCCATATGCATCAAGGATATCAACTACCTGAATATTGATAACCTATTGAATCCTTGGGTTAGAAGCTACCTGCATGTGAATCATGTTCAATTCTCCCACCACATTTACTTTAGTTCTATCTAACTGAGTTACCTTCTTCTAGGAATCAGCGGGTGTAATCCCTAAAGCTCTACATACTTTGAATGGCATTACATTAGTAGAAGTGCCAGAATCTAGTAAACAGTTATGTAGATTCTTACCAAATATGCACACAGAGATAAGGAATGGTGGGGTCTCTGTCTTGCCTTGAAATAAAGTTGGCTAAGTATCTACCTAGGCCACTTGAGTCTTGTATTTCTCCTTTCTTTTATCTCCAGGGGCAGGTTAGTCTGACTATGGGTCTGGTTTTGTGTCGTTACAGGCTAGGAGCTAGAAACCTTGTTGATACTCTTACTAGAAGATTTATCCAAGGACACTAGGTGTGCACCATAAGTACCCAAAACCACATTCCTAATTGCAGGGAACCTCAATAACTCAAATGCTAAAAAATTTACCTTTAATTTCTTGAACTCCTCACTGACATGCGAAGCCATTTGTTCTTCACTTAGATCAGTAGGGACCTCCCTGGAGGATTCCTCTGCCTTGTCTTTACTTGATTGAACCACTTTCTCTTTCTATGAGTCAGTTTAAGCTTGTCCTTCCTTTGCAAGGTACTACCTGGAAACATGTGGAAAGGACAGATTATTATTAGCATTAGGATCTGGAGGGACATTGAAATTATTAGGTGGAATGGAGGTGGTGAAAGTTCCCCCAGCCTGTGGGTGCCTATGGGGCATATCCCTCAAACCCTGCCTCTGGAATATCTATATTTCTTCGACATAAGCTTCTTCCTTATCTAGGGGGCATTATCATCCATTGCTTCCTCATTGAATAATCAAGCAACCTCATCTCCATTGTAGATTTGATCTACCTTCTCTTCCAAGGCATCAGATTCCTCTTCTGGTACATTTTCTTCACTCACTAGGAAGGAAGCATGATTTAATACTAACATAGGAGAGTCATAAGGGGTGGAGGGAACAATCTCCTGACCATTTGCATTATTCTCGACCTCACTGGAAAATGGAGGCTACAGTTTGAAACTCTGGGCATTCTAACTCCAAATGTTGGCCTGTCTTATGGAGCCTGCACCATCCTGACAAGGCAACTTCAGCCAGATATACACCACTGGGGGCTTGTCTTGACTAGCTGGCTGATTGGTAGATTGGTTGACAATTTGATTAACTGGTTGATCCAATGGAGTGGGGACTCCTCCATTATTGGGTCTTGTATTCCATGTCCTACTCTGTCCTTGTGATTGCCTCCTATCAAATCTTGGTCCACTCCTTGTCCTCTATCAAAATTTTGTCTCCTATCATTATTGAATCCTCTATCATTATTGTAACCCCTATCCTAATTATATCCCCTGTCATTATTAAATCCTCTTTCATTATGCTACCCTCTATCAAAATTATGCCCTTGTGGAAATTCTCTATTCTAACTGGATTATATATTCTTCTGAGCAGCTTGTAATTGACTATTTTGATTCCTTAAATAGGTCACCTCTAGGTTTAGCTTCTCTATCTACTCAGCCATTTCATCAATCCTTTTGTTATTTGGATCTCCATAAGGGGACTGGATTAGATTACTTTAGGGAGGAACAAGCATTGTAGCAAATCCTATAGACTAATACAACACTTTAGAATTCTATAAATAGGCAAGGAAGCCAGTTGGCTGTGGCTGATACAGGGGCTAGTTAACCTGCTGCTAGGGAAAATTCATCATAGGAGAGATCTAGCTCATGGGGGAACCAGGATGTGGTACCAAAGGTAATTGAGGTACCAAATTCATGATTGGGGTATGATTGGCAAGTGCTTGATTCACTGCCTGTACCTAATTCAGATGTGCAACTAGTCCTAAAGAAGGCAACGGTCCAGTCAAATGTTGTCTTAGATCTGTGCTAAGCTTGACCACTTCTGTATATGCATCAATTAGGCTAGATGGAGGATTGGGTCTCCACTTCAGAAAGGTTACTATAAGACTATCCAAGGCTTCATAATAGACTCCTAGGGTTGTATTATTGTCTAAAACATAAGGGTCTTGAAGTTTGGTGTACGCTCGGTTAAACCTATTATTGAAACTGGATATTGGTTCATTAACCTCTCTCTTGACTCTAGTGAATTGTAGATACAATTCATTAGCACTAATAGGTATTCTAAACTTCTATAAAAATGTAGTTTCAAGATCATTCCAGTTAAGAATTGAACCAGATGGGAGGTGATTGTACCAATAAAAGGCCTCTTCTCCTAGTGAATAAGGAAACAACCTATAGGCAACATCCTCATGGACAATTCCTCTGTCCTTGAGACAGGTTTGGAAGATCCTAATATGCTCCTTTGCAGTCCTATTTGGGTCATTAACATGGAATTTTGAACAGAAATGCTTAGGGTTCTTGGGCATAACATTGTAGGCATTAAAAAATAAGGAAGATGGATTATTAGCAAGGAAATCCAATGGTAGGAGTGGTGGTGGTGGTTGTGGTTGATTAATGATGTGTTGGGGTTGTTGAATGGGAACCACCTCAAGGATGGGTGTGGCCTCAACTTCTAGAAGTGAAGATGTGGATGATGCAGGTTAAGGGATGGATGATGATGATTCTCCCCTTTCTTGAGTCCTCCTTGATCTAGTGGGGAACTGTAATTCTTGTAAATCATCCTCTCCTGAGGTAGATTTGGTATTCCTTCTATATCTCTCTAGAGAGATGGTGTTTAAGAAACGATCTAGTGTGCTCATTCAATCCCTCCTCCTAGCACCAATTTGTTGATGGTATTTTTTGCACAGCAACAACTCAGACAAAATGCAATATTCTATATCTCTTGAAAGGTAATTTTCAACAACAGGTTACTAAAATTCACCCCAAGGTCTCTCGGGTGTCATGTCATGACAATGCATAAACAACTCAGATGATATGTGAAAATGTTGGTAATCACAATCGGACCTTACTACAAGCAAACTGTATCTTTCTAATTTATCAAATCCTACAATATGATCATCTTAAATCTTAAGTCTAACCAAATGATAAAGAAACAGCAAAAAAAAGAGGGTGAAAGAAATATAGTGAAATTTGAACTATTCCTAGGATGAAAAATGCAAATGACAGATATCTGGAATGGACCAATCTCAAATAACCACTTCATGCTTAACCCACAATGCAATATCATAAGAATAGTGAAATATTCTAAGGCATACAGATTTTCAAATCATAGACATTCATCTATAATCGAACTAAACATAGATAGATGTATGGTCTAGGTTGACTTCACTAGCCTACTACAATCAAATAGTTACTGGGAGTATAGACTGGAGATTGCTACAAACATTCCAAGTAGAAAACCACGAACATCACTCACCAACTTAATTTAATCCTAAATCTAACATCAAATCTTATATCTTCAAGCAATTTCAAAAGATGGAACAATAGGAACTATGCAAGATAAACTAACACAAAAGAATTCACTAGGAAACCAAAATGCCTTCAATTGTATTAGATCACCAAAATGTAGCAACAATTCCATTGTTCTGTTTACAACAATTTCTCAAGAGAACTAACTACTATCTCTACTACAGAATGCTCTAGCTCCTTCTTAATCTAGCTTATCTCTATTATCTATCCAACTCACCTCTTACAAATGATGCAGGAATGCCATTTATAGAGAATTCTCAAATATGTCGGCCCAGCCAAACATTTACAAAATCAAATAGTCAAAACAAGTCAACCTCAAGAATTTCAAAATAAGGCACACATTAAATGCCGATACATCGTCAAGGTTAGCCTAAACACTTTCCTCAATGCAACTCAGATAAACACATGCCCTATAATAATAAGGAAGCACAAATCTCAAAATTGGCATTAACTACCACCTCCCTTATCCTTGTTTTGATCGAACAATTCATGAACCTTGAAAAATAGTTTATCCAACTTAGCAATAGGTGGCAAGGGTAGGATTTTGAGCTGACACTCAATGGAGCCAATTTCTTCCTTTGACTGCTTAACAGTTTTATTCCGCTCACCCCTATGTGCTTGGTACTTGTCCATCAAAGCTAAGTAAGTTACCGCATCATCCAATTGGTGCCATGTTACAACATTTTCAGAATTAGGGGCATAGACATCATGCCACCATTCCCTCAACTATTCTAAACTCAAGTACTTAGGGGAAATCTTCCTATGGCTAGTCATTCTTTCAAAGAATGCTATACATCCATCATAAGCATTGGTTAAATCACCATCCATTTTCTTCTTTCATTTATAGATCTTCTTGATGGATTTTTTTTGGATTTGCAAGGCCTCAAACCACTCCCAAGGCTCACTAACCTTGGACGAAGGAAGGATTCCATCAACAACTAGCTGAACTTTACCATATTCCATGATTGCTCTAGTTTTCTGCAATAAAAGATCAGTATCTTCCTTATCCTGAGATAAAACATGCTCTAATAAATCCTTAGCCATTATTGCATCTTTTCTTGTTGAAAGGATTTCCTTTATTGCATCATCTCCTTTAGTCTGTGCCTCCTTTAGCCAATCTATTGAAGCCTTGGTAGAGGCTTTCATCCTTTCTATTTTAGAGATAGTCTCCTTCAGCAAGAAACCAGTAGCAATAGAAGAGGATGGATGGAGATATTGCAAAGGCTTCATCAAATCTTCTAGACATTTCCTAAGCCTTTCATTCTCTTTTTTAAGCTCATGCCTAGACTATGTTTCCTTCCTTAATCTCCCAATTATCACTGCACTGCACCCCTCATATTCTTCAATATCCTACTCCATAGAAGTAGGTCCAAGATTGATAGTCTGTAGATTGTAATCTTTTCTGGTGACCTCATCTTTATTTTTATCAACAGCAGGGGTAGCAATATGAATAACCCTATTACTCGCTTCATCTCTTTCTATCTTTGAAACTAAATTGGCCATCTTCTTCTTCTTACCTTTTCCAATCTTAGCCACCATTTCATCCCAATTGAGAGGGGTGCCCCAACAATGTCCTATTTCCTTCTAATCTCTTTATCTAACCAATCAGGGACAGTAGGATCCAACCGGATTTCATCCTCTTTAACCTCCTCATGAGTTTATACTGTATCATCCTTCTCCTTTTTAGGAGAATGATCACCTTGATTCCCCAACTCGAGTTCTCCTTGTAGGGGTGATGAGGTCTTAACATGGACATCCTTCTTCTCAGGGGATCTATTATCTTTGCTACTCGTAGGAGAATCCTCATATTGTGCCAATGGAGAAGGGTGCATTTCAACATCTCCTACTTCAAGCTCAGTTGCTGCACAAAAGAGTTCTCCTTCCTTGAATGGTTCTGCCTCCCCACTGGTCTTATGCTCTTCATGAGTTGTCTATTCAGGCATACTCAATGAAGGGGAGGTAGCCTTATGTTGTTTTATAGTGGATGCCATTGGAAGAGGATTTGTTTTTTGCATGGTCTTCTTGGGAGATGGAGTCCTTGATTTCCTTGAATAACCCTGGTTTTCTCTCTCGAGCTTTCCACTTCAACCACTGGAGGGTTTTCCTCCACCTTGGATGTTCCCTGGTCTTTCTTCTTAGAAGTCCTAGTTGTCCTTGTCTTTTTTGGCTCTACAGGAGTGTCTTCTTCCTCATTTTTTTCAAGTTCCTCCTCTTTTGCAGACTTACCTATTTTCAACATTCAACTCCTCTTCTTTCCCATGGGTTTCCTTTTCTGCCTGGGCTTTCTCTCCTTAGCGCCTCTGATTTTAATCTTGAAAGTTGAGCTTACCTTAGTTTTCCTTTTGGAATCATCTTCACTAGATTCCTCTTAGGTGGAAAGAGGATTCAGATCTCCCATCAAATTAAAGGTACAAAGTACCTTCTCACTTTCCAATTCCCATACTTTATGCTTCAAGAAAGACTTGGTAAATTTCATAATAGGGGCCATTAATTCTTCTAGCTCAGTGATCTCATTTTCAGACCAGTTTATCTCTCCAATAGACCTATCCTTGACTAATTCATATGCATGATCTTGGACCAGATTCTCATCATCCTCTAGCTGGTCAGGAATCAACTTGACATTGTACATTCTAATCACATCAACTGGAAGCCTAGAATATCTTTTCCTTCTCGCCTCAAAGTCATCTTTGATGTTCACCAAATAATCCTATAGATCATCCTTGTGGTGATATTCTTTAGTTTCCTTCTTCTATGCTTCTTTGGTGATATCAAAGTTTTTCCTCTTAGAATGGAAAGAGAAACCATAAGTACTCAATTCCTCCCCAGATGCATGAGCCAATTGGATTGAAGGGCAAACCTCAGCTATACCAATTCTCAAAGGGAAGTCCCCACCAAACCCTGTCTTGTGCTTCTCTCTTTTGACAACAACATCAAAGTCATATATCTGCCTGGTAACCTTCAATAGCACAATGTGGTCAATAGGATATCTTTGCAATCTATATGGAGTAGTTTGAGATCCGTCAATTCTAATATAAGAGAAAGTGGGGAATTGAATAAACCAGGCTCCATATTTTTTGATCAGCTCCTTGGCTCCATCAAATATTCTTACATGCTCTACATTTTGGAGCAACCTAGAAATATGCATTATGAATTCATCATTTGCTCTTCTAAAATTTTGATTTCCTAGGTGCAATTTGGGGTATATCTCATAGATGATATCCTATCCAAATGTTCCTTTTGGATTCAAACCCCTGTATGGATAAAATCTGGCCAACACATATATCACATAAGATGACATGGTAAACTTCTTTGCTTCTAACACATATTTCAGCTGCCTATCAATCATTGCACTAATAAGCCCTACCCAGTGGTAATTAATGCCTTGCTCAATCCTATTGATGACATGCACCATCCAACTCTCCAACACCCTAGCACTCTTCAAGCCAGCCACCCTACTTAGCAGTGTGATTGCATCATATATATTTTTTCTGAACTTGATCCTATTTAACTACTTAGGCAGCTTGGAGAAATGAGACTTCATCTTTTCAAGCTAGGAATTAATCATCTGGTAGGCCTTAGTAGGCTCATCCTCATAGTAAGTTCTAGCCAAGTCCATGTCCAAGGCACACACACATGGTAAATCCGGCATATCAAATGCTTGGGCAATAGAAACTGAATTAAATTTTTCCAGTACTCTTCCCTCAGTACTAATTACCCTCTACATATCAAATTCATATTGCTAGGCACACTCCAATATCAATTCATAGCACTGAACCACAGGAGGGAATCCTGCTACATGGACCAATCCGAACTTCATCATTCCCTTGGTCAGGGCTAGTAGATCTTTTTGAGCTATCCTTTCCTTTTATTCTTCATATCTCCATGCTCCCACATTGGTGTCGGAGACCTCAGACCAAACTGAAGCTATCTTGCTCTTAGGCAACTGACTCTTTGTATCCAGCCTCAACCTTTCTGCATTTGTAATTGAGGACCCTTCTGTATCACCTTTGGCCTTTCCTGCCACTACTTTTCTTGAGTTAGCCTACATTAACAAAAGGACCTCATGAAAATCCTATTATCATCTATATTTCAATCAAAGGTTAGCCTTGAAATCACATGAAACAATTAAGATCGATCATTAATCATTAATCTCAAAAATCTAGGAAAATGAAGTAATCCGAAAAAATTTGGTTGGGGCAGAATTCGAAGAAATCTGACCCAGACGGACTTCTGCTATCAAGACATCATTCATCAAATAAATCATTAATATGGACAAAAGAAATGCATGATTATTATAAGATTCATTCGTTTAGTAACAAGAAATCATCATTTAATATTTAATTCATTATCCCAATTTTGAAAATCAAAAGAAGTGGAACTATGCATTCAATCAGAAAAGTCCAGACAGATCAGATTTCTGCAGGTAGCTTGAAATTTTGAAACTCATCATATTCCAAGGAAATGGTAGAATTCGGGAAAATTTGGGTGTGCAAAAATTTTGCTGACACCTCAGAAACCTGACAATCATTTAACGCACAAACCATTAATCGAATGATCATACAAACCTCCCTATTCAGATTCCAATGGACATAAAATCAATCCCAACAAGCCAAATCGTGATTGCACGCAAATTTAACTCCCAAAGACCCTTAGGTGATTAATTTTTATGATGAAACAATGATGCCCTAAATTCAATAGCCAGACTTCTGCCATGAAAGCTAAGGTAAGTTTGAAGTTTTAGATACTATCCCTCAAATGATAGAACTAGAGGGTGCACCAGGATTCTCAAGTTTTGCCAACAAGGTAGAGCCAAACGTAGGACAAGAAGGTCACATAAGGTCCAACAAACCTAACAACCTTGAGCGGACATAATGGAAACCCACCTACATAAATTAAACTAGATTGCACACAAGTAAGGTACAACCTCAAAAGAATGCCTGGGAACACCCCAAATTTAACCAACAAAACAACAAGACGTGAAATGCAAGCATTTGAAAATTTGTAAAAGATGGACCAAACCCTAAGTAAATATGAAATTATGAAAAAACGAGCAAGGGCCAACCCAAATAACCACTAATCAACAACTTGAAAGCACAACAAAAGGAGAAGTCAAAAATAACTTACCATGGATCAACTCTAAATGAAGCTCGTGCCCGAGGAATTCTCTATGAAATAGGGTGCCCTAGAGATGAAAATACTCAACACCAGCACTCAAGCAATCCACGCACAAGCAGCTTGAATCCAACAACCAAAGCTCAAGAAGATCAAACTCAGGCCCCAGAGCAAATAGTAAATGGATAATGAAATCAAAAGAGTGCCAAGAAGCCTTAAATCCACCCGCACTTGTGCCAGAGAAGACATACTTTGAGCATTAATGAACGACAAGACATAATGAGGAAATCTGGGAACCCGAGCCCAAAATGGAATTTTAGAAAAAACCAAGCCAGACAAATAATCTGGGTGAGCATGAATTCCATAGATAATGCATTCTTCAAGATTCCAACACAGTTTGGGAAAATCCACCCAAGTTGGAAAATCCCAAATTCATCCAAAAACTCAAACTTTGGAAATTTTGACAGTGACCCGACGATGGACAAGGACCCAAGAGAATCCGAGTGAACCAAAAAATCTCGGAACCAGAGCAAAACCCGGACTTCCATTAAAAACCAAGTTTAATCACTTCAACCCTCAGGGCAAGACCAAGGCAAGAAAGACCAACATCCCAAGATCCCAAAAGGATAAATCTAATAAAAACCAAAGACCCAAGAGACATCCAAAATCAAAAAGAGGGTTCCTACTCCAAGTGGGGCATGTGTGCAAAATTGGACAACAATTTGTAAAGAGGATATTTAGATATCATAAAGGTACACCAGACTATAAATTATGGTATCCTAAGAGTGATGATTTCACCTTGAGTGCTTATATAGATGTTGATTGGGTTGGATGTGTAGATGACTAGAAGATTACAAGTTGTGGTACTTTCTTTCTTGGTAGAAGATTAGTTTCATGGTTGAGTAAAAAGAAGACTCAGTTTCTTTATCCACTATAAAGGTAAAATATATTGTTAGAGCATCCTGCTGCACATAGGTTTTGTAGATGAAGCAAATGCTAAAAGAAATTGGAGTGATATGTGATGAGGCTATTTCTATTTTCTATGATAACACAAGTGCAATAAACATTTCAAAGAACCTGGCTATGCATTCAAGAACAAAACACATATCTATCAAGTATCATTTCCTGAGAGAAAAAATGTTGGAGAATGAAGTGTAATTGGAGTATGTCACAACAAAGGAACAAATTGAAAACATATTTACTAAGACTGTTCTAAAGGATACTTTTGAGAATCTTAGGGAGAGGTTGGGGGTCATTGGCCCTCTGAACTAGGTGCACATGAAGGTGCATTAGTCTAGTGAGCTTATCAATTCCTTATTTATCTAGACTGATAAATAGGTCTACTCCATAGGGGGAGTAGAAAAGGTTTCCATTGTTGTAGTATGAGTGTACTCCTAAGAGGGAGTAATTAAAGTTGTTGATATTTTCCATTGATTTCAAAGGGGGAGAGAAAGTCATATGAAAAATAGTTGTAGAAGAAGAGAAGGTGTTCTCTTAGGATATTGAGTAAAAATTTGTCCTTGATGGTTTTTCAAATCACGTGTTACCATCAATGACAAGGGGGAGATTGTTGCAAGTATGAGTAAGTTTTGGTGGTGTTGTCATTAATGTCAACATAGTTCAGTATGTTGCAAATTGTACATGTATAGCTAAGATGTTGTTAAGATGTTGTAAGTACATGGACCTATCTTTAGTGTGTTACAGATGTGTTGGTTTGGTGATTTTCCAAGTACTTTTGAGAAAATTAATAAAGAAGAGAAGTTAGAGTGATGAAAGTGTTCAGAATGTGGTCCAAATTTCTCCTATGTTGATCCTATGCTTGTGTAGATCTAAAGGATTGATAATGGTGATCTTGTGGTGATATATCCTAAGTTTTAGCTTCTAGTGTAATGGTATGTGAAAGTTACGTTCACCGATATGTGAACTATTCTAGCAGAGTCGGTCTTCTATGGATTGGGAGAAATGGTTTTTTTCCATAGTCCTCTATTGTTTCATTTTAGATCTAGGAAATTTCTTGTGAAGGTATTTTATGTGCTCTGGCAATGAGGTTTGAAGTTTGGTGATCCAAAAGTCATGTTTTAGTGTTTCAGTATAAATTTGTATAGTCTGGATGGATTGGTGAAAGTTGTTCAATGATTAAAGGTTTTTTTTTGTGTGGATGTATCTAGAGGTATCTAAGATGTATTCCCATGCATAGGGAATCATGTTGTGAAGTCCATGTGTCATCTTCTTGTTGAGAAGTGTGTACATCTATGTTCTTTTGTGTTTTCACTAGGTTTGGCTAACCTTGGAGAAAATTTCTAAGGTTGAGGATGGAAAGGAATGAGCATGTGGTTGATTCAAGATATTATTTTTGATCTTGAATTTTTTTATTGGTCCTCTCTCATTCATTTCATTGTGGGAATGTCGAGTTGTTGACCTAATTTGAATTTATGAAATGAGGTAATTGTGGCTGGCCTTAGAGAAAGTTTCTAAGGTTGAGGATGGTATAAAATCAAGTTGAATTGTGAAGACTTGTATGATAGTTTTATGCAAAATTGATGAAAGTGAGCCACAAATAATAAGAGAAGAAGTCTATATGTGTGTGAGTGAGTTGTGACATCAGTTCTTCATTGTGTTGGATTCCTCAAGGAAGTGAGCTAAAGGTTTTTTCAATCCTTATTCCAAGTTACGGATGTGTGTTAATTGTTGTGGTGGATCTTTTGTTCTCTCTTGTATCTATAGGAAGTGAGCCTCCCTATTGGAAAGTGTGTCCTTTTTGTAGGCAGTGAGACTTTGTACTTGGATAGTGAGTCCTCTTCTAGGTAGTGAGCCCTTGGAAGTGAGCCTTTGTATTCTATTTTATAATCTTTTATATTGTGAGTTAACCCTCACCGTGGTTTTTACCTTATCGTCTTTTCCACGTAAAAATATGGTGTTCATTGTGTTGATCTACTTTTTGTTATTTATGTTTCATGCTCTTACTTAATAACAAAATAGTCTAGTTGTGGAATTGATAAGTATTGGTGTTTTTTAGTTTGAATTTTGTGACAACCAATTCACCCCCCCTCTTAGTTGTCTTGCACCTATTTAATAGTATATTATTCTATGAAGAGAGGTGGAAACTTTGACTCAAAGAAGCTGATAAATAATACAACAAAGATTAAGATTTGCAAGTTTCAAATTCAAAGGTGAATCACTACTTAGAAACTCTAGGTATTCTCATCAATTTGGAGAAGTATTATCACATTTGTAAGTAATTTCAGAGAATTTTCAAGATATATGACACAAATGATTCCCTATTAGGTGTATTGGCACTAGATGAGGGAATGATATTGGTAATTTTGCATTCCTTTTGAATGAAAATTTTAAATTAGTGCACTGTCATAAAAGAATCTTGTTGTCTAGTAAGATCTTAAGTAAAATAGAAAGGAGTTCATATTGTAAAGGCTTAAGATCATAATTGAGAAGGGATTAGAATAGCCTTTTGGTAAATCTAACAAGGATCACAAAGGTATTAAAATATGCCCAGTCAAGTTGTACATCTAGATGTAGAATTGAATGCAATAACACATGATGATCACCCTATGTCACATCAAAGTAGTTTTAGTGTTGAAAGGCACATAGCCATAAATTTTAGTAATATGGGTGGTTTTCTAAATATTGTACCACCTAAGATTAGGGATAAGATACCAAAGTTCAATGGAGAAAATTTTGAACCAACAATTAGACATTTGCAAGAGTTTGGGGACTTGATCTGGGATTATGAGGTAAATCATGAGGATATTGTCATAAAGAATTTTGTTCAATCTTTGAAGGATAATGCTAGAGATTGGTTCTCATATTTGCTAGCATTCTCTATAGCTTCATGGAATCAATTTAAGATAGACTTTGTTGAACAATTTGGTCAAAAGGTAACTCTAAGTGTAGTAAGAAAAAACCTTATGGAAATCCATAAAAATGAAGTTGAGCTAGTTTTTTCTTTTAATCTTAGATTTACAAAGGAAATAAGGGAAATTCTAGAAAATATAAGGCCAGATGATGTTGAGTGTTTGGCCATATATCTTGGTGCATTTGATAGTAAGATGAGCTAGCTATTAAGGGATAAAGATCTTGCAACATTACATTAGGCATATCAAAGTGCCATGGATATTGAGAATACTTTGAAATACTCAATAATGAAAGGATACATGGTTGCAAGTGTTGATCACCTTAATGCACCTCATGTAAATGGAATCCATGGATCAGATAATAGAAGTGATTGTCAAAATGGCAATGCTCCTATTCATACAATTTCTCCATCATCACAATAAGTGGGTCATAGTGAGCTCCATGTTAAATGTCATCAAAACTTGAGAAATGTTGATCAAAAGTCTCATGTTCAAGAATTATATGGAATGAAGAGACACAAAGGGGAATCACCATATGACCTATTCTTGAGATTTTTGGATGCTTTGATATAAGTCACTAAAATTTTTAGACCTGAAGATTGAGTGTGCATTGATCTATTTTGTGAGATTTATGAATCTTAGTTGAGAACCTTGCCAAAGGAATTGAATCCCCATAGCTTCAACCAACTACCTAATTGGATAAAGATTGTGGAATCATCCAAATGTGGTTATGCATGAAATATGGATTCCAAAAATGGAAACAAAAACTTTCCACTTGAAGATGATCAAAAGGAAGAGAAATTAAGTTAAAAGAATATATCAGAAGATGAGAATTGTGATCAACTCACAAGTAATACATCTATAGATCAACGCAATAGTGAAGAAGAAAAGGATGCATGGGATGATAACAAAGTAAATATGCATGAATGCTTCTCTTTTGGTATTTAAGATAGAGGGGAGGTGAGAAAGGTACAAGGTGTTATTCCATTTCATGTTGTGACTAGTAAAAAAAATGCATGTGTTGTTAATATTTCATTACAAACCATTGATCATTAATTTGAAAGTGCAGCCCTAAGCATTCACTTCAAAAAATTTGAACATGGTTTAAAAGTGTTGAATCTTCTTGTGAAGAAGATCATGATGAAGTTGAGGTTTCTAAATACTTCTCTACAGATCATAACTGCTCTTTTGAGAATGATTTAGAATCATATACCTCACATGAAGGGTGCAATGATATAAATGCTCGTAATGTAACTTGTCCACAAGTGAAGGAACAAATTGCAGATGATGCACACCTAGAATACAATTTGGGCTTGTCATCAATAGAGTATGTCAACTATTTGAATGATGATAAATTTAAAGATAAAGATGTGTGTATCTAGTATTTTGATCATGAGCATCATATTAAACATGATGAAAATGTTTATGAACATGCTTATGACCCTACTACTCATGACTGTTTATATGAAGTGGATATGGAGAGGTCAACTACACATGGAGAAGATAATGATGTTATTAGGAATGAAAGAATAGTTTCATTATTGAATTACCAGAATGTAAGTCATGGCAAGCACATAGATCTTCAATTAACATCATTATCATTTGAAAATATCCAAAGATTTGTTGATTTATCTGACAATGAATTTTTAGAATGTGAGTCAAATTTATTAACCATTGATGATGTGATTGAAATTGAGAATCTATCTATATGCTCTTCTAGTGATTATAATAATTTTGAATATAATGACGATGTGGAAGATTTGGGTCTTTATGTTGAGGGGGTAGAGGATTCTATGAAAATAATGAAGATGTGGAAAAACCCCTTATATGATGAGCACTCACCAGTATGTGAGATGATAAATGATGATCCCTACTGGTGTAGGCAATCCACATTTTTTTGAAAATCTTGATGATTTTAGGGTAAGTGCTACTTGCGAGCATGAAGGATACAACATAAATGGGGAAAAAAGTAATAAAGAACAAGATGACACTATGGGTGAATAGCTTAAAGGTGGAAGTGTTATTTTCCATGATGATAATACTAAATACATTGCTAGTTTGGAGGGAGAAATAGATGAATATACTCATTTTCCTATGTTACCTAGCTATGTGCTTGGAACATTGGTTGAATTGTCAACCAAACATATGCAATATGATGATGGCTATATTGATAAAGGAGGAAACCCCTTTTTGAATATTCAATTGATTCACCCAAATGGGTACATCAACCTTGAAGCAACATTGCTATATATTGATGAGGAAATACAATTTGATGAGTGTTCAGACTATATTGATATTACAAGACTATTTGACCAATGTGAAGAGTAGCCTAGGGGTACAAATAATATGAAGTAGGATGTCAGTCAATATGAATGTTCATTTTAATTCCTTGTTGAGGCCCCTAATCTTTTGGATCTTATCATGGATTTTTTTCCATCTAATGAGGTTAACACTCATACAGAGCAAAATGAAGATTCTCCTGAATTTATATCCCTTTTCTTTGAAACCTTAGGAGAAGTTGGGCCTAGCATAGAACATAGTGTTTATAAAGGATTTCAATTTGATGAACAAAATGAATGTGATGCTACAACTTATGATTGGGTACAATATGAAAATTCTACTTTTCCAACTTACTTGGATGAGCCTATGGTGCAACAAGTTGATGAACAGGGTAGTTTCATAGCAAGTTGAATTTATGATGTCAATGATGGTGATGATGATTGCTCAAACATGAATAATGCACATATTGATCCTTTGATATTAGAGTAGGACAAGGTGTTTGGTAGAGGAAAGAATTGATTCTAAGTTTTGGGGGCCATTGGGCCTCCAATTTGAAGAATCAAGCCTAAGAAAGTATAAGAGAAGGCTTGTGAGATTGGAAATAAAAGATACATTATGTATCCCTATAACTAGTGTATATCTTTTTCTATACTTGTATCTAGTTCTTGTTCCTTTCTATTAGTTTGCTTCTACCTAAAATTCTATATTCTTGATATGCCTGCAAGAGGCATACATCCCCAGTTGGAGCCACTAGTGGAACCCTAAATTTCATGGTCCCATTGGTTTCCTGGTCACATTTTTGATTGCTCATATTCCATTGCCATTAGGATCTAGGGTTTAAGATTTTTATATACCTTGCCACTATTGGTTATACTTTGGTTAATGTTTCCTCTTGACTAACTATATCAAGTAATTGGTTATTTAAGTGGCATTTTATCTCCTTCACTATCATCATTTTAACTAGGCTCGACACATTGTTTCCCCATTGAGCCTAGGAGGTTCCCTTTTAAGAACAACTTATGCCCACATGCACTTTGTCACCACTTAATTCTATCACTCATGGCTCACCACTCATTGTGTGTTCTTTTGAAACCACCAATCTCCATCCCATGATGAGCAATGCACTATACTTCATACTGCCCTAGGTTCATCACCTATCATGTGTTGTAGTCTAACTACTGGAAGTCAACCCATGATGAGTGATGCAGTTAAGTATTTAACCCATCGCTCACCTTAGCACTATCATCAGTTGTCTTGTGTTGTTTAATGGAGAACCCATGGCTACTAATGGGTGGACTTTCTCCCCATCATGTTGGCTCATTATATCATGAGTTAGGATTTCTTGATGAAGAGTGAACAAGAGATGAGTGATAGGATTTTAATTTTTGGCTAGGATCCTTCCGTGATCAAAATTAAAGGCTGATATCTCATCATTGGCTTCATGAAAATTGCTTGATGAGGTCCCAAAGTAGAATTTGAAGATGCGATGGGAAATGTGATTGGATTTATATCCAAGATCATCCTATGGTCATCAAGATCAATAACAAGCAAGTTGAGGACAATGGAGTAAGGATACAGATCGATGCGAGGTAGTTTTAAAGTGTCTCATCATTGTTTTTAAGTATGCGAATTAAAGAAAGTGCTGATCCTTAATGAGCTTTGTTGATCAAGTTTTAAATCTTGAACAATTGATAGCTAAGATCTAGCTTATAGTTTTTTATTTTTTCCTCACGTGAGCAAGACAAGGTGGCCATTAAATGCAACTCTCCTCTAATTCCCTTATTTAATGAGGATTTCCTACAGTTTGTTTGATCAACTATAATTATCAAGCTATAGAAATAATTTTTGTAGGTGATGGAGGATTCAATTCTAGGGTATGTGCAACATCATCATCAAAAAAATAGGCCCTTAGTAGCAAAAAATTTAGAAAAAATCAAAGTTAGGCAACATGACGAATTTTTTTTGAATAATTTATCTATATTATTTCAAAGATATGTAAGACTAGAATCTGTAGTAAATTGAATTTAGTTTCTAAACTACTAGATTTATTTAAAAAATAAAAAAGTATATTTGGTGAAAATTTGAAATTTCAATGCAGTAGTACTTAAATTTCAGGGAAAAAATAAGAAGTAGGTGTTTGTCTGACCATCCTAACTACAATAAAATGATAATATTTTAGATATAAGTAGAGGACTCATGTGAATATGTGATGCATATATTTTTGTAATTTTTTTCCAAGTAAATAATTAATTATGATTTTTTTATTACAACTTTTTAAAAATATAAAAACTTGCATGTCTGACGACCTTAACTTGGTTAAAACTTCATGAATTTTTTTATTTTTTTTAATCCTATAGTATGCAAAGCATAGAAGGTGACACATGTTTTGGATTCAAAATATGTGATATTGTTTGAAAGCTATAGATGTTTTTCAATCAGCCTATCGATTAGGAATTTAGTCGTAATTCAAATAAAAAATGAATAATAACTATTTATTAAGTTCAAAGTAAAACATAATTTATATTGGTGGAAAGCTAGGAATCTCCTTTAAAAACCCTTTTTGTTTCATCAATTTTGGGTAAAATAAAGTCATCAGCCACATACCTACACATGCCCATAATATCTCCACTTTTTGGCCCATCATGATCCTGTATATACCCTCTAAGTTTTCAATGAGGTATTGCAGAGGTGGTTGTGAGATATATTATGGTACATTAGTGTGAGTGCATGTTTGTAGTTGTTTTTTTATAGCTTAGTAGCCTTCTGCATGATATCTTCTGGTTGTGGCTAGAGTTTGTCTTGCAAAATTTTCTCTAGTTAGTATTGTATTCTAGGTGTAGACATGTAAATTATCCTAATTAATAATGCATGCTCGATTTCGACCTACTAACACTAGTTCTTATTTAATCATCCTCTTTCCTAAGTATTTAATTAAATAAATCAATTTTATTTAATTAATCTCCTAAAGTTCTTTCATTTAATTGAATAAATCTAAATATTTAATTAAATCTCTAATGCTCTTTATCTTCTCATTTAATTTAAATAAATCTAAATATTTAAGTTGAATGTCACAATCAACTAACCTCCATTAAAATTAATCAAATCATGATTAATGCTAATCTAATCACCCAATTCTCTATATTTTGCAACTTGCACAATAAATCAATTTATTTGATTTATTACATCCCCTTTTTCATTCAAAAAGTCCCTCCAAAAGGACTTTTCCTCTCCAACAAGGCATTAAAATCCTCTTACATGTCCTTTACCTTGAGGCAAGTAGCATTTAACTCTTCTTACATCCCCCTAATAATGTCACTTCTTCAAATTCAAATTTCAAATGCATGCACATTGATTAAAATGTTCCCCAGCTTTGTCCACTCACATGTTGACAAGTGGCTTTATGCTATTGGTTGGTGTTTGATCCCACATTCATCCTATTTTTCAATCCTCCATCCTTGTTTGCTATAAATAGAGGCCTCCTCTATTGCATTTGATCATCCAAAATCAATGTAAGATCACCATGCTCATTTAGATCCACAATCTTAGGAATTTTCATCCACAACTTCATTGCAAAATCATTATCTTCATATTTAGATCTAATTTCATCAATTTCATCAAGTGTTCATAGCTTTCATGATTTCATAGCTAGGTTATACAAGAATTTCACCAAGGAAACACCAAATCTTCATCAAATCATCATTCAAGCTTACAAGGGATTGATAAAGCACTATTTTCCACATCAAAATGGCACCAATTCCCCCATGGTATTGAGAGTTTGTTGCATTAAATAGGATTTGAAATCTTTTTTATTTGTGTTCATTCTATTTCTTGTTTTGTACATTTCAAATGAATTCCATGTGGAATGATGTTTCTAACTTGCATAATGGACTAATTGTGTGTTTTTTTTGTGCTTGTGCAGGCCTAGGATCACCATTCACTTTTTAGCACTAGAGGGAGGGGAAATATCAAGTTCTTAACACATTTTGTTAAAAAAATTCTATGGTTTTTGTGATTTTTTTCATCTACAGGAAACTATGCTGCTATCAATCTAGTGGCACCATACAACGATGATGACCAATCCAGTGGTGCCATACAATGATGCTACAAAATTCAAACTCCACCATTTTGTCTTCCCACCTAGAAATTCAAAATTTCAAACTCTAACACTAGCTTGCTGTTTTGACACTAAGTTTTCAAATTTACAAACTGTGTTGCTCACCGAAATAGTGTTGTAATCACGCTCTTTGTCTCTACTACAAAGTGCCACTGTGAGTCCTAGCAACACCATATAACATTGCCAATCTCTTCAAATTGTGAAGCATATGCGGGTTGTTCCACTAGGGTGGGGTAAAAAGTTGATTTCTAGTTATCTTGACATGTGCTTTTTTGCTTTTGACCATCTTGAGCTATTGACCTATTTTCTGCCTCTTTTTTTCTTGGATTAATTAGTTTTTGTAGGTGGAAGCAAGGAAGAGTTTGAAGCATAGCATCATTTATCTATTGTATCAAGTGTCTTTAGACACTTTTGGAAGAAATTATAATTCCAAGTCTAAGGACTTTATCTCTTCAAGCTATTTAGGACTCACTAATTTCATTTAGGCTCTAAAAAGAACAAGACAAAGGGTTTTAAAAAGAACTTTAGGAAAACTCACTAAATTTTATTTAAGGTTGACAATTGAACAATCAAATCTCACTTTCATTTGTGATTTAAAAAGAATCAAATCATTGCTTTGAAGGATTTAAATTGAACAAGTGATTTTATGTTTTGTAATAACTTTCCAAAAATAATATCATCTAAAAGACGTGTGCACTTCTTTAGCACCTCACAAAAATCTTGGGAATCAAAAGGATTTTGGTGATATTGGGTTGTGTAAGTTATTGCCTATATACTTTATTTGGGTTCTTAAAATTGGACAAATCTTGTGAGTGTGAGTGGAACCTATTGCATGTGTTCTCTCTTTGTTTCTCAATGAAGTTTAATTGAACTATGGATATGTTTGCTTGCTTTTGTTTATCTTAGAGGGTGTTCCTTGTGGGAAAAAGTAATCACCCAAGGGAATGACCTAACTAGGAACATGTTGAAGCTAAGTGACATCCAACTAGTATATAAGTGTGGGTACTTGAGCAAAGGAAAGTATCATGAGGATTATTTTGATGAGAAGTGCAACAATGGTCTCTCATAGCATGGTTGGTGCCCCATTAACAAAATGGCCACATTAAAACCTATTGTTTAAAAGGATAAATTTCTTATCTATTTCTTGGTGCAAGAGGTTAGACCTCTAAAGCCACCCCATGTTTTTATAGCTCTTAGTAGAGATGGGAAGTATGCCATGGGAGTTTCATGTGTACCGATGCTTGGCTAACCTGAGAAGAGAGTGCACTATAAGGGGGATCCTATTTGGTCAAGAATATAATCATCTGCTAAGAGTAGGCATAGCTAGATTTATCCAAGTGGGAACCCAACAAACACTATCTTTCATCCATAGGATTGTGCATGTCTTGGAAGCAAAACACTTTGCCTGATTGAAAAAATTGGAAAAATGAGCATTCAACTTGAGCATCAAATTTCAAACCCTTTGGGAAGAGCAAATACCTTTGACAAAATTCAAGTGATATTGCTTGCCCTTGGGATTCCATCCTTAGAGGAAACTAAGTACTTGGGTTTATATCTCAATTTTCTCTCACTAAAGTCAATATTAGGGAACTATCACCTTGATTCTCTTGATTTCTACATAATGGACCTTGTGGAATGAAAATAAATTGAGACATAGACATTTATTTTGAAACTTAGTCAAGAGAATGTTTGTGGTAAAAAAATTCATTAATCAAGATGAAATCAATTGAACCTGTTAGCTCTAAAAAATGTAGGTAAGGATACCTCAAGAGGCTGCCAATCTCTTGGTACATTTTAGGGTAACAAACAAGGTTAAATGGCTTAAACCTTCTACTCTTCAGGTGTTACTAAACCTAGGCAGGTTTACCTACATGAATTAGGCAGACTTGACTTTTGATCTTCTCTTCTTGTAGTGATTTTTCAATGATGGTAGATGGAAGTAGACAAATAAATTTAAAATTGGTATAAATTGCATACCAATACTCAAAACAAAATCTTAATAATTGAATGAATCTTATTGGTGAAATGCGGAGACTAGTGCCTTATTGGGTATGCACTAAATGAAATAGAGAAATTTGAAACAAATACTTCATTCTAAAAGACATTCAAATTGTTTGGCATACTTTTGTTTATAACTAGTATAAATATGTAAGACTGTGATTATTAAATTCTTCTTACTGATCTAAAAGAATTTCCCTAATTACTGTGATTAATTAAAAGGATTTAATCCTTCCTTGAAAGAACCCATCAACCAATCACACAGATACAACAAATGTGTATTGATAAACTAAACATACACTTATTATATCAATTTAAATAACCAGACAACATCAATTTTAGAGACAACTTAAATAATTCTTTCAATAGGCACAACAAAACAATCGACACCAAAAATACGCTAGCAAATCAGATAATTCTCATTGTTATCTTCATGACTTCAAAACATGCATTAGAGTCTCAGATGTTTAAAACATTGTGTTCCACAGTATATTTTCTATCCTCTATCATATTCTACTTATCACTCCTCATTTTGTTCCCAAAATGGATATTTATACATTGAGAATATGAAAGGCCACATCCTTTTAGAAATTGAAATGTCACGTTATAAAACAAAAAGATAGAAGATAATTAAGCTCTATTTATCTACAATTGAGTTTTAGCAAGATGATCCAAATAATACCAGTGCTCATATGTGTCTGCATCTCCAACAACATTCTAGATCGTGATCTCCATCTTGATCATCTCCTCATTCTGCTCACTCACTTCTTCCAATGTTGTATCCTCTACAAAAGAAAGCCTCATGAATTCATTCAATATTGACTCACAGTCACTTTTCCACCTGGTGGCTTCCTTCAATTCCCCTATATCATCGAAAAATGTGATCACAATTTTCTTGGTAGCATCAATCAACCCCTATTCATCTCCTTGCAATTCAACATACAAGTTTCGATGGCAATTGATAATATGATCTATAGCCTCAAGTGATGCACTATTAGAAGCATCTCTTTAGGCTAGTTCATGAAACTTATCCATAATTTTTCCATCCATCCTTGTATGCTCCTTTAATGTAGCCAAAGTGTAAGAGTATTTTCCCCATAGTTTATTCAACAAAGATGTCAAATTATCTTGCCTCTTCTTAACAATTGCTACAATTGCATCATGCTTTCCCTGGGAATAAGCACTTGATCCTACCCAATGATATTTTTCCTAAGAGATTTATCCTTGAGTGAGCATTTTGGTTGGCCCCATTGAAATGCCAACCAAGTCTTTTAGTCTATCATTCTTTCTCAACATTCTTTCATTATTTTCCTTGTACATTTCTCTTTCTTTTATCAACAGCTGAATTTGTGCTTTATTCAATTTTGCAATATTGACCCCAATTTCTGAAGTAGCCACAGGATCAACCTCTTAAAATTTTAGAGTCATGGCATTGCCAAATGCCTTCTCTTTGTGAATTACCACTGATTTCCTATGGGGTGGGTATACAACCCATATAATCAATGATCCTTTGTCAGTATTGTACTTGGAGCTTGCATACACCTATGTTACCTTTTCTCTATCAAGCTTGTGTGTAGCATTACTATCCTTCAAGAAGTTATCAAAGACCAATGTAGAATTCAAATCAAGTCCAAGAAAGATCATGACACTAGGATTCTCCAACATTTTCCTCCCTTTTTCAGGTGTCATATTTGTCATTTCATCATCTAGACACTTTCTCAATTGGGTCAACAATTGTTCTTCATTTCTTGGAGTGAAATCATCAACATTTTCTCTTATTTCCTTCCCCCTCTACTTATACAAGAATGCCTTGAATTCTGGGAAAATTATAAATTCGTCAGCTGAAACAAATGATCTATATTCCATATGTCTTGCATCAACATCACCACTTTCAATACTTTGTTCTCTAGTTGGGAAAATATACTACTGAATCCTCAACCTGGATACCTTTTCTAGTTTGCCTTGTGGCATATTATCTTTTGGTGTCTCCTTTCTTGAAGACAATTGCTCTATATCCTGCATCCCTTGGTTATATTTTTCAACTACCATTTCAGCTTCATCTTCATCTAGATTCCTGATCATATCATCAAAGTGATAGGGTACATGTTGATACCCTCCAAAATTAATCATCTTAGCAGAATTAATATATCCCTTTGGATCAAAGTCTTTCACAGGTGATCCTCTCTTCATATTATAATGCATCAATCTATCAAGGATTGAATTGTATCCTTCCTTAGCCAACATAGTGAAATCACCAAAACACAATGTACTAGGCATAAAATCTTGCTTCCCAAAAGAGCTAAAATGCATCACATTGCAGTATTCCATATGTTTGACAATCTCCTGATATACAATCCTGTTAGGAACTATCCTCAGTAGAATGAAAGGGGCATCCTTAGATCCATATACTCTTATCATTGTAGCTCCCTCCAAACAATACCAATCTCCCCAGTTATGATCAATTGGCCCATTGAAGTCTTTTGGATGAAGGAATCTTTTAATCTCATAAGTCAATGAATAAGTACAAGGATATTGATATAGCTTATACAATGTTTTTACAAAATATTCCTTGAAATGAATGAAACTAGAACTAGCAAACCTTCTGTCCCAAATAGTAGTCCACAACTAAACAGGCAATGCTTCACCCTCCTTACCAATCTAAGAAATTCTCATCTTTGGAGGCCATACTCCTAACTCATGTCCAAAATATAGCACCAAGTGCATCAACAATGAATAGTGTCTAGTATGAACAATAGATGATCCACCCTTGATAGCCATCAATCTTGAATCGAGCCCCTTATAAATATATGAGGCATAGTCAAATGGCCTAGAATTGTGCTACTAGATATCTGCTGTGATAATCATTGGCAAAATGGACATGAATTCTAGGGCATCCTTTCCCAACACCTGACACACTGAGAAATAAGTGTACTTCATATAGGGCTCAAGAAAATCCACATGATAAGGAGGCCCCTCACTATCCTATAGAGGATTTGGCTTATTGCCCTATTTAACCTTGTGAATTGGAAACCTCTAGCCCTTATAAATCATATCCATTCTTGAGAATTTCTTCTCCAACTCTTCACAACTGATCTCCTCATTGCAGAACCCTTCTAATTCGGAAACCTCACCTATTGCTTCTTTTGACACATATATCTACAGTTTTCTAGATGGGTCACATATAGCTTTATGTTTTGGATCATAATGATTTGCAAGAAATTTTACTAGTTCTGTATTTAAAAATATGTTAGGGCACACTAGTTTCCCTACATTTAGCTTCCAAGGATTACAGACTAGTTCAAAACAATTTCTCCTATGATAGTGAAAATTGAATAGTTCATAACTTCTTACAACAGTCTAGACATCACCTATGAACTTGCATTTATCATCCAATTTATCAACTTCTACCCTAAGTTGTGCAGACCTTTTGGCTTTAGGCCCTAAACTAGGTAGCTAATCCAAAAGGCCCTAGTTTAACCTTCGTTCAATGCCCTCATGCTCTCTATCAAGTTTTTGTTTCTTTCCTTTTGATTGACTACTCTCACCAATTTTCCTACTTTTAACTTTTCTAGAACCAACAGACTCCATTTTTTTTCAAAATGATAGAATCAAAAATGTGGAAGGGTAAGAAATAATTACTTACTATATTATACTCAAGCTCCTCAAACTGAAAGATGTCCCAATTCTCTATTCACCTTGTTGATTCTTCTGCAATCAATTCGGCACTAAAGCATTGATTAAGCCTTCACTGTTACATCTTGCCGCGCCATTAATGAAGCACAAATGAAGGATCATTTGAAACTGGCACTGTCACATCAAATGTCTTGTTGGTGAGATATTTTCAAATATGGGGCGAAGTCCTTTTGCAACATTTATTACACCATTCACCAAGACATTATGTGGCCTTACTAAAATTTGTAATCATACTAATGACTATCACTTTAATGTTCATGTCGTTGTGACATTACCAAGTTGGGGAGATGTCTCATAGAGTTCATTATTTTATATCGAGATATGTGTTTCAATACATTTTCCAAGCACCAAGACATAAACACCCTTTCACCAATGAAACCACACTTTGGCATGACCATTGAGTTTCTCACCGAAGAGATAAATCCTTCCAATGAAATAATACTGTTGGCAAGACAATGAATCTTCAAGAAGACTCATACCAATACCAAATGTCTTGCTGCACCCATTCCACCAGATTGCTCCATTTGGTGAAACTCACCCTAAAATACTTTTTCAATATAACTTTCAAACCTCGGTGAAACTTACGCCAAAAACTTCTTCTCCTGGCAATGCATATCTCTATCAGCATAACTTTTGAATCGGAAAGACTCCATAGCTTCTCTCCAATAGATTTTTGATGAAACCCCTTTACGCCTTATTGGCAAGACCGAACACCTTCATCAAGACACTACTCTGATATACTTTAGTCTTATCGAAATGCATATCCCTATTGCCTATCGGCAAGACAATTCAAACTCACCAAGACCTCATCCCGAATACCTTTAGCTTGGCTGATATACTTCCACATGCATCGGTCAATGAGACATGATGTATTCACTATGAATTCATGCCAATACCAATCAATTTGGCCAAAATGACCCTTCAATGTGCTAATCGATAAGGCATATTGAATTCACCGTGACATTACATCGATGCGCCAACCTATGCCGAAGTATCTTTTCATACGTTGCTCGGCAAAAGAAAATATTTTGCTATGACCTCATCCAAAATATGATTCTTATGCCAATATAAATCCTCTCTATCACCAAAACAAAAGAAGTTTCCTGCCAATAGTCTGCAACAAACATATATTAGTGAAAAACACACAAGTCGGGGAGACCTTCACCCTATCTTGTCGATATGGGTAATATAATGAAAAATCAAAGACTAGATGGATTCAAAATGAATCATATGAAAAAATACAAGCAAGACGCCATGAGGAGGGAACTTTATGCTTATGATGAGGACTTATTTTGGAAACTCATGAATGCAATTGACTGTGAAAATTTCAAAATTTTACAGTTCTAACAGTGGCTCTATCTAGGGATGAATGATAGCAAGATCATTGCAAGGATCCAGATTTGTGTGTGAGTAGACCAAACTCAAGGTGATGGATCATGGGAGCAAGATGGAATAAATGGAAATGAGAATGACCCTATACTACTGTACAAGGAAAAATTATTTTGAAAGAAGGAAAATTAGGATTGTCCATGTACTGGCAAGTCTTGTTCCTTATATTTCCTAAACTACTGTGCATGGAAAATAATTTTAAAGACGATCATCAAGAGTTTTCCATGCACTAGAAACCCTTAATCCTCTATGTTACTCAAGAGAAAAAAATGTTTTAGAAATTTCCCATGTACAGGCAATTCCTAATCTTCACCAACCGTATTCTGTAGATAGTATGAGTCTTCACCTTTCTTTCTAACCACAACAAAAAGTCCCAACCACAAAGCTTCAAATTTACCATGCTTTCCCTTCTTCAAGAACCTTGCATTCCACATCAATACTAGATCACTTTCTTCAAATTTCCTATCCTTTGTTTTTTTGTCAAATATATATTTCATCTGTGTCTATAACTTTATGTTTTGATTTTGAGCCTCTCTCCTTATTTCATCTAGTTCAGCTAGCTGCTCCATTCTTTCCTCCATGGGTTTAGGAATATCCAAATCTTCTTGAAGGACAAACTTGTATACTGGTAGCAAATTATGCAAAGGCATCCTAGCCTATGTTCCATATACTAACTCAAATGGAGATTTCCCAATTGCTTTTTTCACCGTAATCCTATATGCTCAAATAGCCAGCTTTAACTTTGAGTCCCAAGCTTTCTTATTATGACCTAACGTTCTTCTTATAATCTTTAGAAGACTCTTATTGCTAGATTCTTCTTATCCATTAGCCTGTGGATGGTAAGGGGCTGCATGAGAAATAGTAATACCATGTGTGTTGCAGAAATTTCTAAATTCATCTGATCTAAAACACATCCCATTATCAATGATCAGCCTCAGTGGTGTACCAAATATAGTAATGATGTCCATTAAAAAATTTGTCACAACTCTACTTGTAGCCTGTTTAGTTGGGATTGCTTCTATCCATTTAGTAAAATAATCAGTGGCCACTAGTATCCATCTATGTGCACCACTTGATTTTTCTTGTATTTCTCTAATGAAATCAATTCCCCATTGATAAAAAGGAACATCAGCTTGCAAGGGTCAAAGTGGTAGAGTTCCTTGATACTTCAGTTTTCCAGAGAATTTTTGGTAGGCTTCACATTTTCTTATATATGTAAAAGAATCATTAAAAACCTTTGGCCAGTAATACCTTGCCCTAAGGATTTCATGTGTAGTTGTCTTTGCTGAGTAATGTCCTCCACAAACCCCTTTGTGCATTTCACTCAAAACATGTTTGGCTTGAAATTCATACAGACATAAAAATAGTATACCATCCCTGTTCTTCCAAAATAGATCTCCATCCATGAAAACATACTTAGATGCCTGCAATTTCAATTTTCTTTTCTAGTTGTCATTCATTTCCTCTAGACACTTCATGTATTTTAGATAATGCATGATATCTGCATACCATGGAGTATGCTCGATGCTTGCAATTGTAGTTTCTTCTTCTACATTGCAAATTTGATTTGCTTCAATGTTTGCCTCTACCATCAACCTAGCCAAGCCCCGACCTCTTACCAGCTTAGTAATTTGTATCTCCATGTCAAACTCTTGGATTTTGTTAATCCATTTGCATCTTTTTCCTAATATTTTAGACTATGTCAGAATATCCTTGACAGCTGCATGAGGAACATAAGCAACCACCTTTGATCAAACAAGATATGGCCTAAAAGCTTTTACAACTTTCACTAGTGCAAATGCCTATTTTTCCATTATGTCATACTTTAATTCAGACCCCTATAATGATTTACTAAAGAAGGACATAGGTTGTTCATGACCATCCTCATTCTTTTGTAGCATAATAGCAACAATAGTGTGCATTCAGGCAAATGAAAATATCTAGAAAGGTTTTGCAAAATCCAAAGATTGAAGAATAGGAGCCTCCTTGATAGCTCATTTGATGGATACAAAAGCTTCCAAAGCTTCTACATTCCATTCTACCTTTTGTCCTTTTTTCAACATTTTTGAAATGGGTTTAATGATCTCAACAAAGTTAGAAACAAATCTCCTAACAAAATTAATCTATCCAAAGAATGACTGTATTGCCTTAACATTTTTAGGGACATGAATTTTATCAATGGCCTCAACCCTTTCAGGGTCTTTCCTAACCCCCTCCTTTCAAACAATATGTCCCAAAAGCTTACCCTCTGTGTTTAAATACTATCTTATATTGCTCAAATTCTTTGACCATAACCTGATTATATCCTGAAAACCCATCCATCATAGACAACAGTTCGCACCCTATTACTTTGTGCAATATAGCCTCCATATTGGGTAGAGGATAATTATCTTTGAGGGATGGTATGTTTAGATTTCTGAAATCTACACATAGCCTAGTGTCTCCATTTTTCTTTCTCACAGGGACTAAGTTTGAGACCCATGTTGAATGCCTAATTGGTTTAATGATTCCACCATCTCTGAGCTTGGCCAACTCCTCCTGCATCTTAGGCTCCAATTTTGGATTTATGGGTCTTTTCTTTTGTCTGAATGGCTTAGCATTAGGCTTCAATGGTATTTCATGCTGAAACAAGTCTTCCCTGTATGGTTTTAGATCTTCATAAGACCAAGCAAATACATGTTTATACTTTCTCAACAATTCTATTAGCATTCTTCTAATTGCAGGGCTTATCTTTTTACCTATGTACACCTTTCTTGGTGCAATTTCAGTTCCCAAGTTAATCTCTTCAATATCTTCTCTTTTGACTGGTGTTTGCTTTATGAGAGACCAATCACTTCCATCATACACCCTATCAAGTGCCACTAATCTTTTAGGAAGTTTATTTGTTTTATGCTGCAAGATCTCCTTCCCAAATACTATTTTCTTCCCATCAACTTCTTCAACAAAGGTGTTGAAGTTAATCTCTTGGGCTTCATACTAATCTATACAATGGAGGAATTTCAAAATATCAGTATCATCATTAAAGACTTGCTAGCTATATACATTATTAGGCACAATAGCCTTTTCTTGAGTTAAATTTGTGATACCCCAGCCAATGTACTGTCATCTCTTTTCAATACTACATTTACTAGAAAATTAGCCATTATGTTCTTTGATTTATCTATCCACTCAATGTAGAAGGAATCAAACAACTCAATTGTATCGCATACAACATTTTTGTACTGTTTCAATATTTTATGTTTTTCTGCATACTTGGATTTAATTTGTGAAACAACCAACAACTTGATTTTATGTTTCACAGCTATATTCAGTCCTGTTAATAAAGCTTCATATTCCACCACATTGTTTGTACAATCAAATGTTAATAGGAATGAATACTCAAATGTAATACCTTCAGGTGAAACAAATACTATCCCTACTCCATTACCTTCTTGGCTGCAGGTTCCATCAAAATACATCCTCCACACATGGTTATAGTTCTGTGTAGCATGCTTCACAATTGGATCACTATTTGTCAATTCTAGCTTTGTTGGTTCTATCTTGAAACTCCTAAGATCAACATCACAAAAATAGTTGATTTGATTTTGTGGTACATAGTCAATAAGTTGGTTCATCCTCGGCTCCCTTTAAAACTTCACCTCTTGGCCATTTACTAGAATTGTTGCATAAGATAGATCAAACTAGACATTTCCACCAATAGTTGCCATCCACTGTCTTGATAAAAGCATACCGAATTGAGGAGGGGTGTCTATTCCTATTATATCAATATTGTAAGCCATTTGAGGATAAGTAGCTAACTTAACTTGAACATCTTTCATTATACCCACCACAAGAACAAGTCGATTATCCATTGCATAACATTTCCCTTCATATGTATCCACCCACATGCCTAGTTCTTTCATCACTCCTAATGGCATAATATTCATGGCAGCACCAGAATCTATCATGCAATTCCTTAACAATTTGTTATTTATGAGTAATGTAGTGAAAAAAGGATCAACTTGTGGAGGACTTGTCAATACATTACTCAATCAGATTTCTAGGATATCTACTTTATCCTGCTTCTTTTTATCAGCCATCTTATTTTCAGAATTTACATGCTTTTCATTTTCATTTGTTATTAATTGCACTGCATTGTCCTTGTATTCCTTAATTTTCATCATCTCCAAAAGTGGAACAAACATCTTTACCTAAGATAAAGCCTGAGTGAAGTCAAAAGAAGAACCTTCTGCCTTAATCATTTTCTTTTGTTCTGATGTTTCTCCTTTGTTCTCTTCTTTTTCTCTTTTACCTGGTTGATCAAGCTTTTGAATTTCTTTGTGTAATTCTTTTGCTTCCTCCTTTTGAACAGGCTTTTGTTTACTTTCATCATGTTGTTTTTTTTCAACCCTTTTCACATTTCCTTGTGTCACCTTTTTCTCTTTCATAAAGATTCCCCTAGGGACACCTTCCTTCTCATTTACTGTCCTATTTCTCAACCAGTACTTACTCTTTGCTTCTTCAACTGTAGCAATAGTTAATCTCTCTATCTCCTCTTTAGTAGGCTTCCTCATAGTACATTGAGTAGGTGTTTTGATAGAATGCTGCTTTGTATAATCTTCTTCAAAATCAGAAAGGATCTGCTACTCATCCATGTGGACATTGTATTTCTGATTAAAAACATCATACTCATAACCTTCATCCTCTGAACATGAGTATCTCTCCTCCACATGGTGAAAAGTGTTTGAAGTTATATACACCTTATGATCTTCCCCATTGTTTCCCATCAACATTCCTTTCTCTTGTATTCTTTGGGCTACAACACAATAATCTAGGGAATGTGGCTTATCATAGACCTCAAAAAAATAATTGTTATCCACCATCTAGGCTCCTTTCTTCCTCAATGGATCAGGAGTTTCTTTTCTTCCAGGCCTATCTATTATAGGATTTCCATCCTTCTAGTTTGTGTTATAGGGCATGTCATGCAACCTCGGCCTTGGCCTTTCATTCATGTATGTGTTCTCCTATTTGTATTGATAATTATTGGTTTGTTGGGAAGCCCTATGATTTTCTCTTTTATCAATTATCCCAGCATCCCTTCTATTATTTTTAGTTGTTAATGATGTCTTCTGAGCTTCATCCAAGTCTCTTGGGAACCTATTTCTTAGTTCATATCCTATTTTAGGATTGAATGCATTCAAATATACACTCAATGCTACAGATTCTTGAAATTTTGATCTAGGAGGTATTTTATTCTACAATTTATTGAATCTTCGGTTGAAATCATAAATTGAATCATTATGATTTTTTTGAATTCACATCAATTCATGAAGAGTAGCATTAGGTGCACTTTGATTCCCATATTGCTCAAGGAATTGGTCCTAAAATATTTGGAGAGAATCAATAGAAGTTGTTGCTAGGCTATTGAACCAATCCCTAGCTTCTTCAATAAGGGACATCATGAATAGCATCATATGTAAATCTTCATAAGGTACATCCAAATCTTGAATGAAAGCATTGAAACTCCTTAAATGGTCTTCAGTAAAAAATGTACTACTTCTTGTAAACTTAGCCATTAGACCTCTCCAACTGCCATCCATTGGGTAAGGGTATAATTGAAATCCTAAAAATCAAATTGTTTGATCATGGTGGTATACTAATGAGGGAGGGTTAGGTGGGTACTGATACATTGGATTATTATATTGTGTGTTGTGATGTGGCACATAATGCTAACCATGAGGTGGATGTATATTTGCATGTTGTGTGGGAATATGAGGTGGCTTATTTGGATGTCTGTATTGATTCCCAACTTGATGGTGAGGGACCCTTAGAGGCTCAAAAGGCCCTACACCATAATTACCCTATTTATGAGGTGGTACATACTTTGAGGGGCCACCAGCTATGTGAGTAATGTGTTGAGCTTTCTGCAATTTGAATTCTCTCATTGCTTGTATCATATAGGCCTTTTCTTGCTCTTCCCTCTCCCTTTTTTGAGATTCAAACATTGCTTTAACTTCTTCATAAGTTAAAGATTCATAATATTCTTGATGTATTGTATCCTCCTTGGTCTCATTTTGATTATTCTCCATTCTTTGTTCACATTCATGTTGATATATGAGTCCTTCTGCTTCAAGTTTAGCCATAAACTCTGGTTGCTTCTGGGGATCATAGAAGGGATTTCTTTGTTCTTCTGGGGTGCAAAGTTCTACACTTGAATCATCTTTCCATGTATCATAAGTGTTATATGTTTCACCATGTAGTATTGATGATTTATCTGTGTTCGTCATGCACATGTCGTCACTTTTCCCTTTACCCTTGTCAACCTTATCATTTTTGTGTGTCCATTTACTACTACTAGTAGGGGCTCCAAAATGACCTCCCCTATATCGAGATCTTCTTACATTCATGTTGCAATGTTTTATCAGAGTTGCCACTCACTTTCTAAAAAGTGAAAAATGTTTGTCTTTTACTATTCCCAACAAAGTCTATATTTTGTTTATGACTCTATGATTATGGTGCAGATTCTAAAGTTAATCCCCAACATAGTTGCCAATTTGTTAGCTCTCAAAAACGTAGGTTAGGATACCTTAAGAGGCTACCAATATCTTGGTACGTTTTAGGCTAACAGACAAGGTTAAATGGCTTAAACCTTCTACTCTTTAGGTGCTGCTAAGCCTAGGCAGGTGTACCTACATGAATTGGGTAGACTTGACTTTTGATCTTCTCTTCTTGTAGTGATTTTTCCATGATGGAAAATGCAAGTAGAAAAATAAATTTAAAATTGGTATAAAGTACATACCAATACTCAAAACTAAATCCTAATATGCTTAGTTAACAAATATAAAAAACAATTGAATGAATCTTATTGGTGAAATGTCGAGACTAGTGACTTATTGGGTATGTAGAGTCAAGAGAAATCTGAAATAAATATTTCATTCTGGCAGACATTTAAATTGTTTGGCATAATTTTTTTTATAACTAGTATAAGCATGCAAGACTATGATTATTAAGTTCTTCTTACTGATCTAAAAGAATTTCCCTAGTTACTGTGATTAATTAAAAGGATTTAATCCTTCCTTGAAAGAACCCATCAACCAATAACATAGATACAACAAATATGTATTGATAAACTAAACATAAACTTGTTATGTAAATTTAAATAACCAGAAAACATGAATTTTAGAGACAACTTAAATAATTCTTTCAATAGGCACAACAAAACAATCGACACCAAAAATACGCCAGCAAATCAGATAATTCTCACTATTATCTCCATGACTTCAAAACATGCATCAGAGTCTCAGATGTGTGAAACATTGTGTTCCATAGTATATTTTCTATCCTCTATCCTATTCTACTCATCGCTCCTCATTTTGTTCCCAAAATGGATATTTATACATTGAGAATACAAAAGGTCACATCCTTTTGGAAATTGAAATGTCACATTATAAAAGAAAAAGATACAAGATAATTAAGCTCTATTTATTCACAAGTGAGTTTTAGCAAGATGATCTAAATAATACCAGCACTCTTATGCGTTCGCATCTCCAACAACATTCTGGATTGTGATCTCCATCTTGATCATCTCCTCATTTTTCTCGCTCACTTCTTTCAATATTGTATCCTCTGCAGAAGCAAGCCTCATGACTTCATTCAGTATTGACTCACATTCACTTTTCCACCCGGTGGCTTCTTTCAATTCCCCTATATCATTAGAAAATGTGATCACATTTTTCTTGGCAGCATCAATCAGCCCCTGTTCATCTCCCTACAATTCAAGATAGAAGGTTCGATGACGACTGATAATATGATATGTAGCCTCAAGTGCTGCACTGTTAGAAGCATCTCTTTGGGCTAGTTCATGAAACTTCTCCATAATTCGTTCATCCATCCTTGTATGCTCCTTTAATGCAGCCAAAGTGTAAGAGTATTTTCCCCACAGTTTATTCAACCAAGATGTCAAATTATCCTACCTCTTCTTGACAATTGCTGCAATTGCATCATGCTTTCCCTGGGAATAAGCACTTGATCTTACCCAATGATTTTTTTTCCTAAGAGCTTTCTCCTTGAGTGAGAATTTTGGTTGGCCCCATTGAAATGCCAACCAAGTCTTTCAGTCTATCATTCTCTCTCAACATTCTTTCATTATTTTCCTTGTACATTTCTCTTTCTTTTACCAGCAGCTAAATTTGTGCTTTATTCAATTTTGCAATATTGACCCCAATTTTTGTAGTAGCTATAGGATTAGCCTCTCCAACCTTCAGGTTCATGAAATTTCCAAATGCCTTCTCTATGTCAATTACCACTGATTTCCTGTGGGGTGGGTATAAATCCCATATCATCAATGATCCTTCATTAGTATTGTACTTGGAGCTTGCATACACCTCTGTTACCTTTTCTCTATCAAGCTTGTGTGTAGCATTAATGTCCTTCAAGAAGCTATTGAAGACCAATGCAAAATTCAAATCAAGTCTAGGAAAGATCATGACACCAACATTCTCCAACATTTTTCTCCCTTTTTTAGGAGTCATATTTGTCATTTCATCATCCACACACTTTCTCAATTGGCTCAACAATTGTTCTTCATTTCCTAGAGTCACATCATCAACATTTTCTCTTATTTCCTTCCCCCTCTGCTTATACAAGAATGCCTTGAATTCTGGGGAATTTATAAATTCAACATTTGAAACAAATGATCCATATTCCATATGTCTTGCATCAACATCACCACTTTCAATACTTTTTTCTCTAGTTGGGAAAACATACTACTGAGTCCTCAACCTAGATACCTTTTCTGGTTTTCCCTATGGCATATTATCTTTTGGTGTCTCCTTTCCTAAAGACAATTGCTCTATATCCTGTAGCCCTTGGTTATATTTTTCAACTACCCTTTCAACTTCATCTTCATCTAGATTCCTAATCATATCATCAAAGGGATAGGGTACATGGTAATACCCTCCAAAATTAATCTTCATCTTAGCAAAATTAATATATCCCTCTGGATCAAAGTCTTTCCCAGGTGATCCTCTCTTCATATTATAATGCAACATTCTATCAAGGATTGAATTGTATCCTTCCTTAGCCAACATAGTGAAGTCACCAAAAGACAATGTACTATGCAAAAAAGCTTGCTTCCCAAAAGAGCTAAAATGCATCACACTATAGTATTCCATCTATCTGACAATCTCCAAATATATAATCCTGTTAGGAACTGTCCTTGGCAAAATGAAAGGGGCATCCTCAAATCCATATACTTTGATCATTGTAGCTCCCTCCAAACAATACCAATCTCCCCAGTTATGATCAATTGGCCCATTGCAATCTTTGTTGAAAGGAATCTTTTAATCTCATCAGTCAATGAATAATTACAAGGATATTGATATAGATTATACAATGTTTTTACAAAATATTCCTTGAAATGAATAAAACTAGAACTAGCAAACATGCTGTCCCAAATTGCAGTCCACAACTAAATAGGAAATGCTTCACCCTCCTTACCAATTTGAGAAATTCTCATCTTTGGAGGCCATACTCCTAACTCCTATCCAAAATATATCACCAAGTGCATCAACAATGAATAGTGTCTAAGATGAAAAATAGATGATCCACCCTTGATAGCCATCAATCCTAAATCGAGACCCTTAGAAATATATGAGGAATAGTCAAATGGCCTAGAATTGTGATACTAGATATCTGTTGTGATAATCATTGGCATAATTGACATGAATTCTAGGGCATCCATTCCAAACACCTGACACACTAAGAAATAAGTGTACTTCATATAGTGCTCAAACAAATCCATATGATAAGGAGGCACCTCACTATCCTACAGAGGATCTGGCTTACTGCCCTATTTAACCCTATGAATTGGCAACCTCCAGCCCTTATAAATTGTATCCATTCTTGAGAATTCCTTCTCCAACTCTTCACAACTAATCTCCTTATTGCAGAACCCTTCTAATTTGAAAACCTCACCTATTGCTTCTTCTGATACATATATTTGCAGTTTTCCAGATGGGTCACATATAGATTTATGTTTTGGATCATAATGATCTATAAGAAATTTTGCTAGTTTTGTATTTACAAATATGTTAGGGCACACTAGTTTCCCTACATTTAGCTTCCAAGGATTATAGACTAGTTAAAAATGGTTTCTCCTATGATAGTGAAAATTGAATAGTTCATACCCCATTACAGTAGTCCAGACATCACCTATGAACTTGCATTTATCATCCAATTTATCAACTTCTGCCCTAAGTTGTGTAGACCTTCTGGCTTTAGGCCTTGAACTAGGTAGCTAATCAATAAGGTCCTTGTTTAACCTCCATTCAGTGTCCTCATGCTCTATATCAGGTTTTTGTTTCTTTCCTTTTGATTGACTACTCTCACCAATTTTCCTGCTTTTAGCTTTTCTAGAACCAACAGACTCCATTTTTTTCAAAATTACAAAATCTAAAATGTGGAAGGGTGAGAAATAATTACTTACTATATTCTGCTTGAGCTCCTCAAACTGAAAGATGTCCCAGTTCTCTATTCACCTTGCTGATTCTTCTGTAATCAATTTGACATTGAAGCATTGATTAAGCCTTTGCTGTTACATCTCGTCGCACCATTAATGAAGCACCATTTGATGAAATATTTTCAAATTTGGGGAAAATTCCTTTTGCAATGTTTATTACACCATTTTCCAAGACATTATGTGGTCTTATCGACATTTGGAATCATACTGATGATAATCACTTCAATGTTTCATGTCACTGTGACATTACCAAGTCAGGGAGATTTCTCATAGAGTTCATTATGTTATACCGAGATATGTTCTTCAATGCATTTTCCAATTTCTGAGACATAAACACCCTTTTGTCGATGAAACCACACTTTGGTGTGACCATTGAGTTTCTCACTGAAGAGATAAATCCTACCAATGAAATAATACCATCAACAAGACAATGAATCTTCAAGAAGACTCATACTGATGCAAAATGTCTCACTGAACCCATTCCTCAAAATTGCTCCATTCGGTGAAACTCACCCCAAAAAACTTTGTCAGTATAACTTTCAAACCTCAATGAAATTTACGCTGAAAACTTCTTCTCCTGGCGATGCATATCTCTATCAGCATAACTTTTGAATCAACAAGACTCCATAGCTTCTCTCCAATAGATTTTTGATGAAACCCCTTTATGCCTTATCAACAAGACCCAATGCCTTCATCAAGACACTACTCCAATATACTTTAGTCTTACCGAAATGTATATCCCTATCGCCTATTAGCAAGACAATTCAAACTCGCCAAGACCTCATGTTGAATACCTTTAGCTTGGCTGATATACTTCCACATGCATCAGTCAACAAGACATGATGTATTCACTATGAATTCATGCTGATACCAATTAGTTTGGCCGAAACGACCCTTCAATGTGCTAATTGGTAAGACATATTGAATTCGCCGTGACATTACATCGATGCTCTAACCTATGCCAAAGTATATTTTCATACGCTGGTCAGCAAAAGAAAATATTTAACTATGACCTCATCCTGAATATGATTCTTATGCCGATATGAATCCTCTCTGTCATCGAAACAAAAGAAGTGTCCTGCCGATAATCTACAACAAACATATATTAGTGAAAAATACATAGGTTGAGGAGATCTTCACCCTATCTTGCCGATATAGGTAATACAATGAAAAATCAAAGACTAGATGGATTCAAATGAATCATATGACAAAATACAAGTGAGACGGCATGAGGAGGGAAATTTATGCCTATGATGAGGAATTATTTTGGAAACTCATGAATGCAATTGATTGTGAAAATTTCAAAATTTAACAGTTCTAATAGAACCCCACACATGTGCTTGTTTATCTTTTTCCTTATGGTATTTTCAACAAACATTGATCTTTTGGTTTGAATTAATCTTAGGGAAAAGCATGTTCTTCAAAACCTTGGTCTTGTAAAAAGGTTCTTCTTAGGTTCATTTAGGATCAAAACAATCAATCATTTCATCCATCTCAAACATCAATCAAATCCCATCTCCCAAACAACTTTTGAAGTCATTGGAAAAATAATTCATACTAGAATTTTGGTAAATCCTTCAAATCAAAATTAAAATCATCTTGTTTAGCTAAGTGTGTTTGGATGAATACTTCCTCATACACCTAGTTAAATTATCATCTTATGGACAAGTTTATTCCAAGACAACAACTAACCTCTTGGAGTTTATGAGTTCATTATCAAATCCAAATCAAATCCAAATCAAAGAATCTGAAGAATCCTAAAGTCTAGTATTCCTCCAAGGGTCTTGAAAGTTCAACACCCATATCATTCACCCCATTCATAACCTATTTCATCATTGGTCCTAAATCCCTTAGAAGTCAACAAGGTCAAAACACAAGAGGAACATGGAATATAAACTTACTCCATACATTATGAGTGATCTAAGTCAACCAAACTATCCAAGCCTTACAATGCCAATTGATTATCCAAACTCACATTTATACAATTTGTACATGGGATCACTATCTCCTACAAACCTCAATGGTACAACAAATGTGAGTATGCCCAATCTAACTTTTGGAACACCTTTCCCTATGGTAGATTTAAATCTAGGTCCAAACCTACAAATCTATCAACCAAACAATCAATTATTGAGTCTTCAACAAAACAACATCATTCCACCAAATCCATACATGCCAAATGTGAAAATACCAAGTACAAGTTTTCCAAACATGAATGTGGGTATGTGCAGGATCATCATAGAAAAAATATGCCCTTAAGTGGCAAAAATTTAGAAAAATCAGAGTTAGGAAAATTGACGAAAAGTTTGAATAACCTATCTATATTATTTCAAAAATATATAAGAATAGAATATGTAGAAAATTGAATGTAGTTTCTAAACTACTAGGTTTGTTTAAAAATATATATATATATTTGGTGAAAATTTGAAATTTCAATGCAATAGTACTTAAATTTCGTGGAAAAAATAAGAAGTAGGTGTCTTTCTCACCACCCTAACCACAATAAAATGATAATATTTTCTTATAATATTTTAGATATAAGTAGAGGACTCATATCCCCGATGTGATGCATATTTTTGTAATTTTTTTCAAGTAAATAATTAATTATGAATTTTTTATTACAATTTTAAAAAAATATAAAAAAATTGTATGTCTGATTACCTTAACTTGATCAAAACTTCATGAAATTCAAATTTTATTTTTTGAATCCTATAATATGTGAAGCATAGAATGTGATGCATGTTTTGGATTCAAAAATTGTGATACTGTTTGAAAGCTATAGATATTTTTCAATCAACCTATCAATCAAGACTTTAGTCATATTTTGAATAAAAATTAAATAATAATTACTTATTAAATTCAAAGTAAATCATAATTTATATTGGTGGAAAGTTGAGAATCTCCTTTAAAAACCCTTTTCATTTCATCAATTTTCAATAAAAAAAAGTCATCAGCCACATACCCATCATATTGCCACTTTTTGGCCCATCATGATCTTGCACATACCTATGTTTTAAATCCACACTTCAAAAACTTTGGGATAAATATGTTTGTGAATCATACAAATGTTTTTCAAAGTCCAAACAAAATGTTAACAACCCCATGTATTAATCCAAGTCAAGGTAACACTATGCAAAATCAAGGCAATGTGATTCCCAAACACAACAATGTTCAATTTCAACCTATCATGCCAAATCTATGCATCATCCCAAATCAGAACATTGTCCAAAATCAATTTTTCCATGATCCCATACAAACACCACAAGTATGCATTCCAAACCTGCTTGAATAGAAACCAAATCAACTATATCGAGGGTGTCAAGATCAAAATCAAGATCAAATTTTTTGAGATCAAATTGCTTCACTTGACATTTGAAATAATTGATTCATTGCACACCAAGACATATATTCATCCCAAAATCAATACACTCTTCCATTGGTTGAACCATGTCATCAAATAATTGAGTTGTGTCCATAACCACATCAAGAACAACATCTCCAATGTCAAGAGGTTAGATATCAAGATTAAAAACATCAACAACAAACCCAATCACCACATCTCGAAGATCAATAACCACATCTCAAAGATCAATCATCACATCTCCAAAATCAATCACCACAAGGTCAATTTAACATAGAAATATCACAAGGTAACAAATGAAATATACACACCACTTGGGAAACCAATCGAATTAGTCATGCAACAATTAGTACAAGAAAAACTCATCACAATTCTCACCTATGAAAAATATCAAGAACCCTTAGTAAAACCACCATGGTATAACGAGAATCGCTTTTGTGATTTTCATAGAATCAAGGGAAACACAACATCGGATTGCATTCGACTCAAAAATATCATCCAGGACCTTATTGATAAAAAATAATAACTATTGGGGACTATGATAAATATTAAAACACTAGTGATAGTATTGAAAATCTCCTCACCACAATTGTTGAAAACAATGATCTAGATCTATCCATCAATGAGAACCTTGAATATGTTTCCACCTCACCCAATGATCAAATCAACATGCATCAAGAGTTACTTTTTTGTCCTGATCAAAATCCCTTAACAAAATTTGGAAATGATCTATTTCAAGGAGTGTTCAAATTATTTGATCCTATTGCTATAATCTACAATCCATTGACCGATGATCATTTTAAAAATGTCTCTACATCACCTAATGAGTTAGAGGACATATCTCAAGAATTTATTCCAAAGCATGATCAACGTCTTTCACCAAGGTCTAGCAATGGTCCTTTCCAAGACATGTTGACACCCTTTGAGTTCATGATTACAGACACTGAAGGGATCCTCAGCCCAACATTTGACCTAAGTCTACCAAAAAATCAAGAGGATATTGAGCCACTTCCCATGCCTAATGATGATTCCCAAGAACCCTTTGCAAGAAATCCATCCTTTGGAATTGACACATGTCAAGAACTTGATCCAAAGTATGTCAAAAGCAATTCCAACATTAATCAAGATCAAGAATTTGTATCTCCATGATACTACAATGATCTAATGGACACTCTCATATCTATACAAGATGTCACAAATGATCATATCCATACATCACATATTCCTCCATCTACCCATGAGATGCTTTTTGTGGATGGAAACATAGATGATCTTCATTCAAAATAGAATTCATTTGCTCTTGACATTATTACACAAAAAGAGTAGGTTAATGATTCCTAAACTAAGTTGTCAACATCAAGATCAGATATATCCCAAATTCAGATTTAGGACATCATGTATGAACATACCCAATATTATCCACTCAAGGAAACAAGTTAGATAGAATAGGATATTTTAGAGTCAACAAAGCAGTAAATTGAAATAACATCATCTATAGTGGTCATTTATTAGAGAGTCCTTACTAAACAAGACATCTCAAAATAGGTACAATTAAGGAACAAAGGTGCTACTACCACCATACTGGGGGAAACTATGCCTCAAGAAAATGTCAACATAGGGAGCACGAAGAATCCTTATGATGAAACTGATGTCAATACTACAACTAGCCATGTCATGAATCTTCATCCACCCATCACCCCATCAATGAATTGGGACCAACATCAAAAGAAAGATTTGAATCAAAGCACAAAGAACATTATCAAAGAAAAAGTAGCAAAGAAGTATAATGGACAAATCAAATAAACATGGATACCAAAAAATATAAAGAAAAACTATCCCTATCAAACTCCATTAGTCAAAGAAACTATGGGGAAAAAGAAAAAGGGAAAAGTATCCATCAAAGATGTCCACAAAGGAAAAAGAATGCTTCTCAAACGACGTACAAAGTATATCAAGTGGTTGGTGCTACTTCCATTCACACTCTCATATCCACCCATCATTGCTCATCTTCCCAAGTTTGGAGAGTCAAGGGTTCGAAGCTATCAACCAATCCATCTTTTATTCCTAAACACATTTCATCCACACCTTCGCGCATGATATCCAATTCTCACATTGACCATGTGTTGAAAATGACCCTTCACCATAAGGATTCATAAGGAATTCTATTGTGATGTGCAAACAAACACAAAGTTAACTCCAATATCAACAAAGTAGATCAAAAATCTAAAAAGTTGTATTCAAGTGTACGTATCTTAGCAAAGAAACTTCTTCAAGCAGAATATCAATGGTAGATTATGACAAAAACATGTACATAAACACCACCTAGTGGTTCGACATGAGCTTAAAATATTTTAGAAAAACTAGAAATAAAATAAAATAAAGAAAATAGTGAAAATAAAAAATTGTCCTCCAGTGAAAACCACTATGGTGGCACTTTGGGCAAGACCATGATGAAAACCTGGAAAACATGCACCATGTGTAGAATTGAGCATCTATGTGTGCCAATTCAGGTGAAAACATTTCATCTCATTCATAATAAATCCAACATTCCATCCATCTCATCCATAATAAATTCATTCATCCATGAACCATTTATCCAATCCATTTTCATATATCTACATTATCTTGATCTTGAAAAACTTTGGTGCACACTTTACACTTCCTTATGGTAAACATATTTACATGTGTCATTTTCATCCTACCCAATGTTATTTGAGCTGTGAAGCATTATCCAAATGAGAATCCTTTGTTCAAACACCTTATCTTATCACAAGATAATTCTTGGCATCCTTTGTGTGCTTACCATATCTATCCATCCATACCTCTATCCAAGAATCTACCCATGGAATTCCATACATTGCTAGATACTAGGGGAACATATTTAAATCTTGCTTTGGGAATAAATCTTGATCTATATCGTTCAACTTATGTGGTGATATGAACATTGGAAAATGTAAAATCAAATTGGTCAAAGCATTTGTGAGAAAAAATACAAATAACTAGCCCATAGCATATTTTGATAAGAAGATGTTCCTTATAAATTTTTATCTTTCATTGAACATCAATCCAAATAATCAATATCAATCGCATATAATTTTCATGTCAACATCACATCAAATCATCGAAAACCAACTTTTTTTCCAAACCAATCTTCAAAATCTTGATCAATCAAATCTAATCATTCTATCTTTATCTTGGGATATCCTTCCCAATCCTTGTGTTAATTACCACTATCCCTACATTGTTGTGTATCCTCAACAATGTTATCATTATCAATGCATAATCCTCTTGTGATATCCTTCCCAATCCTTGTGTTGCTTAACACTATCCTTGCATTGTTGTGTATCCTCAACAATGTTATCATCATCAATCCATCAATTAGATCAATCAACCCTAGCATGGTTTTTAATAAGATCCCAAACAAAGCATTGATATCATCACACATATCCATATCCAAATCATCAAAATCATGTGAAAATAAAAAAAAACATCAAAAAACATCCAAAATCATATCAAAATCCAACAAAAAAAATAAAAATAGAAAACATCAAAAACTTGGTCATTTGAACTATGTTGTCTCTGAGCTTAAACATAGGCAAGGCTAATATTTGATGATCCTCCAAGACATAAAATTTAAAAACATTCATAAAATCACATAAAAAACACAAAAAACATTGGAAAATAAAAAATCAAAACATTTGTAAAATCTTGAAAATACCAAAAATAGCCTCAAAACATTTCAAGAAACATAAAAAAATTCCAAATATTTGAAAAAATCCATCTACCTCATCTCACTTTCACCCCCAATAAGAATCACTCATAATAAATCAATCGTCATCCTCAACCTTTGGTGAAATGGCCGAAAACAAGTCTAGCAGGTCAAAACTGAAAACTCAAAAGTCAAGGTCTCAATTCTAGGTCAGTGAGTAAACAAGTTGGTCAACTCTTGGTATTAATAGCCTATCATCTATTCAAATCCAAAATCATCTGATAACATCATGTCCTAGGATGTATCCTTCCAATAATGGACATCAACATCAATCATCACTATAGTTTAGTCTTGGCTAGCGGTATTGAAGAGCTTTAGCTTGTTTGTTTACTTGAACTTTTTCTTGTTGATTTATCTTATTGCACTCATCTCGATGACCTCTCGATGATGTCCAAACAAAAGGATTTAGAGAGAACAAAATGGGGCAATGATCATTATCTTTTTATCTATTGTGCTTATTGGATATTCTTGTAATATAACCTTGGTCATGTGTGCTTTGTTTGGGTGTAGGGAGGGTGTTCTAGATGTCTTGTTGACCACATGGGAAGGATTGCCTTCCTATGTTTTGGTCTGAGATTTTTGGAATATTTGAACTATATTTTGAATAAGGTTTTGTATGTCAGGTGTGAATAGGAGTACTCTTATCTGATTGTCAAGTCAAATTCCATCACACTAGGTGCAAAGCCATCCTAGTTCTTTATACCTTGATGCATTGTTCCTATGTGTGTTATCAAATATAAGGTAAGTAGCCCTTTAAAAGTCCCAATTCTTGATAAGAAAATCATCCATCTCTCATCATCATATCTAATAAAGTCTTAATGACTCATGGACTTGTTGGATCCTCTCTTTCACCATCTCATTTCTTCTTATTTTTTTAATCTTTACTAACATTTCTATCCAAATCTGTGTGTTATATCAAACTACACATGAGGCTATCCATGGCTGATGACTATCTATACATCATCAAATCTATCTACATCAAACATTCAAACTTTCCAGTATTCTCTAATTTGAATTGATCTTGAACCTCTTCATCATGAGATCAACCCTCAAATCAAACTTTTCGCTCGATCTCTCAAGGGGACAGTGTACTAGTATGCTTCTTTTTGTTGGAGCATCTAAAAAAATAAAATAAAAAAATTAAATTTTGGTCTTGGTAGTTTATTCATTGAAGCAATGCAGCAGTAACATTGCTTCAAAGAGGGGAAAAATGTAGACACGTAAATTATCCTGATTAATAATGCATGCTCGATTTTGACCTACTAACAATAGTTCTTCTTTAATCATCCTTTTTTCAAAGTATTTACTTATACAATCCTTATTTGATTAAATTCATCAAATTCCTCTTTTAATTGAATAACTAATCTTTATCTTCATATTCTCTCTTTCATTAAATAAATCAATTTTATTTTATTAATCTCCTAAAGTTCCTTCATTTAATTGAATAAATCCAAATATTTAATTAAATATGTAATGTTCTTTATCTTCTCATTTAATTTAAATAAATCCAAATATTTATGTTGAATGTCACAATCAACTAACCTCCATTAAAATTAATCAAATCATGATTAGTGCTAATCTAATCCCTAAATTCTCTATATTTTCCAACTTGCACAATAAATCAATTTATTTGATTTATTAAATCCCCTTTTTCAGTTAAAAAGGCGCAAAGGATGGAATATTCTTCAAATTCAAAAATTCCCTCCAAAAGGACTTTTCCTCTCCAACAAGGCATTAAATCCCTCTTACATGTCCTTTACATTGATCCAAGTGGCATTTAACTCTTCTAACATCCCCCCTAAACATATCACTTCTTCAAGTTCAAATTTCAAATGCATGCACATTGATCAAAATATGCTCCACCTTTGTCCACTCACATGTTGACAAGTGGCTTTATGCTATTGGTCAGTGTTTGATCCCACATTCATCCTATTCTTCAATCCTCCATCCTTGTTTGCTATAAATAGAGGCCTCCTCTATTGAATTTGATTATCCACAATCCATGTAAGATCACCATGGTCATTTGGATTCACAATCTTAGGCATTTTCATCCACAACTTCATTACAAAATCATTATCTTCATATTTAGAGCTAATTTCATCCATTTCATCAAGTGTTCATTGTTTTCATGATTTCATAGCTAGGTTATGCAGGAACTTCACCAAGGAAGCATCAAATCTTTATCAAATCATCATTCAAGCTTACAATGGACTGGGAAAGGGCCATTTTCGACATCAAAATGACACTAATTCCCCCATGGGATTGAGAGTTTGTTGTATTAAGTAGGATTTGAAAGCTTTTTTATTTGTGTTCTTCATTATATTTCTTGTTTTGTGCATTTCAAATGAATTACATGGGGAATGATGTTTCTAACTTGCATAATGGACTAATTGTGTGTTTGTTCTTTGTGTTTGTGTAGGTCTAGGATCACCATTTACACTAGGAAATATGGGTGATACTAGTACTCCAGTCACACTAGTTAGAAGTTCTAGGAGGTTCAGTATGTAGGAGCCTCTATTGTATGTTCCTTTCTCTAAACCTAATGTAGAGGAAATTAAAATTGTTCCAAAAGGTAAGAGAAGTGTTCGAAGAAAGGTTGAGAAAATTAATGTCAAGAGTACATACAATCTTAGAAATTGGATTGGTTCAAAAGAATTAGTAAATTTTAAGCAAAAAGGGCCTATTGTGTTTAAAAAAGAATTAATGAGGTTAGGTTAGGCTCCTCAGGTCTGTTCAAGGAAGCCCATTATTCCTATTGTGATTCTTGATAGTTCTTCAAGTGATGAAGGAGAAGCCAGTCCTGAATTTGGCCACTATCCCATTTCCCTTGTGCCCTATGATGACTCAAATGATGAGGTGTTTGCTACAACTTCAATTTATGTCTTGAAACTAGGTGAAGGTTTCCATTCAACTTTTGACAAGGCCAGGTAGCACCTGTATCCTTCTATTGAATGTTGTGCAATTTTTGGGATGTTTGTTGTTATTCAACCTCTCCGTGGCTTATTCAATGGTTTTCTCCACTAGTACTAATTGTGGTTTCCTCAAAGTTGGTGGGCATGTTGGTTTTTTACAAAAACCCCTTTTGGAAGGCTTGTGTGGAGATGGAACCCTCAAAAAAATTTCCTGGTTCCATGTTAAATCCCTTGTTGCATTTGGACATAGGGTTGCTATCTACAAAAGCTTGTATTATTCTATTGGGTTGTTGACTCCCTATTACCCATGGCCAATTATTTTAATGTATATTTAATCATTCATTGTCACCTGATAACCAACCTTTTATAGCCTAGGTTCAAACCTTTCTATTTTATAAAATTAGGTAAGGATCCTTCAACCCTTACACCTTTTTCATTTTATAACTTAGAAGTTTTCAAGTTGATTATTGACCTAGGGAAGTCCCCTCTTTTAAGAATAACTTACGAGTGCATGCCTAAAACTTTCACTTAAGTCTTGATGGCCCTTGTAACTATATCACTCATCATTGCTTTATTCTTAGATTTACACCTTGAAATAGTGATGAGCAATGAGTGGTACATTCCTTTGATATCACTCATCGCTAATGGCATTCAATCCCTAAAATTTGTAATAACGATGAGTGATGTTCTTAGCCTTATGCTCTTATCTCCCATCACAGATCGCCAATAAAAAGAAAATGTGTAATAGTGATGAGTGATGTGTTGTCACTCCATATGATCGCAGATATGTTGTAAAAGGTAGTTTTCACATTAACAATGTGCGATGAACCCTATAAAAATGTAAACCATTCATTGCTAATAGCTTTCACAATATATGAGGAGAATCACCGATGAATAGAGGCCTTATTGCTCATTGCAAATTTATCTCAGAACTTAAGTTTTCAACTAGCTTTAAGTTATGGGTGCCTTATAAAAGGGTTTTTATTTTTCTAATTTGATATGATCTTATGGGCAATATCTTTGGCACCAATTGTTTTATGCAAGTACACGTTTCCAAGATCTGGTGTTTCCACAATGTTTCTCATCACCAATGGAATCCTAGGTATGAAGTTTAAACTGGTGATGCCCGATGAAGGGAAAATGTGACCAAAAGTTAGGCCAAATAATCAAGGGTTAAAGGCCATCTTAGGGATGTTTTCATTGTTGATAGAGTTGAGCGAAGATAAAGTGGATCAACAATGAGTGATAACCATTAATGGAAGGAGTAGCATGGAAACATCTTTGGTGTAATTAATTATTTAATTACACTTGCATAAGTTTACTTAGGTAATATTTTAATTCATAGGTTAATTATTGTCATCCTTATCTTATTGAGCTATCTTGTTGCTCAAGATAATATTAGGGTTATGCATACATTGCTTTTATAAAGCAAATCATCTCATGTAATTTAGAAATTCCTAAGTAATATTATTTACACATTGTCACGCAAAGCTCTACTTTTATTTTTCTTTTCTCTTTTTTGGAAGGTTTTTTGGTTTTCATTTCTGATCTTAGTTTCTAACATGGTATTTGATCCTTGATACGTAGCTCCTTCTCAGATTTTTGGAGAAAAACATTGCAGAGCACATTTAGGATTCCTCAAGCGTTTCATCCCTTGAGTTCATCTATGTAGCATTTTGGATTAGATTGGGCATCTCCATTGGATTTAGAGTGCTAGAAAAAGTCAAGATTAGCTTTTGGGTATGTGTAGGATCATCATAGAACAAAATGGCCCTTAAGTGGCAAAAAAATCAAAAAAATTAGAGTTAGGCAGCTTGATGTAAAAATTTTAATCAATTATCTATATTATTTCAAGAATATGTAAGAATGGAATCTATAGAAAATTGAATGTAGTTTCTAGACTACTAGGTTTATTTAAGAAAAAAAAGAATCTATTTGGTGAAAATTTGAAATTTCAATGCAGTAGTACTTAGATTTCAGGGAAAAAATAAGTAGTGTTTGTTTGACCACCCTAACCACAATAAAATGATAATATTTTTCTGTAAGATTTTAGACATAAGTAGAGGACTCATGTCTAGATGTGATGGATATTTTTTTATAATTTTTTTCAAAGTAAATAATTAATTATGAATTTTCTATTACAAATTTTAAAAAATATAAAAACTTGTATGTTTGACCACCTTAACTTGGTCAAAACTTCATGAAATTCATTTTTTCTTTTTTTAATCCTATAGTATGTGAAGCATAGAATGTGATGCATGTTTCAGATTCAAAAAATGTGATACCATTTGAAAGTTGTAGATGTTCTTCAATCAACCTATCAATCAGGACTTTAGTCGTAATTCAAATAGAAAATAAATAATAATTATTTATTAAATTAAAAGTAAAGAATCATTTATATTGGTGGAAATTTGAGAATGTCCTTTAAAAACCCTTTTTCATTTCATTAATTTTGGGTTAAAAAAATTTGTTAGCCACATACCTGAGAAATACCCATCATATCGCCATTTTTTGGCCCATCATGATCCTACACATACCCTTTTATTTTATTTATTTTGGTCATCATTTGCCAAATCTGTGAGGGTTTCAAGTTTGGTGATTTTTTGGAAGCTCTAGAGGTAGTTGATCTTTTGGAGCATTTTGGGGACAAACGAAGGTCACCATCGTGTTTGCAATGGCCAAAAACCCTAAGATCACCTGTTGTTTTGTCGATTTTAGCGAAAGTTGATTTTGGGGAAAAAAATTGTTGGGGAGGCCATAAGACCTCCCCAACATGCATACCAAGGAAAATTTTGCAAAAAAATTCAAAAAACATTGAAAAAATGGCCCTATTTCATGTGCTTCCAATAAAAAAAACTTTGTCACTAGGAGGCCACCACTCAGCCACTAAGCGACCACCGCAGTGCCCCCTAGTAGCCACCTCTATTGGTCCACCGCTAGCATTCAACCTCTTCCACTGAACTTCGCATCCTGTGAAGAACTAGGTGCTGAGCTCAGCCCCAATGGGCCCCTTTCATCCCTATTGTGGTCCTATGGTGGACTTGGAGCCTTGTTCCTAGCCCCGACAGACCTCCCAACATCAAAATATTCTGGTATACAAGGCATATATTGGTGGTTGCAAAAAATTTATGGCAGGGGGGCACTTTTTTGCCCTTACAACCTCTAGGCCATCAAATTTTCACTCATGAAGTGCTGACATCAGCATGATGTTAGTAGTCCTATGACACTCCAAGCCCCCCTCCTAGCCCCGATTTTCCCTAAAGGAACACTTTTTTTCTTTTTGGCATAACTTGGGCATATGGAGTCAAAATCGGGCAAACGAGATATCTCCGGAAAGCTAGTTTTGAGCAATAACCTATGGTGCAGTGTCTATTTTAGTATTTTTCTATTTAGCTACATTTATTTATGTTTTAAGTCATATTCTCATTTATGGCTTTCAAGCTCATAAATTTTTGCATGATCTCTGATTTTCGCTATCTTTGCTACATTGGAAAGGTATATAGGAGCTCTACATTGCTATCCATGTACTTTTTTTCTATATTTTTCCTAGATTGATCATTATTCTAGATTTTCCCCAGTGGGTGGTTTGGAGATTACTTGGATGTTTTGGCAGTTGGAAGGGTGAAACTTGAATCTTTGCACTTCATTTCAATATCACATCATTTTGTCTTCTGCTTATGCATGCTTAGCATTATCTCCTTTTACAATCATTGGGTATTGTAATAAATGAACTGATATAAAGTTCCATCAAAGGGGTTTCTTGCATAATAATTTGATTAGAGTGTGCATGCGCTTTGATCTCCATCTGGCTATTGATGACAACTCACATGGGTTGCATATGGTTTCTTAGCTTGTTTTGGCCACATATTGCTTATATCTTGACACATATTAGATTCACATTGGTTCATACTTCAAATTGGGAGTCTATGGTTATTGATACACATTGGGTCACATATCAGTTTGAGGGCCACTAAATTTGTGGTTAATGTTCTAGAATCTTCAAGGTACTTGTTCCTATGGAAGAATTTTAGTCATAGTTTGGAATTGGCATTGAGATACGTGGTTTCCAAATTCTTTCATCATATCATTCCCTCTTGTTGGTTGTTTTTTAATGGGAAGCAACTAGGTTGGTCTCCTATTCTACCTATGGAGTAGCCAACTCCAATCAAGGGCAGCTCGGAGGACCTGGACCAACTAACAAGATCAAGAGATCTTCTACACTTTAGGCTCTGCATAACTAGGGCAGGTATACCCACATAATGCCATAAAGAGACTAGACATTGATTTTTATAGCAGATAACTCCTGATGCCAAGCATTGAGGACCTCAAATGGGGCTAGATTCTTAGTAGCTCAACCTTGAAGAAATAAGGAGGTAGGGAAAGACATCAAACAAGAGATATTCAATGATTTTAAAAGGTTTTCTGAGAGGAACAGGTGGCAGGATAGATCGGTGCCTAGTTTTGGGCCACAGAGTCAAACACAAAAGGGGAAAATCACCTACAAATAGACCTCAACCAGTGGATCTTGTTTTGTTGATGCCTTACATCAACTATCAGTGCCTTACACTAACAATCCAGCTCATGTAGCAACTAGAATCTTCTTACTGAATCCTACCTGCAAACAAGTAATCACTGCTATCTATTTAAAGGATTTAACTGTTTCCTTGAAGTAGACCTATCAACAAACAACACAGTCTCATGAAGTATGAGAAGATGAACAAAGACACCTTATGCATTCATTCAAATGATTAAAAGCACAAAAATAAGGATACAGTCTGATAACATGAATGAGAGACAAGTGTCTTCATGTTTTCATTGCTCAAACTGGTTTATTTACATAGAAATTCAACATTACAGACCATAGACTCAAAATCATGACTCAAAACTAAACCCTAGTCTATCTCAGACTATTCCAAACTCAGAAAGTGTGGAATAGAACACCAAAGTTAAGAACCCAGGGACCGAACCCCTACATATGGCCATGAAATTATCCTTTACAGGAAAAGGAGAAGCAACAAGCAACCAGCCATATGAGATTACATGTCAATAGATGACTAGGACAAACCCAAAATAGTTTGCAAGCCAAGTCAACTGACCTACCAGCCTCTATGGATTTTGTTAAATTCTTTGTGCAGGTAAATCCATGAGAAATCATGATGTAGACTCAATCAGGTCAAATCAAGCAGGACAAACATGGGTGGCCATGGCAACCAGAACAAATCTATCAGTCAGCATTAAATTCACTGTGGAATCTACACACCCAGGTCGAGCCACGTAAATGCATCTTAGAAGACAGCCATGAATGCAAGTTTAGTGGATCTAGCAACCCTCTCATCTGCCACCATGAATGCTCCAGGCTTCTATTTTTCATGTGAAAACAACTTCAAAACCCTAATCGTGGCCTGGTTTGAAACTCGACCGTTGATCATCCATGATCAGATGGTTGCCTTTTAAATCTCCATTAGCCATTGAAGTAGGCTACCACCATTGGCAAGAGGCCAGTGGGTCAGCGTAACATCCCAGCAAAGTCCACATAGGATACCGAGTGCACCATAGAGTCAGGGAGAGATGGCTAAGTCAGCCAAAGATCTTAGCAAAGTCAAAAGATCACACTGAGAGCATGGTGGGGTTGGCGTAACAAAATAAAATCGGCCAAACTGTAAGACTTCATAGTGAAGAGAAACCAATGCTCACCCAGAGGTCTCTGCACTCGGTGAGATGTCATGATGAAGAGAAATGTCTCACCGACTGAAAACCCTAGTCAGCAATTTGGTGAACTGGACTAGGAAATCATTTAATGGTAACCATGAGGTAATTTCATTGAGGCCATTGATTAGTAACATGTGCATAAAGGGAGTCACACTAGTAGCTCAGCCATTAACTTGGGGGAACCTCGACATCAAGGGAAGTCACATCGAGAACCAAAGAGACCACCACAATCAGCAAGACAAGCAAGGGTTGGGAAGACCTCACCCTGAAGACAATAACTCTCATTGAAAGGAAAGCCTTTGAAAGAAACCCCCTATGCGATGTTGTTGTGACCTTATGTTTCCTTCGCCGATGCAACCTTCTCCCTTGTGAATGTCGTTATAGCCCGAGGTCATCGGTGAGATGTCATATAGAACATGGAATTATACCAAAAACCCACCTCATTCTTTATATGTCACCGAGACTTATGACCTTCTATACCAATGCCCTTGCATTCACTCATTATCACTGTAGCTTATTGCTCTCGGGGAGACCCTTTGTAGATATCACATTGCTTTGCTGAAAACTTTGAGCCACAATGTATTGCCAAGACACTGCCATCCCTACACTGAAAAAAATCTCATGCCATTATAACATTCAACCTTCGGCGAGATGTTATGTAGAGAACTCCTTGCTTCATCAAAAATCATCTGAGGTCATTCACATTCACCAAGACAAAATGGTTCTCTCGCCGACAGATTCCACCTGTCGCCATAACATGAAATCCTCAGTGAGATGCTATGTAGAGTGAAAAGTTATGCTAAAACAACTGAGCACGTTAGGTCACAGAGAGAAGAGAGAACTCCTACCAAGTGCCACTTTAAATCATGTCAGGAAGACCCAACCCCTTCACCAAGACCTCCCGCCGCAATACAAAACATATGCCGATAGAATACAAAATGCACCTGTCATCAAGACATCAAAAACTTGGTAAGAGGCTAGCCCGATAGCCAGAAGATACTCCAATGAACCATTCCATGTGCACAAGTCAGGGAGACATATAGAACTCGATGAGACACCACCCCGATAGCCACAACCTTTGCCAAAACACATCCATTGACCATCGATCTGTATAACATTGCAATCTCACTATGACTTCACACTAATGGCACTACACAAGGGGTGGAAAAAGGATTTTGGGGAGACCAAGGGGAGTCGGGAAGACCTCACCTCGAGCAAACACCAACACACCAATGGGTAAAGCCCATCGGTGAGACACAAAAAATTCAAGGAAACATCTCCTCGACCTCAACCAACACAGGTTGAGAAGAGACCTTAGGGAGACATCACGGGGTCGTTGAGAGGTTATCCCAAGCAATAAAGGTCACGCCAAAGTGGGAGCAGGGCCAGTGGAAGAGGTAACAAGGGGCCGGTGATGAATGGAAAATGGGGCTCGGGGGAACCATAAGTGAAGAGTGAACAAGGTGGATAGGTCACCAAAGAAAAAGAACAAAAGGCAAAAAAAGAAAAGAACATAGCAGACCCAAAAGGAGAAAAAAAAACCCTAGCCAGGGTTTCAACCCAAGAAGGAAACAAGAAGGCAAGACAAAAGAACCAAAGGTAAAAACACCAGAAGAAAATCTGAACATGCTGAGCTCAACCCTTGTGGGAGCCCACTTAACCCATGTGCCAAAATGAAAAACACCCCATAGCTAAAGTTTTATCATGAAAGACCAGATTACACAACTAGAAAATGAGAGAACCAGAAATGGCACTAACACCTCTTATGGGGGGCATCATTTTATCTACTATTGCTTCACAAATTCTAGGGTTGTTCCAGTTTGTAAGTTTTCCAGTGTTCTATGGGATTAGGTTTGTTGTTGCATTATTATGATTTTTCTATTGTTTCTTGTAAACAGATGTATCTTTCCTTGCTTGTCATATTCCGGTTCCAGTGTTACTTTGCAGTGTTCTTCTAAGGCTTCTTTGCAACAAGTCACATCATTTAGGTGGGTTTTATCCCACTTGGTTTTCCTCTTTCTCTTCATTGCATTTTTACATGTGTACCTGATCAAATATTGTTGTCGCCCAGACCCATTCATTCTTTCTTGCATTCATCCTAGAATTAGGTGCATGCTTTTTTAGTCTCCCTAAGTTGCACTTATGGAGGGGTGTTGGTGTAATTAATTATTTAATTACACTTGCATAAGTTTACTTAGGTAATATTTTAATTCCTAGTTTAATTATTTTCATCCTTATCTTGTTGAGCTATCTTGTTGCTCAAGATAAGATTAGGGTTATGCATACATTGATTTTATAAAGAAAATCATCTCATGTAATTTAGGAATTCCTGAATAATATTATTTGCGCATCTTCATGCAAATATTTTCTTTTATTTTTCTTTTCTCTTCAGTGAAAGGTTTTTTGGTTTGCATGTTTGATCTTGGTTTATAACAATCCTAGGTATTTCGTACAAATTAGGAAAGAAAGTGGAAAAAGAACTAGAGTCCCATTGATAAAGCTTTAAAGTAGGATGATCCCGTGAACATAAATCCATCATATAATTAACTTCATCACTAATGAACACCTCAATATTAGGGAAAGATTAGCGATGAAGTGAGGAAGCGTGTAGGGAAATTTTCTCTCTAAACTAGCCTTATGTACTTTGTTGATATCAATGAAAGCACAAATTAGGTTAACGATACATGCTAATTGAAAAATCACAACACGTGAGCTGGAATTGTTGTTTCCCATGGATGAAGTTTTAATTTCTTTAAAAGCAATGGCTTAGATTCAATCTTAAGCTGTAAGTTACCTACTTGCTTGCATAAGTAGATTTCAAGTCATTAATCTTGCATGCTTCAAATGGCCTATTTAATACAGATTACTTGAGTGATTTTTCATATCATAATTCATTTTGAAATGAATGAGGTTCGAAGGTTGATAAAGAAGTTTGTTTGAATTGAATTCTCCTAAAAAGGGTGTAGATATTCTATGCAAGTAGGTTTGTCATGATGATTCAAGAATTTGAGGGGTTATGTTTGTTTCAACCTAAGGGAGGTCTTGGGAATATAGATGGAATGCATGGAGCTCCTGATATGCCAAAAATAAGAATATGATTAGGAAAATTCAAGGATTATAGTACCAAGGGAAAATTATTGTCCAAAAAAGAATATAGTTTTAGAAGAATTAATCAAACACAAAGAGAATCTAGGATGGTAAAGTATGAAAATAGGGAATGGATGGAGACTGAACATCATAAGGCCTATCCAAAGGAATGAAAATCTCCATGTGAGGTTCTTAATAACCCTTCAGACAGTGAGGGTGACACTAAATCAAAGGGATATTGTTATCCCCTCTCCATGGTACTATTGGGGAATCCTGTTAAAGAGGTGGTGAGAGTTTCTCCAATCCCACCATGAATAAAAAGTGGGCAAACATCCTTTGAGGTTGATGACTCAAAGTGATGATTGAATCCTATTTTTGTTTTTAATGATACCATGCCCTTTCTATTAAGATTATCCTATTCAACACTCATGTGATTTCTTGTTTCATGTGCTGAGGTGGAATGTTTTTCAGGCTGGTATGTAGGAGAAGTGCTAGATTAGCTAACCGTGGTGGCATGTATATTGTATCCAAATGGTATACAAGTTTGTGTTGGAGCTACTATTAGAGAATCTTATTTGGTCAAAAAAGATGAGGATTCAACACAGTTACAACAAACTCTACTTTTCAAGGACCTAGCATGTCTTCATTCAGGGAATGTGGAATGCAGTCTTTTACTCTTCCATTTTCCTCAAATAATTGCATGTAACAAACTATGAATATCTAAAATTTTGGTGTAAATGAAATGAAATGTAAATGTAATTAAGCATAATGATTGTTGCTCCCTTATCCTATAAAAGACTGGATTTTAGAGCTTATTACAAAGGTTAGATTCTGAAGTCTTAATAGGGTCCTAGGAAAGCTAAGTTCAAAAAGGGCACTAAGGATAAAATTCTGAAGTAGGCGAGTAGTTTTGCTTGGATAAGAAGTAATGTATGTAACAATCTTAAATGAAATTTATAGAAATTACTCATATAGAAAAAAAATATCAGTCAAGGAATTGATACTCTCCTATGTATGTTAATTTCAAAGCCACGAATGAGAAATACTAATGGTGTTATCATTTGTCTTCAATTATTTCATTTGAATGTATTACTCTGTTTTCAGCTTTAATTCAAACAATTAATTAAAATTCTTGAATGGGGTCATAAACTATGTAAGGAATGGCTTAGGATTGCTAAGAAGTAAATTTTTCTTTCACAGTGAGTTTTTTGTAAAAGCAAAGAAATATGAAAATAACCTATTTCTATTCTAAACAAGTAATTTGTATATTACTGATCCTCTTGTGTACTTGAATCCATTGCTCCAATTGATTAGACACTGGTCATTTTGTTAGAAAAATATTGCACAAGATGAACAAATAGTGTTCCTGGCCCTAGACTTCTGAGAAGATAATACTTAAATAGAAAATATCTCCAAGGATAGTAAAATTCAAATTATTTTGAATTCCTAGTAGATGGTTAATCCTTCATTTGAAAATATACCAAATCTTCAATGAATTTTATTTCATCTACTACAAAAGGAATTAATATGTGTATAAATGTGTTACTAATTGATTATATTGCACAAAAACAAATTTGGGATTACCCTCCTAGGTTTCACAGAGCCTGAAGTGAAGGAGTAAAGACTTTAAAATCCTATGCCTGTTGTGTTGGCCACTAACATAATAGTTCTTTATCATAGGAGTTGGCTAATTCTTAGAGGATTGTTTAGTTCTAATAGAAAAATCACCACCAGAAATGGCGACTTTGTTGGGGACACTTTGAACCTCTAGTTGCAAACTGTTAGAGTCAGGAAATTGTTGAGTTTGAACATTTAGTTTAGATATTGAGGAATTACTAAACCTGGTAATGTTCCTGTTGAGCAAGTTTAAAAAGGTATATGTGTGACTCTACTATGGGAGAAATCCCATAAGGATGTTCATCTTTGAAGGAGCTTCATATTAATTGAAGTTCAGTCCTCTAAAAAGTGGTGGTGAATCTATCTAAAGAACCTGTTGAAGATTTGAAAAAAGTCTCAGATCTACAAAAAAAAATAGTGAAGAAGAAAGGTTAGTAGCTACTCCAAGTTTCTATGTATTCTTTAGTTTTCGGTTTTCTAGAAATTCAAACTTGTATACAAAACCCATGCTTGTAATTTTTGTAAAAATTTGATTCCCTGTTCAGTGATTAAGCACTAAGGAAGGGAATAATAGTGAATTTTACTGCATACTTCTATAATACTAGATTGTAGTATCTATTATGAAGAGATGTATTAAATGTCTTCAAAGAAACCCATTTAGAAGATCTTAAGCAATTTGAGATAGAATTTTGAATTGTAAAAGCTTAAGGTCATCTTGTAAAAGAAGTCTGAGTTTCCTAGTGTAACTGCAAAGTTGATATAAAAAGGCTTGTGGTGCTATAAGAACATGTATCATCAACCTATGCCTCCTAGTGTGCAGCCCTTCTCATGTAACAAAATAAATTTGTGCATCAAAAGGTATATGGCCATAAATTTTGATGAAATTTCTAGTTACCCAAATTTTATTCCATCTAAAGTCAAAAATGAGCTACCAAAGTTTAGTGGTACAAGGAGTGAGTCAACAAGTAAGCATTTGCAAGAATTCAGTAATTAAATGGTTGACTATGAGATAGATCACGAGGACATGATCATGAGGTTATTTGCTTAGTCGCTAAAGGGAGATTCAAGAGATTGGTTCTCTAATTTACCAGCATGCTCTGTCTATTCTTGGAGTGAGTTCAAATTAGTGTTCATAGAGCAGTTCAGTGAGTGAATTAATGTTGGCTATTTGCTAAATAAATTTATGAACATGTAGAAAGAAGACGATGAGCTAGTCCCAACATTTAACCAAATATTTACTAAAAAATTAAGAGATATTCTTGATATTTTAGATCTATGTGATGCAATATGTTTCATTGTTTATTTAGTGGCTTTTTATAAAAAGATGAGCTATCTATTTAAAGATAAAGATCCCAAAACCTTACATTAGGATTATGGGATAGCCATGAATATTGAAAATAATTTGAAATATGGGATGAAAAGGAATCACTTGGATACAAGTGTTCACTACCATATAATGCTTAATGTTGATGTAAACCAAGAGTCAAAAATGAATATAGGAGCATTTTTACCCCTATTGTTTCAACTTGCACAACATTATGTAATACTAATCTCATAAAGCCCCAAACACATCATCAAGAAGCCATCAGGTCTTCAAGTAACAATGATAATGATTTCACTGCTTTGTATGAATCGAGTAGTGAGATATCAGATGATGAGGAAGATAGAAAAGTAAAGGCTAAAGATATATACTTCAATGAGGTAAATAAAGTGTGTGGTTCCAATTCTGTTGAAGGGTCCACTACCTATACTCCTATGGATGACATAATACTGAGCATCCAGTCCAAAAATTTTGAACATAATTGCAATATTAATGAGTCCTCTTGCTATAGTAATGATGATAACATTGAGTATGATAAATTTTCTATTGATTATGATTGTCCTCATGAAAAATAAATAGAATCATTTTTTGTAGATAAGGAATGTACTGAAAATGTTATAAGTGCATTAGAAAATGTGTATGTTTTCTCTTTTAATAACTACAATGATTTTGGATGTTGTAATGACTTGGAGGAATTAGACATCCATGCTAAGAAAAATGAGGCTCTTATGTCAGCAATAAGTGTAATAGAAAATCCATTGTATGATGAGGATTCGTCTTCACTAGAGATAAGAAATAATGATCCTTATTAGTGAAGATATAATCCACTCTTTGTTGATGATTCTAATGATACATCTAATAGAGGGTCAAAATATGGTCTTGAGCATATGAACAACACATTGATGTTCTCCTTGAGGGTATGTTTTATGAATGTGTTGACGATAAAGTCGAGTATCGAGGTTTTACTTACTTGGGGGAATATGAATGTTTTCAATTTCTAGTTCAATGGGAGGGAATTTTGACAAAGCATAACAATGAGATTAATAGCAAGGAATGTTACTTTCAAAATAAACATGATTCATATTATGAATATAACACATATGTGTCATGTGATGATGAAAATTTCCATGTTATGCCTAAATCTACTCTATAGGATGATGAAAATTACACTAATAGTTTTATACTCAGAAAGGTTCTGAGAAATGGTAATAACAAAGATTGTAATCAGACAGAATCTCACTTGTTAAAAGGATTCCTAACATTTGTTCTGACAAAATTAAAATTGATCTTACTTCAGTGGTACAATAAGGACAAATGTGAATGGAAAAACATCAACTCCTTTAGAAGGTTGGTTTTTGATAGAGGCAAGAGTTTATTTAGTGTTTTTGTGGCTTAGTGCCACCAATCAGGAGGGTAAAACTTGGTTGAATAGAGGGATGCATAATATAGTTTTCATATTTGAAATTTTTGTTTTGTTTGGATGGAGATTGGATCTCCCTTTTCAGGTCTCCTTTTCCTATGTAAATTTTTTACATATGTTGTTTCTTTTGTTTTTTTTTTGTGCCTGGTCTACTTCACCTAAAATTTTGATATCTCACCATGCCTACAAGAGGCATGTGTTCCCAGTCAGAGCAACTAATGGAACCCTCAAAAAAATTTCCTAGTTCCATGTTAAATCCCTTGTTGTATTTGGACATAGGGTTTCTATCTATAAAATATTGTATTATTCTATTGGGTCATTGAATCCCTATTACCCATGGCCAATTATTTTAATGTATCCTTAATCATTCATTATCACCTAGTAACCAACATTTTCTAGCCTAGCTTCAAATCTTTCTATTTTATAAAATTAGGTAAGGATCCTTCAACCCTTACGCCTTTTTCATTTTATAACTTAGAAGTTTTCAAGTTAATTATTGACCTAGGTAAGTCCCCTCTTTTAAGAGCAACTTATGAGTACATGCCTAAAACTTTCACTTAAGTCTCGATGACCCTTGTAACTATATCACTCATCGCTGATTTATTATTAAATTTACAAATTTACACCTCGAAATAGTGATGAATAATGAATGGTACATTCCTTTGATATTGCTCATTGCTAATGGCATTCAATCCCTGAAATTTGTAATAGTGATGAGCAATGTTCTTAGCCTTATGCTCTTATTTCCCATCATGGATTTCCATTGAAAAGAAAATGTGTAATAGCGATGAGTGATGTGATGTCACTCCATATGATTGTAGATATGTTGTAAAAGGTAGTTTTCACATTAACGATGTGCGATGAACCCTATAAACAATGTAAACCATTCATATATAATTTCTTGCATAATATATTAGGAGAATCACCGATGAATGAAGGCCTTATCACTCGTTGCATATTTATTTTAGAACTTAAGTTCTAAACTAGTGATAAGTGATAGATGCCTTCTAAAAGGGTTTTTATTTCTTTAATTTTATATGACCTTATGGGCGATATCTTTGGCACTAATTTTTTTATGTAGGTACATGTGTCCAAGATTTGGTGTTTCCACAATGTCTCTCATCGCCAATGGGATCCTAGGCATGATGTTTAAAATGGTGATGCACGATGAAGGGACATATGTGACCAAAATATAGGCCATAGAATCAAGGGTTAAAGGCCATTTCAGGGATGTTTTGATTGTTGATAGAGTTGGGCAAAGATAAAGTGGATCAACAATGAGCGATAACCATTAATGGAAGGAGTAGTGTGGTAACATCCTAGGGATTTCACACAAATCAAGAAAGAAAATGGTGAAAAAATTAGAGGACCATTGATAAATCTTTAAAGTAATACAATCCTATGAACAAGAATCTGTTGCATAAGTAACTTCATCACTAATGACCAGCTCAGGATTAGGGAAAGATCAGTGATGAAGTGAGGAAGCATGCATGAAATTTTCTCTCTAAATTGGCCTTATGTACTTCGTCGATATCAATGAAAGCACACATAAGGTTAGCGATACATGATCGCAACATGTGAGATGGCATTATTTTTTCTCATGGATGAAGTTTTAACTGCTTTAAAAACAATGACTTAGATTCAATCTTAAGTTGTAAGATACCAACTTGCTCGCATAAGAAGATTTTGAGTCATTAATCTTACATGCTTCAAATAGCCTATTTAATGCAGATTACTTGAGTGATTATTCATGTCATAATTCATTTTGCAACTATTGAGGGTAAAAGGTTGATAAAGAAGTGTGCTAGAATTGAATTCTCCTAAGAAGGGTGTAGACAATCTATGCAAGTAGATTTGTCATGATGATTCAAGAATATGAGGGGTTGTGTTTGTTTGAGCCTAAGGAAGGTCTTGGGAATACAGTTGGAATGCATGGAGCTCCTAATACACAAAAAAGAATAATAGGATTAGGAAAATTCAAGGAGTATAGTACCAAGGAAATTTTTCATACAAAAAAGCTAATAGTTTTAGAAGAATTAGTCAAACACAAAAAGAGGATGGTAAAGTATGAAAAGAGGGCATGAATGGAGACTGAACATCATAAGGCCTAGCCAAAAGAATGAAACTCTCCATTTGAGGCTCTTAATAACCCTTTACACATTGAGGGTGACACTAAATTAGAAGGAGATTGTTATCCCCTCTCCATGGTACTATCGGGGAATCCTGATAAAGAGGTGGCAACAGTTTCTATAGTCCCACCATGAATAAAACATGGGAAAACATCTAGTGAGGTTGATGACTCAAAGTGATGATTGCGCCCTATTTTTTATTTTTGATGATACCATTCCATTTCTGTTAAGATTGTCCTATTCAACACTCATGTGATTTATTGTTTCATGTGCTAAGGTGGAATGTTTTCGGGCTGGTATATAGGAGAAGTGCCAAATTAGCTAACCGTGGTGGCATGCATATTGTATCTAGACTATATATAGGTTTGTGTTGGATTTGCTATTGGAGAATATTTTTTGGTAAACAAGGATGAGGATTCAACATGGTTGCAAAAAACTCTTCTTTTCAAGGAGTTGGCATGTCTCCATTCAAGGAATATGGAATGTGGTCTTTTATTCTTCCATTTTCCTCAAATTATTGCATGTAACAAACTAAGAATATCTCTAATTATGGTGCAAATGAAATAAAATGTAAATGTAATTAAGCCTGATGCTTGTTTCTCCCTTATCCTATAGAAGGGGATTTAAGGGCTTATTACAGAGGTCAGTTTCTAAAGTATTAATAGAGTCCTAGGAAAAGGCTAAGTTTAGAAAGGGAACTTAGGATAGAATTATGAAGTAGGCCAGTAGTTTGTCTTGGATAAAAAAGTAATGTATGTAATGATCTTAAATGAGTTTTATAGAGATTACTGATATCAAAAAAATATATCAGTTAAGGAATTGATACTCTCCTATCTATGTTCATTTCAAAGTCATAAATGAGAATTACTAATGGTTTTACCATTTTTATTCAAGTATTTCATTTGAATGTATTACTCTATTTTCAGCTTTAATTGAAAGAATTAATTAAAATATTTGAATAGGGTCATAAAATTTTTAAGGAATGGATTAGGATTACTAAGAAGTAAATGTTTCTTGCATAGTGAGTTTTTGTAAATGCAAAGCAATGCAAAAATAGCCTATTTTTCTTCTAAAAAAAGTAATTTGTATATTATTGATCCTCTTGTGTACTTGACTCTGTTGCTCCAATTGATTAGACATGGGTCATTTTGTTAGAAAATATTGCATAAGATGAAAAAATAGTGTTCCTAGCCCTATACTTCTAAGAAGATAATACTTAAATAGAAAATCTCTCCAAGGATAGTAAAAGTGGAATTATTTTCAATTCCTAGTAGATGGTTAATTCCTCATTTGAAAATCTTCCAAATCTTCAATGAATTTGATTTTGTCTACTACAAAAGCAATTAATCTATGTATAAATTTGTTACTAATATATTATATTACAGGAAAATGGAATTGGGTTTACCCTCCTAGGTTTCACAAAGCCTAAAGTGAAGGAGTACAAACTTTAAAATCATATGCTCATTGTGTTGGACACTAACCTAAAAATTCTTGATCATAGGAATTGGCTACTTCTAAGAGGATTGTTCAGTTATGCTGGAAAAATCACCAACATGTGGGTTGCTTCAACCAATTGTTTGGTTCCTTTTTTCCTTTTTGCCTTCCTATGGTATATAAATGATTAAATGTAATAGTTTTGGAATCATCCAAAATTAAATGAAATTAATCTTGAAATAATTATGAAATTTAACAATAATGAGCCCAATAATTGTTGCTCCCTTGATCTATAAAAGGGAATTCAAGGCTCATTACATGGGTCAAAATTTTGAATCTAGGATGGTCTAGGTAGAATGCAGAAGACAAATGTAATGTAGAAAACTTCATAAATCTACTGGTTAATTGTCTTGGGTATAGGTTTTATATGAAATAGTCTTAACTAGTTCTACATGAATGACTGATATTGAAACAAATGTATATTCCAAAGCATGTACTCTCCTTCGTACATTTTTGCAAATCATAAATTAAATTATCAAAGATTTTTTGTTTGTCATCAATTGTCTAATTGAATGTATGGCTTTATTTTCTTTGCTTTAGCTCAATGTGTTAACTAAATGCTTAAGGGAAGTCATAGGTTTGTAAGAATTTGCAAAGGATTTGATAAGAAGTCATGTGTTGGATGTTGTGATTTTTTGTATTACAATGCTTTACAAAAAGAGTCCACCCATTTCAAAATAAAATTATTTGTGTATTATTGGGTATTTCATATTTGACTCCATTTACTCGATTTGATGAGGCACTGGTATTGTGTCAAGAATTCATGTAATCAAACAAATTATCAATATGCTTAACCATAGGTTCAAAATAAGAATAATGCTTATTAAAACCTATATATGCATAAAATTGGTCATATTTAATTATTCTTGACATTTAATTAAATATTTATTATTTAATTAATTCCTCTAAAAGTCTTCTACATGTAATTAAATTTAATCAATTTAATTATAGTATTCATTCATTTTATTCTCCCGCCATAATTAGATAAATCTATTTTATTTAACTTTTCCACATATCTACTTGATTAAATTACATAAATACATTTTATTTATTTAAGTTAATTATCATCTTTTGAATTTAATTAAATCTTTTTAATTAAATTTAAATATCTCTTTTCTTTCTATTTTAAAACTTTCCTCTAATTAATTAAATACTTTTATTTAATTAATGCCATTATTTCAAATTTAATTAAATATTTTATTTAATTAAAGATCTTCTGCTTTCTTCGAATCATAATTAGATATTTTGTTTAATTATGAAATCTTCTAATTTCCTCAAAATCTTAAATAAATATTTATTTAGTTAAGAAAAATCAACATGCACTCATAAATAAATAATTGAATTAGATGATTCATTATTTATCTTATCATAATCTTTCCATTTTTATTCTAAAAAGATGATTTTTAAATCATCTCATCTTATCTCTTCCATTAAAATGGAAAAATCTTCCTTTATTCGTTTTCTTCTATTTTCTCTTCAATCTCATCTATCTTCAACCGTTTGATCTATCAGGAATTATCACAGCCGTTGACTAACCCAGCCAATCGAAATCTTCAAAAAACTCTATAAATGCATGTGCAAATCCAAGCATTGGTTACAACACAAGATGAACACAATATACACTTGCATTCTTGCATTTTTAGCATTTTAGCAATATTCTCATCATAGCATAATCTTGCATTTAGCATAGTATGCATTTTTAATCTCATTCTTCAGTAGCCTACTTCATTGAGCTTGGCATTCCAAATCTAAGAGCAACTTGAGCAAAGACGAAATACTAGAGATAGAGAGCAATAAGATGACTTCAGGGAGGCTACCATAAAATAGTTTGCTTATTTCTATTTTTCTTTTAGCTTCTTTGATTTAATGTTTTATTGATTGTGTTGTTATTGATTTAGATTGATCACACATTTGATACACACATAAAATGGCGCCCACCGTGGGTCCTATGCCCTGATTTTAATATTTTCTTGCAGAGTTTTCTGGTAGGTTTCCACATTCTGAGTTCGGCATTCAGAAAAATTTCGCGTTTTAGTGCATCCGAGACTTTCTACGCTGCTTCTGGGACTTTTATTTTTTTCTATTTTCGCAAGTAGTCCAATGCATCTGGGGACTATTTCGGTGCTTCTAAGAGTTTTTTTAGCACATACGAGGGACAAAATAGTGCATTTAGTCCCATTTCATCTCAGAGTTAAATTTGTGTTTATTATAATGGCATATTTAATGACTGTTTTAGCACTTTTAAGGTATGATTGAGCACATTGGTTGTCTATTTCTACGCATCTTAGGTCCATTTTTCTATAGTTCTATGTTCTTTTAGTGCTTTTAAGGATTGTTTTGGTGCATTTAGGAATTTTTTGTGGTGCATCTAAGGTCTGTTTTATTGCTTATAAGTTCTGTTTCAGCGCATTTAAGGTCTATTTGAGTGCATCTAAGGTCTATTTTAGCACTTATAATTTATGTTTCTACGCATTTAAGGTCTATTTTTGTGCATCTAGTTGTAACACAAAAAAATTGAATTCTGAGTCTAATGCCTTCCACAAAAAGAATTTTCTTTGGTTAAAAAGAAGCAACCATAGGATAGTCACATCTGGATAAAAATTGTTCAATCCTAGGATAGGCATGGACCTTAAAATGAATCAATCTAGGATAGACACTATACAATGATTTTTACAGTTAAAATTGAACAATTTGTTTTTGTGAAGAAATATCTTCACTTAGATTAGATCATTGTGATTTGGAATTTAAAAAGAACATTTGTTTGCGTTGTCTGTGGCAATAGGTCTATGCTTTCCCATTAACTAGGTAATCAAAATACCAAACTTTCCTTTTCAATTTCATGTAAATTTACTACTTTGATTACATCCTTTAGAGAGCTTGTCGTAGTGGGAAAAAGTACTCACCCTACGAGAACGACTCAAGTGGGTTCAAGCCAAAGCCAGGCTATTCCACCCCACTATAAAATTTAAAGTAAATCTCGGGAAACCCTCTTTTACTAGTAGTGTGCAAGATAACCATCCCCAAAGCCTTTAGTCTAAAGGTTGGGAGGTCTCCTGAGGGAGTTTATTATAGCCACACCGAACAAAAACCCTTACTACAAACCTAGTGTAGTAGCCAGTTGAAGTCAATTTCTGAACATACTAATAATCACAGTGCAAGGGGAGGGAAGAATCTTCCCCTAAGACACTCACCATATAACTACCAATGATTGTTTGCTAAGGGGATCTAGTATCCACTTTCGTCACTCTAAGTGCGCACCTAGAAAATTCAAAAACACGAGTGCCCTTTCAGGGATGACATGGTTGTGTGAGTTGACACAGTTCTAAGATGTGGGCTATTGATTACTAGTATGACCTACTTAAGTACTAAGAGTGAGTCTGCTTGAATTGTCTTTCATGTGCTAAACCTGTGAAAACACTTGCTGAAAAACATTTTCTCGATAAAACACTTGATGTTAGTATAGGGCTTTAAAAACAACTATTTTTCAGAATGTTTGTTGTGTCTCCATTACATTAACTCAGATGAAAGATCATCTGAAATGAACATGAAGAATAACAATTGAGACCTTTCAAAATCCATTCACATCTTTGGTATAGTAATGTTCTCAATATTTTTTCTCATGCTTAGGAAGTGGAAATCAACAAAGTTTGTCAAGAAATCAATTTCCACTGGAATCAAGAAACCCAAGAAACAATTAGCGTACAAGAAGTCATTGCAAAGAAGAATTTTTTTTTACAAAATTTGCCATGTCCTGCTTCATTTCTATGGATTTCTTCATAGATACCAAGACTTTGTTAAGGGGTTCACTGACGAGTATGCTGTAGATCCCTTGGATTCTCGAGCTTATTATCAAAGATTAGCTCTATCTCAACGACATAATCTTAATCAACCTCTTGAGTTTGAAAATATACCACAACCTTCTATTAAGTATCCCTCACATCCTAGTCAAATCTTCCAGTGATCTTGAATTCTTCCTTCAAAAATAAAGATCGAATCTTTAAGAGTGCATCTTCCAAAACAAATTTTAAGATTATTGATTCAACTTCCCCAACAAGATTCTGACATCCTTCATCATTGGAAGCCATAATCAAGAATTTGGAAACATCTTTGATCATATCATAAGATTCCCATCTTATCAGATCAAGATATCATCATTTTTGCACTCATCAAAACTGTGATCTAAGTTTTGAAGATTTCTTCAAAATCACATGCCTATCTTCAAAAGATCTCAATACATCAAATCAAGGGAGGAAATCCAAGAAGAAGGTCATACTCAAAACACTCAAGAAGAAGGTGAAACCAGTAATCCTCTCTATAGTATGAGTCATAATCCACTTTTCAACAACATGGATAATAGTGAAGAAAATCCCTTCCACAAGTACAAAGCCATAAACAATACTCTTGTTGATAGTGATGATGAACATGAGGATGAACACCACCTTAGAGAAGCTGAGCTAGATCCCAAATTTTACAAAGCAATAGAAAAGATATTGCAATGCGATAAAGAAAAATATTTCCTCTATCTAGCTAACCAAGGAGCTAAATTGCCACATGACTTTAATACTGAGATTTTGAAGAACAAACCTAAAGAAAAACCCCCATCTAACCTTAGTTCTTTGACTCAACAAATCAAAGCACTTTAAGGACAAGTTAAAGAGTTACAAGGGGGAACCACCACAAAGAAATATACTCTTGAGGACATTTGTCCTTATCCTTTTGATCGAAGTCTCAACATGATTCCATTTCCCAAACATTGTGAAATGTCAAAATTTGATCGCTATAATGGGAAATCAGATCCAATTGATCATGTTAGAGATTTCTAAAACATGACATTAGAATTCGCTCACGAAGACACTTACTTGATGCGGTTGTTTCCTAGGAGTCTTGGAGCTCATTCTATGGAATGGCTATCAAAGATTACAACTCCTATCAGAACATTTGAAGAATTAGTCAATATGTTTATATCACAATATGCCTACAACATACAACACTAGATCGCCATGATGAATCTCTACAAAGTTGCAGAAAAACCTTGTGAATCTTTCATTACTTTTCTTCATAGATGGAGAAGAATGTTCGCCAAATATCCACGTCCTATTCCTGAAAAAGAAAAGATGGTCACCTTCATTAATAGTTTGAATTCAAAGATGAGCTATCATTTGAATTTACATTGTCCTACCTCTTTTGAGAAAATAATCGAAGATGCTATAACCATTGAAAGTGCATTGGTCAAAAGAGGAACAATAAAACTTGACAAAGACAATCCTTGCTCATACAATCATCACAATAATTAGGACAAGTCTAAATTCTAGACTCGCAACAAAAATTTGATAAATGATGGTGTTGTTGATGCAAATCAAGTCTCGACCAATCCATTTGTCCTTAGTATTCCAAATACTCAATGCAACAACAACATCAACTTGATAGCAAATCAAGGAAACAATCCTCCTTCAAGAAACAATGTGAATCAAAACTCTACTCCCAATCAAGGGATGACCAAAAATCAAGGTTACTGAGGAACCAATAACAATAAAAACTCCTTAGGGAATACCTCAAATACAACTTCTCAATGATTTTCATTCTTCTTGAATAGAAGAAATTACACTTCATTGGGTCAATCTTTGGAATCTGTTTTCAAAGATTTGATGGCCAAAAATGTCATTACTCTGCCACCTCAACGAAACTATGAACCCAATGTAAAACCTCCATCATGGAATGAGGCATATTATTGTGATTATCATCGCTGTAAAGGTCATTGCACAAATAACTGTCAAGCATTGAATAATACCATTCAAGACTTAATCGACAATGACATTATTATAGTAGAAGGACATCAACAATCAAATGAAGACCACCAAGCATTTCACAACCCTTTACCCAACTATCAAAAGGGTGAGTCTTCTGAAAAAAAATGTGAATCATGTCAATGATGATCATATAATTAACCATCTCTACATAGACATTGAGCGGGTAAATGTCATCAAAGTCAACAAGAAGATGGAATATAGAGAAGTTAATGCAACAACGAGGGCACAAGCTAAGGTTGTCTTAAAGGGAACCTCTTTGAAATCCATTGAACCTCCACCTCAACATTCATATGATTTGATCACCCAACTTTGGAAAACTCTTGCTCAAATCTCTATCTTTGAACTCTTAAAAATTTCCCCAGCGCATAAGGAAATTCTTGAAAAAGCCCTCTTTGAAACAATTGTATCCATTGATTTGGATGTGGACCAATTTCAAGCCATGGTAGGACACTTGTCCTCGCCCACTTGCCTCTCATTCTCTGAAAAAGATGATGTTTCCATAACTCATCCCCACAACTCATCATTGTACTTAGAAGTCATGGTCCATAAGTTTCATGTTAGATGGGTTCTAATAGATGGAGGTGCTAGTCTCAATATCTGTACCATGAAATTGATTAAAGCCATAGGATTTTCTAAGGACTCCATTGATTTCAGAAGAAAGATCACCATTAAAGCTTATGATGATGAAGAAAGAGCATCCAAGGGTCTAATCATGTTGCCAATCAGAGTGGGTCCTATTATCAAAAATACTTTCTGCCAAGTATTGGATCGTGATTTGGCATACAACATCTTGTTGGGTCATCCTTGGATCCATGAAATGCAAGTTGTCCCATCAACCTATCATCAATGTTCAAAGTTCCCTTATGATGAACATGAAATCATGATATCAGTTGATAATTCCAACATTCAAACTTGTGCCAACATAAAAGCCAGTCAAGATACTTTGGTTCCTAACAATCAAGAAGCTTGTGCTTGTACTTCTCTAAAGATTGACACACAAATTAGTCAATTAACCAATAGTTTTGATAAGAAATTGAAATTCAAATACCATGGAGTCGAAGAATATTCTCTTTGTCTTTCCAATTTGCCTACATCACCTCGATCAAATGGACAACCATCTATCATAGAACATCAAATATCAACAGCATCAACATTAAAGCAATCACCAATAGAGCCAATCACAAAGTTTAATGGACAATTCATCAAAGAGAAATTCCCCATGGAAGATCCTGAGAATACAGAAATTCTAAATTGGCTCTATAAAGATGAAGATGAAGGAAGTTTCTAATGTCAAATTACCCACAAACAAATATGGAAAAGGGTATTCAATCATGCAAAAGATGGGTTATGATAAAGGTACTATCAGAAAAAGGAAAAGAGTAGTTGAACCTATTCACCTCCGTGCACTCACTATAAAAGAGAAAATTGGATTAGGTTATGATACTCACTCCAAAGAAAGCACATCCAAACAACTGCACGGCACTATCTTCGTGTTGCAAGAAGGCTCGGATTCATGAGAAGCATGTTTGGCAATGGTTCAGAACTTCTTGGATAAAAATTCTGACACAGACTCTGCTGAATATGAGTGGGATACCATTTACAATGATAAGTTCTGGAGGGATAAAGAGGTTGATGTAATACACCAGTATGCCCCAACTCTAATCAAAGGTCAAGGTTCAGAGACCCAAACACGAGAGTCTAAACTACAAAGTCACTATGATTCTAGTGATACTGAGTCAGATCTAAATGAACAAGATTATCATGAGGACAGTACCATCATTGACCTACCTCATACCTCAGATCCTATGATCAACTCCATTATGACCATAACCATAGCCAATTTCACACAACCCAATGACCCTATACCTTTGATTTATCCTAATCTCATTGATTAGGATTCATCTAAACCTATCAACATACCAATGTTTCCAAGTGATGAAGCTATTGTAAACTTCCTTTCCATAGAGGACATAAATGATTGTTCCACTAGCAATTTTTAGCATAAAGCCTTTGAACAGGAGGGTGTCAATTCTCCTAGCTACAAAAATAGAATTAAAAACAAAGATCTAATAGTGAAAACCAAAATATGGTAGTATTAGATCAAACAAAAGATAAAATAAAGAGCATATCAGATGGTGAAAACCTTTTTAAGGCACCAGATGATGGGAATCTTGACACTCTCTCATAACACTACCATGAGTGATCACCTGTTTTGATTGAGCCTACAAAACTTGTCACTCTTGAAACTTCAGAAAAACCAAGAATTTTATAGCTGGCTGCATCAATGATAGAAAAATAAATACTAGAGTTCATGGAATTTCTAAAAAACAAATCAAGTCAACTTTTCTTGGTCTTATACAGACATGCCCAGTCTTGATCCCGACCTTATCATGCATCACTTGTCTAACAAACTAGGGGTTAAGCCTATGAAGCAAAAGCTCAAAAAGATGCACCCCCATGTTGCATTATTGGTTAAGGAAGAACTAAGAAAACTCCTTGATGTGGGCTTCATAAGATCAATTGACTATGCAGAATGGATCTCTAATATTGTTTTTGTATCCAAGCCAAATAAGAGTGTCAGAGTGTGCTCAAATTTCAGAGATCTCAATAAATCTTGCCCTAAGGATGACTTCCCACTACCAAACATCAACACTATAGTTTGATTTGATAGTTGGCCATGCCATGTATTCATTAATGGATGGTTTTTCTTGTTACAACCAAATCAAGATTGCACCTAAAGACTAGGAGAATACAACTTTCACATGTCCATGGGGAACTTACTATTGGAATGTCATGCCTTTTGGTCTCAAAAACATTGGGGCCACTTACCAAAGAGCCATGACTACAATATTTCATGACATGATGCATACATTCATGGAAGATTATGTAGATGATATCTTGGCAAAATCATACACCAAAGAAGGACATTTGGAAATATTGTCCAAGATATTTACAAGACTGGAGAAATTCAAATTTCGTCTCAATCCTAAGAATTGTGTCTTTGGGGTCACATCTGGAAAGCTCTTAGGGTATATCATGTTAGAAAAAGGAATTGAAGTAGATCTTGCTAAAGTTCATGCAATCATGGAAATGCCTCCCCTAAAGAACATCAGTTAATTAAGATCATTACAGGGATGGCTTCAGTCTATCCACAGATTCATTGCACAACTAGCTGACAAGAGTCTACTGTTCACCCATCTACTACCTAATAATGTTCCTTTCAAGTGGGATGACAAGTGTGAATTGGCTTTTCAACAAATCAAACAATACTTAATGACTCCACCAGTTCTAGTACCACCAAATTTGGAAAAACCATTGATCTTATATATCGCAGCAACAGAAACATCCTTGGGTGCATTGCTAGAATAAGAATTATTATATCAGTAGAACACTCACAAGTCATGAGCTCAGCTACACTACCGTCAAGAGGGCTTGTCTAGCAGTAATCTTTGCTTCACAGAAATTTTGGCATTACATGTTAACTCATATGATCAATTTGGTTTCAAAGATTGATCCACTCAAATATTTGTTAAGCAAAGCATCATTGACAAGAAGGTTAGCAAAATGGGTAATTATTATGAGTGAGTTTGACATCCATTATATTAATCGCAAGGCAATCAAAGGACAAGTTATTGCTGATCAACTAGCTAAAGCACCACTGCAAATAGACCATCCTTTGCACACTGAATTTCTAGATGCTGATGTCTTCACTGCCAAATCCAAACAACCATGGTCCTTATATTTTGATGGTTCTTTCACTCAACATGGATCGGGGGCATGTATAATTTTTGTCACCCCTCAAGGGAAAACCATTCCTTGATCATATAGGCTGATGTTTCCATGCACCAAAAATATAGCTAAATATGAAGTATTAATCATGGGACTAAAGATTGCATTGGAATGGAGGATTACAGAACTACAAGTGTATGTTGACTCACAGTTGGTCATTTATCAGATCAAAGATGAATATCAGACCAAAGATGATAAACTATTGCCATATAAAAAGATGGTCGATGACTTCAAGAAGTACTTTGTGGATGTCAAATTCACACAAATTCCAAGGCTTGATAACAAAGTAGCTGATGCCATGGCTATAATCGCATCATTGTTGCAACTCCCAAAAACTCAGACTCACTATGAATTTCTAGTGGAACAATCATTTACACCTGCCTATGACACACCCAAAAGCCAAATCATTTGCCACTTGGTAGGATTTGATTCACCTTAGTATGGCAAGATTTATGCCTACCTAAAAGATGACATTTTACCACCTGACTTATCCTGTAACCAAAAGTGAAATTTTATTCGCCAATCTTCTTGCTACACCCTTATCACTGACACCCTTTATCATCATGGTCTTGATGGTACTTTGCTTCAATGTCTTGAATGTGATGAATCTAACAAAGCTTTACAAGAAGTTCACGGTGGAATTTGTGGTACTCATTCAAGTGGACTAGCCTTATCTAAGAAATTTATTAGAATGGGTTAATATTGGCCTACAATGGAAAGGGAATCATTCACTTTTGTGAAAACATGCTCAAAATGCTAGTTTCATGGGAATCTCATTCATGTTTCTACACAAGAACTACAACTATTTATGCCAACCTAGCCATTTTCCTAATGGGGGTTAGATCTAGTAGGTAAGATATATCCTTCATCATCGAATGGGCATAAGTTCATCATCACAGCCACAAAATATTTTACCAAATGGATTGAGGTAGTACCTTTGACTAAAGTTACCGGCAAACAAATATCATTGTTTATACTGAACTATATCATTTGTTGGTATGGCATTCCCAACTCCATTATTACAGATAATGGACAACCTTTTAAGAATCAGGATGTAGATGAACTTTGTGAGAGATTTCACATTTAGCACAGATATTCAACACCTTACTATCCATAAGGAAATGGCCAAGCAGAGGCCTCAAATAAAACAATCTTGAAAATCTTAAAGAAGACTGTGAATGATGCAAGGAAAGATTGGCATGTTCAACTCAATCCTGCCTTATGGGCTTACAGAACTAGTGTCTACACACCAATGGGAGTACCACCATTTTCTCTTGTCTATGGAGCAGAAGCCATCCTACCTCTAGAAGTTGAAATCCCATCAATCAGAGTATCATTGAAAGGTCTCACAACAAATGATGAATACAAAGTTTCCCGACTCCAAGAACTAGAACTCCTAGATGAAAAGAGACAAAGAGCAGTTGACCATTTGAAAGCATACTAATAGATGATGTCTCGCAGATACAACCACAAAGTAAAGCCACATACCTTTCAGGTGGGTGATTTGGTTTTGAAAAAAAACCCACAAAATCAGCAAGATAGAGAAAAAAAGAAAAATTTGAACCAAATTGGCTAGGTCCTTATATGGTTATCGATGTCTATGGTTTGGGAGCATATAAACTATCAACGCAAGAAGGGGACCTATTTGACGAACCCATCAATAACATGCACCTGAAAAAGTATTATGTATGAAGCAGTTATCATTGGCAAAAAAAGTCCTAAAAAATCCAAAAAAAAGCAGAAAAAGTCCTGAAGAAATCCAAAAAATAGCAGAAAAAGTCCTTAAAAACAATCCAAAAAATAGCAAAAAAAGTCTTGAAAAACAATCCAAAAACAGCAGAAAAAGTCTTGAAAAAACTGTTACCTTGGTGAAAAGCTCGCAAACAAGCATCTTGGTAGTGTAAAAAAAAAAAAACATCATAGGGTGAAAACCTGACAACAGATAGTCTATTGACATGAAAAATGCAATAAAAAAAATAGTGAAAATGTAGCAAACAGACACTATTTGTAGCTCTCCATCTATTAGTTCATATTCTGCACTTGGCTTTTCAGCTTTCCTTTCCGTGTATCTTCCCATCATCTTAGGTCCATACCAACATCATGTTATCATCATTTTCCTAGAATGATAACATCTTACCATAGCTTGATTATTGTACATATTCATTCCAGCAAGTTGTGTCAATACTAGGGGCAAAAGTTGACATACTGGGGGCAATCAGCTTTTAGAAAACAACTAGACAAGGACATCAAATCCAATCATGCAAACAAACAACTGAATCAAATCACATGAACAAACTATCCAATCATCGATCTGTGTCACAATATTTTTCAGCAAGTACCATATCATGACTCATATCTAGATGATCTAAAATCTAAATAATGTTTGGAATAACAATTTTTCATCTTGAACAATGGTTGTTTAAATTTTGATATCATCTCTCTAGAGTACACTTGATGATGTACCGAACTAGAGTGGCAAGGAAAGAGGATGATTTTTCTTTGTCTGTTGTCTTGAGGTTAACTATCTATTTGTTGCAAATATGCTGTGTGACATGATTTCCAAAGCAATATCATCGATGACAGTTCCACATTTTCATTAGAAAGTGGTTAATCTTTGACTGTTTATGCAAGAAATGCTCAGGTCATCTCGGTTCAAATATACTTTGATGCTTGTGTTCACTTGCTATATCAAAAATCATGAAAGTTGTACTCAGGTCACCATTCGTGCTAATTTCCCCTCTGATGCTTGTACATACTTCTAACATTTTAACGCTCTATGATGATCCAAGAAAGCTACCAAAAGGCTCAATGATTGGTTTACTTCATTTAGTTGCATTTCATTTTAGATTAGTGTACATATATCTGCATACCGGATTTGCATCAGAGTTTTTAAAGGGCTAACAATAACACCAACGACTGTCATGTCTCTTTGGACTATTTGTGGAGGACATTCGGACATTTGTTTCATTATCACCTCTCATTTCATTATCATTTCATCTTCATTATAACTTCATCTAGGTCCTATCATCTATCATTTTCCATTCATTTACATATCATTTGAGATCCATTATTCAAAATTCTTTATTTATTATCATTTTACCATTTATCATTTATCATTTTATATCATTTTCCATTATCGTTTCATAATCATTTCATATCATCTATCATATTCATATCATTATCATATCCATTATCATTTTACCATTTCATTTATTATTTATCATTTTATCATCTCATTTCATATAATTTTCCATTATCATTTCATTATCCTTATCATTCATCATTTCATGTCATTATCATCTATCATATTATTTCAATAACATATCATTACATTGTCATTTTCACTCAGTACATTTATCGTTTCATCACATTATCATTACATTTCACAACATATCATTTATCATCTTATCATATATCTCATTATCATTATCATTTCATTCCATTATCATTCATCTCATCATTTCATTTATCATTATCACTCATTGCCTTATCATTCATTTCATTCATATCATCTCATTTATTTCATTACCTTTTCATTTCACTATCATTACCATTTCATTTTCATTTTTATTTCATTTTCATGTTTATTTACATATCACTTTCATAGTATCATTTCATTATCATTTCATATTTACTTATTATTGCATTTCGTCATCATTTACATTTCATCATTTTCATATCATTTATCACATTACATTCCCACCATCCTATTTTCATGGCATATTACATCACAAATTCATAATGCATATCATAGACACAACATTCATCTTTATTATCATCTTACATTTGAAAACCTGCATAACATCACATATCACATATTCCATGGTATACATTCATCATCCACCTACATGACATCATTAGTACACATCATCAATCATTTTTCATCAATCATCATCATAAACACATCATATCAAATCATCTTGCATATCATGTTAGTCATCAAATCATTTAAATGCATACCAAAATCCATAACTGCATATCACATAATCAACAAATCATGATAGACATCACATAAATCATCTCATAAATGCACATCACATCATCAAAAACAATCATCACCATTGCATATCAACACTCATCAAAAATGATACAAATGTCCAAATGTCCAATGAAACTGTAGAGTTCAAGGAGAGATACATAGAATATGATCAATAAAATGGCATATACAGGCTCCAAAAATGATATACATCACAAGGCTAGCTGGTTGATGCCCCTAATGGAGCTAGTCCAGAAGGAGGTGGCCTACCACTAGTACCTGCATGTGGATCTCGTTAAGTCCCAATAACCCCTAGACTCTGAGTACGTGTCTGTGACTTGCTCTTGCTCCTAGTGTGGGACCATGGAAATAGCTCTCTGTGCTCAAGAGGACATAACTCCTCATATCTAACTCGATAATACTCAGACTCCCTCACCATCTCCATGCCCTCTATAATGGCATCCTATAATGATGCACTCTCTATAGTGCCCATCAGCCTCTGAGCTATGCCCTCGGCCTCTACTATCCTCTATCTCAAAGCATCTCTGTCTGTGATTAGCTGAGCTATCTATGGGTTTAAGGTAGGCGGAGTGACTGGTACCTATACCTGTGCCTGAGCCTGAGTCTAAGCCTGTGCCAACTGTGACTGCAACTATGTTATCACACTTTGTGCCTACCCTAACTGACCCTCAATAGCCTGCACCTGGGCCTGCAAAGTGGCTATCTATGTCTGCTGGGAAGAGTAGGGCATCCTGATGACCATCTGTGGTCTACCACCAAATATGGCCCTCTAAACAACTTGGGCACTAGCTAAGCTATCCATCCTCTACCTCACTAACCTCTCTGCCTCCCCTCCATCATCTCCCCCATCATCCCTACCATCTGAGCTATCATCATCATTGTCACCCTCCTCTCTATCATCTTCCTCCTCATCTCTAGCCACACCCTCCTCCTCTCTACCACCGACTTCTTGTTCTCTGCCAACCACACCCTCCTGTCTCCCTACCACTGGTTGTTGTACCACTGCAATGGGCTCTGGCTCATCTAGATAGGTAAACCATGGAAATCGATGAATATGAAAGTACACTAAGTACTCATCTGACATGCCTACATCTGTAACTTCTAGCCTGTACACCCATACCTCTGGCTACAAACTCGCATACTCTATGTATGACACCTGGTAAGTAATACAGTGTCCCCATCTAGGATCATCCTTGTGCCACCCATAATGAGCAACACCCTATGGCATCCCCTGCTTGAACCCATATTGTCTCTACACCCACAGGGTCCATCCTATCAGATACCGAGGTATACAAACAAATGGCATCTCCAAGTGATCTGTGACCCAAGGCTCACAATTTATGTATGGTCTCCATATCACTGAGTCCACATCGTCAAGCACACATCGCCAATACTCCAACTTGCCCAGCTTAGGCTGGACAAGTGCACCTAAATACGCCTCCACATATGGCCGCCCTGGTGGCCTAACCGTGGAACATGCTAGCCTCACAACCGCAATATGCTCCCACACCCAGATCTAGAGCAAAGTCACACTGCTAGCCAAACTCATCGACCCTTGGTAGACCACCTGATGTAGATCATGATACAAATGTGCCAACATGTAGCTCCCCCAAGAGCACCTCCATGGCTGAGTCACTATCCACTCTAACATCCTCCCCCACCTAACTGAAAATCCCTTCAACCGATGGTCCGGTCCAAGGAAACCTCTGATAAATGCCGCCAATACTACAACTAAGGCTGGATACCTGCTAAAATCCACCCACGGCACCCAATATCCAGCTATGGATGCATCACTACAGATCCTCCTCAGTGCCTCTGTCGCACCTATCTCCTTGTGGTTTGGGCACCTACAACAGGAATCCCTAGAATCCCGTATACATCCTCAGGTGTCAGTCATTTCACTAGTTGGCAAATGAAAGGTGTTATGATCGGAATGCCACCTTTCTGCCAAGGCAATCAGCAGTCCCCTATTGACTCAAATCCCTCATGGGATAGTCAATAGGGATCCTAGTCCATAGGCACCTAACCACTGTACCTCTGTAGGAGTCAGCTCTCCTATCCGATCCCAACATATCAGAAAACACTCTCTAATCTAGAGGTTGTCAAATACCTCCTATTTTCATCACAAAGACAACTAATCAAACTCATACCAAAGACTCCTAGCATGTGCTCTATCATATCGGTGACCCATATCAATTGATCCATATGATGTGTGTGACCCATATCATGTGAGTGACCCATATCACATAATCAAAACATCATTCGATTTGTATTTCAAGCATGAATGTAAATATGTTTTCATATCAATCATTTACTATTTGTCTTCTATCACAGAAAGCAAATTTATCAGAAGTCATATCAATCATTTACTATTTGTTTTCTATTGTAGAAAGCAAACTTATCAGGAGTCATATCAATCATTTACTATTTATTTTCTATTGTAAGAAAAAAATTTATCAAAAGTCCTATCAGGCATTTACTCTTTGTCTTCTAATCAAGGAAGCAAAGTTATCAGTTAATCATCAACTATCAACATGATGGCAAAACACTTTCTTTATCTATAGACCAAGGACGCAATATAGACCATCATTTTTTTCATCTTGACATTCTACCAAAATTTTCTCAAATGCACTAATTTGCACCTCATATGCACTAAAACTCAAAAGCGCTCCAGCTTACCTCAAAAGTGCTAAAACTCACTCGACGGGCTCTTACACCCTAAAAGCACTACTTCATTACCTATAAGCGCTAGAACTAGGGATGCATTAATACACACAACTAATGCACTATTTCATCACCTAAATGTGCTAAAACACTAAATGCGCTCAAATACCCCACATATGTGCTACTTCGCACCCTAGAAGCGCTAATCTACCTTTATTCTAGCCAATTCCTTGATGTGCGACTCTGTGCCTTGTATGTGCTAAAGTAACCTACCCGGCCTACTACCCTAAAAGTGCTACTTTATACTTTGTATGCGCTAGACTGCCCAGTTTTACATTACACCTAAAAGTGCTATAGAACACCCTAGATGCACTAATGGACACTTTGCAAGTGCTAAAACAGGCCTGCGGATGTGCTAAAATGGCATTTCTAATCCTAAATCCACATTAAAACTTGCAAAAAATGGATCAAATTCATAAAAATTTGAATCACAAAGAGGTTTAATTGACTTACCGATGGTCCATATGCTACTGGTCTCTGAAATGGTCGTGCCCACTCGAATCTATGAGTGTGATATGGAATTGGCATCTTGCTATGTCACTGTCAGAGCATCAAAATCATTGTAGCAAAAGAGTGAAAATGACTTCCATTTTCATCCCTTTTACCTTACATAGGTCAATTAAGGTGGGCTTTTGGTGGCATTTTTCTTTTCACTTTAAACTAGGACATTTTTTACATCACTTATCAGGAGCTAAATCACTAACTCCCCAACAGACTCTCATCATTCGTGATTTACCTCCCGAGGGGGCATCATTAGCATCAGCATCAAAAACATATCAGGGGCAACCCAAAAAAAAATAAAAATCTTTGAAGCAATGTGTTTCACACATCACTTGAAAGAGGGGAAAAATGTATATGCATAAAATTGGTCATGTTTAATTATTCCTGAAATTTAATTAAATATTTATTATTTAATTAATTCCTCTAAAAGTCATCTACATGTAATTAAATTTAATCAATTTAATTATAGTATTCATTCATTTTATTCTCCCACCATACTTAAATAAATCTATTTTATTTAATTATCCATATATCTACTTGATTAAATTAAATAAATACTTTTTATTTATTTAAGTTAATTATCATCTTTTGAATTTAATTAAATCTTTTTAATTAAATTTAAATATCTCTTTTCTTGCTAGTTTAAAACTTTCCTCTAATTAATTAAATACTTTTATTTAATTAATGTCATTCTTTCAAATTTAATTAAATATTTTATTTAATTAAAGATCTGCTTTCTTCAAATCATAATTAGATATTTTGTTTAATTATGAAATCTTTTGATTTCCTCAAAATCTTAAATAAATATTTATTTAGTTAAGAAAAATCAACATGCACTCATAAATAAATAATTGAATTAGATAATTCATTATTTATCTTATCATAATCTTTCCATTTATATTCTAAAAAGATGATTTTTAAATCATCTCATCTTATCTCTTCCTTTAAAATGGAAAAATCTTGCTTTATTCGTTTTCTTCTATTTTCTCTTCAATCTTATCTATCTTCAACTATTTGATCTGTCAGGAATTATCACAGCCATTGACTAACCCAACCAATTGAAATCTTCAAAAAACTCTATAAATGCACTTGCAAATCCAAGCATTGGTGACAACATAGGACGAACACAACATACGCTTGCATTCTTGCATTTTTAGCATTTCAGCAATATTCTCATCATAGCATAATCTTGCATTTAGCATAGTATGCATTTTTAATCTCATTCTTTAGTAGCCTACTTCATCGAGCTTGGCATTCCAAATATGAGAGCAACTTGAGCAAAGATGAAACGCTAGAGATAGAGAGCAATATGGTGAATCTGGAGACTCTTCCATAAAATAGTTTGCTTATTTCTATTTTTCTTTTAGCTTCTTTGATTTAATGTTTTATTGATTGTGTTGTTATTGATTTAGATTGATCACATATTTGATACACACAAAACCATATCAATTCTAAAATGTAATTCTGAAATACACCTTCATTCCTAGCAAATGAATAATTATTTACTAAAAGATTAGCCAGATCCTTAGTGAATTTTGTTTATTTGCCTATATGAAGCACCCATCTTTGTAAAAGTGTTCTCCATGTTTACAAATTAAAATGAACACAATTAGAAAATACCCTCCCTTGTCCCATAGAACCTAAAGTGCAAGAGTAAATACTTTAAAATACTTTACTCGTTGTGTTGGAAACTATCCTAGGGATGTCTTGAGCATAAGGGTTGGCTACCCTTTAGAGAATTCCATGGTTTAGCTGGAAAAACCACCAACACATCTTCCCATAACATCTATGCAATCTAAGACTGGATCTCCTATTATAACATTTACCTCATAGGATTTTCTAATGAACTTTAAATGAGAACCATCTACTTTGTACATCCCCACATGCATCAATGGGAATTCTATAACTAGTGTTCTTGTTGACCCTACATTTTGATTGAATTTCATTACAGATGAAATCATGCTAATTAACTCTTTACATAGGGTGGATATGATGAGTCTCAGAGTAGCGTACACACACACAATGGGATTTTTGTCCCTCCCATCAGTTGCATCACCTTATTAGACCTAGTTGGGCCAAAGACTATGAATGCAATCTTTGATGTCATCCTGGGGTCTGAGTTATTCAGAGAAAAACTAGGAATTCCCTAGTTAGTTTACATGAATGTAGTTCCATCGGTAGTCCATAAGTGTTTGAATTTTTTAAATAATGGTTATGTGCATGTAGTCCATGATACCAGTTATAAGCCAGTGATTGCACATTGGGGCTACTCACTTGATCCCTTTTTACCTACCCTTATTGGTCCACTCCCTCCTCGAATAGACCTATTATATATAACTTACATGAAGCACAAGAGTGGGGGCATAAAACCAAAGGTGAAATACCCTATTCCTTCATTTTCCATTTCACATAGAACTTCCATGATGGCATATCATTAGGCTACCTCTCAAAAAAAAGAGAAGTCCACTCAATGCTCTTCTTCTTCCTCCTTTTTTGTCCAACCTACTACTACATCTCACCCTACTGCAGTGCCATCGACTTCTATCCCTATGTCTCTCTTAGGGAGACTAATGGTGCCCACTTGGCAGAAGCCCAAGCATCAAACCTTTCAACTTCCTATCTTACCCACGATTCCTAGAACCATATTGTATGATAAGGGGAAGCGTTCTTGGGGAGCATCCTCTATGTCTTAGCCTCCACAGCCTCCTACTACTCCTATGTCTAAAGTAGTGAATAGGAAGAGGCCTACCACCAAGGCACTCAAGCTTACTCCTCACATTGTTGTTCCATCATCTTCTCCATCCCTTCCTCCTATTCCCATTTAGGAGTCCCTCCCTTTGCTAGAAATGGTTGTAATGGATACTTCAATGGTTGAACAAGATTCTTCCATCCCTTCTCAAGCAACGGTATCTAGCTCTTGAATCCATAGGAACTACCTTGCACATGAGTGCAAGCATCAAAGAAAATCTTAAGCTATTGAGTAGGTCGCCTTGTAGAAGAAGGAAGGGGAGCCAGCAAATCCTACTTTGGCATCTTCTATTCTCTCCTCCACTTCTCTCCCTTCTACTTTTGTTCCCTCCACCTTAGTCTTTCTTTCAATTCCCCCTGCGAGTGTGACAAATCCTCACCTAAAGAGGGTGTAGGTATTCATTTCTCCTTAGATTGAGCCTTCCCTTCTGATGTCCCTTCTAGACATCCTACCCTTCTCAAATCCAATGGACATGTTGAATACCTCTGTGGTGTCTGCTACATTTTTTCCCTCTTCCTCCTCATTCTCTACTTCATCCATGGTATTTTCACATCCTTTGATGAAGTGAAAGATGGAGGATGACCCTGCAAGCAATCAAGGTTGAAAGAAGGTTTTTTCTTCTTTGGAGGGTGGTTTTGCATTGGCTTACACTATCCTAGTGATAGAGGAAGGCCTGACCTCTCTGGAGGTCATCACTAATCCTAAGTCTCTCGATGAGCCTAGAAGTAGATCTTGGGCACCACATCCATCATCTACTAAGTTGATGCATGACACTCCTATAAAGTGCATGTTCAACTCTATATATGATTTCCCCGCCCTATCAATAATCTTTATGAGATTGTTGACATTCACCTCATAGGAACTGAGTGGAGAAGAGATCAAGGGGCCTTCTTCCATGGCTAATGTAAGAGAAAGCATAAAAGGAAAAAGGAAATGGGTTTGTTGATGAACTCTAATTGAGAACCATCCCTTTTATACATCCCCACACGTATCAATAGGAATTCCATAACTGGTGTTCTCATTGATCCTACATTTTGACTAAATGTCATTACAAAGGAGATCATGCTAATTAACTCTTTACATAAGGATGGATATGACTAGTCTAAGAGAACCATATGTACACACAATAGGCTTTCTTTCCCTCCCATCGGTTGTATCACCTTATCATTCCTAGTTGGCTGAGGACTGTGAATGCACTCTTTGACATCATCCTAGGGTTTGAGTTATTCAAAGTGAAATTAGGAATTCCCTAGCTATTTTCCATGAGTGTAGGTCCCTCGATAGTCAATAAGTGTTTGAAGTTCTTAAATGAGGGTTATGTGCATGTATTCCACAATACCAACTATAAACCAATGATTTCATGTTGGCGATACTCACTTAATCCCTTCTTCCCTACCCCTATTGGTCCAATCCCTCTTAGGATACACCTATTGTATCAAACTTATGTGAAGTACAAGACTAGGGGCATAACGCCAAAGCTAAAATACCCTCCTTCTCCCTATGCCATTTCACATAGAGCTTCTATTATGGGACAACATGAGGATTCCTCTCAAGAAAAAGAGGATGAGAAGTCTAATCAAGGCTCTACTTCTTCCTCCTTTGTCATCCAACCTACTCCTTCATCTCACCCTACTATAGTTCCATCAACTTCTAGTGCTATATGTCTCTTAGTGAGTCTAATACATCCCACTTGGTGGAAGCCCAACCATTAGACCTTTGAACTTCCTATCTTACCCATGATGCCTCAACCCATTTTGTATGGTAAGTAGAAGGGTTCCTTGGGATTTTCCTCTATGTCTTAGTGTCTATGGCCTCCTACTACTCCTATGTATAAGGTATTGAATGGGAAGAGGCTTGCCATTGAGGAACTCGAGCGTACTCCTCTCATTATTGTTCCATCATATTGTCCATATCTTCCTCCTATTCCCATTTAGGAGTCCCTTCCTTCACCAGAAATGGTTGTGATAGATACTTGGATGGTTGACCATGAGTCTTCCATCCCTTCTCAAGCTAAAGTCTCTAGATCTTAGAGTCATAGGAACTACGTTGCACGTGAGTGCAAGTGTCAGAGAAAACCTTTAGCTATTGAGTAGGCCACCTTCTAGAAGAAGGAAAGGGAGCTAGCAACTCTTGCTTTGACATCTTCTATTCTCTCCTCACCTTCCACCCCTTCTAATTTTGTTCCCTCTACCTTATTCTTGCTTTCAACTCCCCCTGCAAGCATGAAAAATCCTCACCAAAAGAGGGTGTAGGTATTCATTGCTCCTTTGGCTTAGCCTCCCCTTTTGATGTTCCTTCCAGAAATCCTACCCTTCTCAAATCCCATGGACATGTTGAATATCTTGATGGTGTATACCATAGTTTTCTCCTCTTCCTCCTCATTCTCTTCTTCATCCATGGGATTTTCACATCCTCTAATGAATAAAAAGATGAAGGATGACCCTACTAGAAATCAAGTTCGAGATAAGGGTTTTCCTTCTTTGGAGGGTGGTCTTGCATTGGCTTACATTTTCCTAGTGATAGAGGAAGCCTTGATGTCCTTGGAGTTCATCACTGATTCTAAGTCTTTCGGTGAGCCTAGAAGTGGATCTTGGGCACTACCTCCATCGTCTACTAAGTTGATGCATGAAACTCCTTCAAAGTGCATGTTCAACTCTATAGATGATGTCTTGGCCCTATCTACAATCTTTTCAAGATTGCTAACATTCACCTCATAAGAGTTGAGTGGAGAAGAGCTCAACGAGCTTTCTTCCTTGGCTCTTGTTATAGGAGGTTTGAGTACTCCACTTTATATTTTTACCTTACAGGCTCATTCACTCTCCCCTTATAATGATATATATTGGGAGAACGATGACCTCTTGGTTGATTAGGACTAGGGGGAACCTCTTCTCTACCTATAGATTAAATTGTGTGTTTGTGTTGTGTTACCTCATGCTTGTTTTATATGTTCATGTATGACCATTGTCACCCTCATTTGTGCTTGGACATAGGAGTTTTTTTGTGTCGTAAAAATTCTTCTATTTGGTACATCATTCTTCTCTTTGTCATGCCTTGATTTTCAAAAATTGGGGATGATGCAAAGTATTGGTGGAATCTAAGCCTCCTTTCCATGGTGACCCAATTTCTTATTTTCATTTTGTTTTCATGTGTCTTTATTCACATGGTCTAATATAGTAGGGGGTTTATGATAGTTTATTTATACATCATTATATCTATTTATCTATATTTATGAGTAGCTTTGATCCAAAAATATCAGATCCCCCTATTTCTTATTCATTACATCATTGTTTCTCCTTTATTTTTATCTTTCTCTCTTCTTTTCTTGCTTTGTGATGTTGTGGTGCTTATGTGTTGTCCCTCATGTGCACAAAAACATTACCATAGTTACATCTCATCATGTCTTGTGGACCACAACATCACTTTCATTCTTGATTTTCTCTCCTTATAATGTCACATGTCTTTGTGTTTTACACACACCATCCTAAGTAGGGGCTCTGATACTACTTCGATTCTCTAAAGATGCATTTGGTGGCCAATGCATTTTTTCTTAAAAATCTCTAACTTTTTCAAAATATTTTTATTAAAAATTGCATTCTTCAACACAAACTCATATGTGAATTTTTCTTTCATCTCAAATTCATAAGATAGAATCTAGACTTTCCCTTGTGAGGGAACATTCCTACTTTCAGATTCCTTGATGAAATGAATCTTTTAGGAGGAATCCTTGATGCTAGAATCATTTCTAAAAAACTCTCTCTTTTCAAAAAAGCTATTTCACTTTCAAATTGAGCATCCCTTGAGTGGACTCCTTTCTTTTGAAGGGTTCATTAGGGAACCCTTTGAAATCTCTTCCTTCCATTTTTAACTATATGTTTATCTTCTTGCATGGATCCTTTTTGATATCTAACATGTTTTGTCTATGGATTAACATGTTGCTTTGTAGGTGCGCATGTGAAGTTACTTTTCAATCCAACTCTACAAAACCTATTACATTCAGCCTCCTTCAGGACTAAGCACCTAGGCGGTGCCTTATTTGCAAGTACAAGGACCTGTGAATCATTTTCAACTAGCAAGAGAGTGATCCCACAATAGTGGTTTATAATTTTTTTCCAAATTAGACACTAAAATTATTATTTTTAACTAAATCTTCACATTTGGACAACTATAGCGGCTAAATCATGAGGAATTTGGATATGATTCAAACTAGAGTCTGATTAAATTTTGTCTGTAGATTCTAAAAATATTTTTTTCAATTTTTTTGGAATCAGATTGCACTTTTTTCCATCTCCCACAAAAACTAGTTTTTTTTCAAAAACAACATTTTTAAAAAGTGATGCACACCATATAACACATAACTTTTTTTCCCTGAAGGATAAAATTCTAATTCTTTCAAATTTAGATTTGTGACTCCGATATATAGTGCTTCCACTTGGTTAGATAGTTTTTAATTGAATATTTTTTCTTTAATCAAGTTTTGAAGTTAAACTAATTACAATTTAGACATAGCACAACCGTATAATGCATAACTTTTTTTGTATATATCAAAATTCAACTTTTTTTTGGTTGGATCAAGCACTTCAATAACTAGTGCACTCATATTTTTCATTTTTTTTTTTTGATAATCTAATATTTTTCCACATGTGTAGAACAAAGACCTTCATTTTCGGTGAAGAACCTATATTTAATAAAACTAAAAAAACAAATACATAATAAAAACAAAACATACAAAAATTATATTCGTCGGATAGCTTATTCTGAGGACTATTTGATTCCATAAGGGTTTTTGAAGAATTCTCCATTTACATCCTCAACCCAAGCTCTGAAGCATAAAAAATAGACTTTTTTGTGTCTTAGGAGGGGGATGAGGGGCAAGGGAGGTTCACTTGAACCAGGGTTCGGCCGCACCATGGTTCGAGCGAACCTCTTCAACGGGGTTCACTCAAACCCCCTTTTCTATGCATTTTTTTTTGTTTTTTGGTGGCCAAAATTTAAAGAGGTTTTCTTGAACATTGGTTCGAGTGAACCCCTAATGCATTCGGTCAAACTAGTAGGTTCGTACAAACCCCCAAAATCACTTTTTTTCTTTCTTTGGGGTCATTTTTTGTGATTTTTCCTTCCTCACTTGAATTGTAAACCACTATTATGGCTTCACCCAAGATCTATTCATCATTTGTATACAAGCCTTTGATGCACTTTATTCAACTCTCCTTGTGTCTAAAGATGTGTGGAGCCATTTTCCTTCCCTACACTTTCGAGCATGCTAGACTGTGATTTGCTTCCTTGATGATTTAGGTATACTTTCTTGGAAATATTTGATCCTACTTTACCAAACAATCATTGTCACTTATGTTCACTAAAGTAGGGGGAAAATGTGTACGCTTGAATTCACACCCCCTTCAAGTTTCCCTTTTACATCCTTCACCTTAGAAAAATCAAACACGAAAAAAAGTAATTCCACATCCTTCATTCGTACTCTATCCACTCGGAACTTGTCTGTAGTGTTAGTGGGGGAATTTTTGTTAAGGATGCACATGTAGTGCATAGACATCTATGCAACACACTTCCACCCTAATAGGATTCCTACCTCTAGAATCTACAAAGGTGTCATGTTCACCACTGGGGCCAAAGAATAATGTGTTGGAACCTCCTAGTAGACCTTTGAATGACTATATCTCATTCTCATTCATTCCTCTACACACTCTTGAACAACTTCTTCACATTCTCAAAATTCTCACATTCTCAAAATGCTTCCTGGCTACTTGCTACACCATCAACTCTCTTATTTCAACATCACAACATTATTCACATCTACCATAGAAGTTGAAACTTGGTGTCTTGTGAGTGTAACTAAGGTAAAACCTTAAGTTAGCATGAAATAAAATGCATCAACAAAACCCTAGCTAAATAGTGAAGCACTAAGGAGTAGAAATCCAATAAAAAAAGGAAGAATTTCACCAAACATCCTTCATGCCCTACATGATTGACCTTCATTTCCCTTCTCCATTTGTTGAAAAGTGGTGTTTTCCCTCATATTTTTGATGAGCAACTATGACTGTGACAAACCCTAAGAAAATATTTAAGGATTTGATCTAAAATGCAAGTGTACTCAGATTTCTACAAGCATGAAGAAGTGTGGAAGGATAAATTTTGAAGCATGAAGTATGAGATGATAAAGTGATGAAGTCAGGAGATGATAAAAGTCCCCAAATGAGGTTGACATTTCCTTTTTATAAAAAAATAAATTTTGGATAAATGGCCAAGATTGAAAGTTTAAAAAATCCCTAAGATCAAAGGTTGAAATTGCATGTGACAACTAGCAATTAGGGTTAGGGAAAATTTGGGTTAAAATTTGAAATGAAGGGTTTAGATTTGATTTTGGGAAAAATCAAATCAAAGGTCAAGAATGCATGTGACAAGAGCATACTAGGCACATAAAACAAAGTTGTACGAGAATCAAATAAGAATTTAAAATTATTTGATTCAAGAAGTGATGTTGACCTTTTGAATTAAAAATTAATTTAATTCAAAAGTGGTGGGGCCATGTGATAATAAATAATATTTTTAAATTATTTACTTAGAGAGAAAATAGAAAGTGGCTAATTTTAAATTAAATGATTTTATTTAAAATTAGAAGAAAAGTTAATAAGATGGTTAAATAATTAATAATAATTATTTAATTATGGAGAAAATGGACAAGGTGGACAATATTTAAATAAATCATAGGAATTTATTTAATTATAAGAAGACATAAGGAATTAACAACATATTTAAATAAATAAATAAAGTTTATTTATTTAAATAATCAGAGGAAATAATAGACAAATAATAATTAAATAAATTTAGTAATTTATTTAACTATAGAGAGACATAGGAAATTAGTGACATATTTAAATAAAGTAAATTTAATTTATTTATTTAAATATTTAGGAGGAATAAAAGATATGAAATAATTAAATAATTGAGAATTATTTAATTAATAGTTGAATTTGAACTATAGGACATAATTTAAATAAATTATTTTGAGAACAAATATGGAGAAAAATAAAGTCTGGAGGCCTAGGTCAATTTTATGTGTCTACATTATTCCCCTCTTTGTCATAATGCAATTTATTGCATTGTGACAAAGAAAAATTTAGTTTGGGATATGCCCTAGCGAAAAATAAGATGAGGAAGAATGATGAGGAGGTAGTGGTATGCCCCCTCAAGAGGATAGTTGGGTTCAAAGAACATCAATGGGCTCTCAAAATGGATGAAAGGACTAGAAGATGAGTGAAAAAAGGATGGGGGAAAATAGACAAGGATGATGAGGATGTGGACTAGAAGAAATGTTAGAGTGGAAAAGAGGAATGGTATAATAGAGAATGAAACCTTCAATATTTTTCCAAAGTACAAATAGGTGTTGCATTAATCATCATTGGGTGGTAAAATGTTACAAATGGACAAAAATACCATTGTATGACTAGAACAGGGTGTGAAAGGTCATCCACTTGCAAAATAAATAGTCACAAACAAGGAATTTCCTAGCTCATACTAAAGGAAAAATTGCCCCAATCTTTTTGTCGAGACAATCTACAAACAACAATCAAAGAAAAAGAGTCATGAGACATCATTGCTACTCTAAATCCTTCATGGGACATCATTGAGAGACTAGTAGCTTGACTTGAAAAAATTCCAAAAGAAAGATAAGACAAAACAAGTCACAATGCCAATAGCTAGTTAGAGTTTTTTCCAAAAGCCGATTTGTTTGATGAGTATTTGACTTGATAATTGATGGGTTGATTGTTTGACAAGCCTAGTTTCAAGAAAGACACATGTCATATAGGACATCAAGTATGGTTTTGATCATGTGACCACATGTATAAGGAAAATGATGATGTTTCATTAAATGACAATGTCTAGTTTTAGGAAGGACACATCCTGTATAAGACATAAGTTGACTAATTAATGATTTGACTATTTTGGCAATTTGTTTGATTTGACTGAATGACCTTGTTGACTTGTCTTGTTGATGTGTGACTTGTCTGATATTTCAATGATTTTTTGTGTCTTTGTTGACAATTTCTAACTTACTTGAATGACACGATGAACCTTAAAGGATTGACTTAGGTGGCCTCGAGGGCTCATCAACAGATGACCTTGCCTACATTTAGTCACAAAGGAAACATAGTTCAACAATGACGCAGATTGACTGACATGACTAACTTTGACTTGGTTTTTGGGATTTTTGAGTGTTATTTGGATGTTTTTGTGTTTTGGACATGTTTTGATTTATTGGATTTTTCAAATGTTTTGATTTTTTTGGATTTTTTTAGGAGCTTTTACCTTTTTTTGTATTTTTTTGAGATTTTTTGGAATGTCAATGGATGACAATTTGTATAGTCATTGTGCTAGATACCAATGACAAGGGGGATAGACCAAGTATAGGTGGATGTAGGATATATAGGAGATAATGGATGGAATGGATGTATGTGTAAGAGTGCAAGGATGTGATCTCAAGGACTATGTCACATAGGAATAACATGCCCCATTGTAGTTATGATTTGACATGAAAAAACTTAGGATAATAAGATGAGGTATGCCAAGAGACATCCAAAACACATGTCAAAAATTTTTCCCCCAATCTTTATGAAGATCAAAATGAGGAAGAGAGGATGAATGGACTTGATAGGTTTATGTAGGTGTGGGTAAGGATGGTAAGATGGCATGGAAATGGTAGGATATGATAAGGAATGATAGGATGAAAATGATAGGTTGGATGAGACATTGTGCCTCTAAGTGTAAGTTGCATAGAAGATAAATATACACATGATGCCTGTTTTCCAAGTTTTCATCATGGTACTTATCCAAGGTGCCTATTTACTAGGTTTTCACTATTGGATGAAGGGATTTCTCTTTACGTTTTTTTTTTTTATAACTTTTTTTGACCTTTTTGACTTTTTGTATAGAAGTGGTGGAATATGGATGACAGGGACTCAAGCATCTAGTTCCATGATAGGTGATAGTCCCATTAGAGTGTGATTTCCTTGCATGTATCATGTCAAGTCATTATTCTCATCGATGTTGGTAGGGTGATTGCGTGAGAGTGAGATGGATTAGCTAGATAGTGGATTATGGTAGGTGCGATAATGGATTATGATGTGAATTATGTAGGACCAAAAGTGGATTATGATGTGGATTATGTAGGACTAATGCAAGGAAGATGGGTGAAATGTTTAAGCAAAATCATGGACCATAGGGATAGGGTGAGTGAAATATGTATGAAAACAATTGAATGATGGGGTGGTGGAAGTATGGAAAGGAATCATGACCAACGGTTGCAAACACCATGGGAAAAATTGAAGCATTTGAGTGGATGGTGGTGTAGGAAGTGATGGTGATGTTTGCTTAATGGATGGATGATGTAAGCATTTAGGGACCCACATAGACTTAGTGTCTTTATGATTTTTTCTTTTCATGTGGGATGGAGGAATTTGATATTTTTGTATGGAATGGAATTTTTGAAGGGATGGGGAGGATGGTTGGGATTTTTGAGAGGTGGATGTCTCATTTGACTTGCATGTTGTTTAGTGACCCATATCATTTTATTTTTTGACTTTTCTTTCAAAGGTATGGGTTTAGGTGGATTTTTTAATGTATTTTATTTGGTTTCTTGCTTTTGTACCCTAAGGGACTAGGAACCTTAGGATTTTTGGCATTATGAAAGGAGGCATCCAAATGTTTATTTTTGAATCCCATGGGGTGGATGGAATGATTGGAAGCTTTATGTTTACACAATGTCTGCATTTGTTCATCATGACTAGGATATTTAGGATATTTATGAATGATTGGGAGATTAGGTGTTGGAAGAAATGGTGGTGAAGTGGATGGAGGGATATGTAGAGTTGGAAGAAGTGGGGGTAAATTGTATGGTGGAAGGTGTATGGTCACATGCTTTTGACACGTGTAGGATAATGGAGGTGGAATGGCCACGTATGTTTTGGGAATATGATAAGGCTTGTGGTGGAAAGTGGACTAAGGATGGATGGAGGAAGTACCAGCATCATTAGGTTGTTGACCTTGGGGTGTGTATCCAAGGCCATATGAGCATAGAGGAGGGACTTGACATGTATAGGCTCCAAGATTCCTTTTTCAAGAAGGCCTAAGCCTTTTCCTTGATAATTCATTTTTTGGAGCATGTGATTAACTACAGGACTAAGTGTAATTTGGAAACTAGATTTGAGTTGATTATTGGACAAATTAGGTGCAAAGAAATGGACAATGGTTGTTGATGTCTGAAGGAGGAACACCCATGGATGAAAGTGGATAAGCCAAGTGGATATGATGGTGGTTTTTAAATAGGTTCATTGGTGGATGTGGAAGGATCACTAGGATCTTGATTATTATTGTGTTCACTAAGATCCAAGGTAATGGTTTGATCCCCTATGTTTTCATGGGAGCCACTTGTCTCTTAATGGGAAGTGGATGTTTGTGCATCATGGCTAGGTGAGGTGGAAATATCTTGACCATGGAATGTATGAAGTTTTCTAAGAGGATCATCATGCTCTTCTTGATCATAAAAGGGATCTTGATCAAAGATGGGAGCTTGATCATGAATAGGATTATGTGTGTTATGAACGAAATCATTAGGAGGGTGTTGATCTTTATGTGGATGAGGGGGTAATTTTTCCTCATGTTTAGGATTATGCTCTTGACATACCTCATGACTTATTTGAATGGAGGTGGAAAAGGATTTTTCATGGAGATACTTGACATGTTCTTGATGGTCAACAACATAGGAGCATGACAAAGGGTGACTTGGACTTATGAGGGGAGACTCTTGAATTGGCTCAAGGGGTTGTGGATGACATGGTTGGCTTGAAGCGCTTGGCATGATAATTGAGAACTCTTTTATATATTCAAGTATATATGTTGAATGACATGGCGACAATTGATTCCTTTCTTGTAGCCCTTGGGTGACATCCTTTATATGTGTAGGGGTGGAAGGTGTTGGCTTAGGGTTTTGATTTTGATTTGATGGAGGAGTGAATGGATCGAGTGGGTTGGTGGATTTGGTAAACTCCACATGTTTACTTTTTTAATGTTTGTACTAAGGACATGCAGTTGATGTATTGGAAAGTGGATTAGAGGATGGTAATGATAATGAAGGGGTTAATGGGTTGGAAAGTGAAGGGACCATTGGATTAGGACTAGGACATGGTGGCTTTAGGATAGGATTTTGATTAGATGGTGGTATGATATGTGTATAGGGTGGATGATCTAGATTAGTGTTCCCCTTTTCAATGGTTGCATTAGAACATGAGGAAGTTTGGCCTTGTTGCAAGGTAGAACTGAAGTTCACATGTGTTGTGATGTGGCTTGATAGGTTGATGTGGCATTTACATGTGAAGAAGTGGATGGATTAGATTGTTATGAGGTGGAAGGGGATGACACATAATGTTGAGGTGGCATTGATTGATAATGAATGGATAGGGGATGATGTTGTGGTTGTTGGATTTGAAAAGTGGCAATGAATTGATTGGATTGAGCTAAGAGGTGTTAGATTTGAGGTGATTTAATTTGTTGAAAATTTTCGAAGTGGGTTTGAAGTATTTTCATGGTTTGGTGGTCTAGGGGTTGGGATATTTGGTGAAGTGTTTGAAGGAGGTTTTGAAGTTGGGATGCTAGGAGATTTTTTTTTAATGTGGCCATGGTGTCACACATGTGTTTAAGTTCTTTCATATTGATTTGTTCCTCAAGCTATGCAACATAGTTCATGTCATCATTAGAGGTGGTAGGAGGAGCCCCTCAAAGTATGATTTTAGGTTTTTGTTTTGTCTTATTGTTTGAACTAGGGAGAGGGCCTCGAATTATGATCTTGGATTAGGATTATGATTGGGCTTGTTTATGATTAGGGACATTTTGACAAGTGTTGATTGACTATAAATAGGTTGGTGATGATGTTGAGATGATAATATTGGATGATTAGGAATGATTAGTGTTGATGGCTAGAACAAAAGTTCAATGATGAAGATATGATTGGACTATGATTAGGAATGGGTAGGATGAGATCAATGAAAAATGATGATTAAGATAATGATTTGGATAGAATGATTAGGAATGATGTGGAATGACAATGTTGGGTGACTTGATTGATTAGGATGATGAATAGGATGATTAAGATATGATGTAGAATGACAAGGATATGATTTGGATTGGATTGGGATGACTTCAATATGATTAGGAATGACATGATTGTATATGAATCGGATTGATTAGGACAAGGTGGAATGATGAGGGATGATGACTAGGATACAATTAGGATGAAGTGGATATAATGTGGCTAAGAAGGGTGATTAGGATGATAGTGATTGGATATGAATGTGTTGGAAGAACGTGTAGAGTTACTTGTCTTTATGTGTTTGGTGTTTAGCTTGATTTGGCGATGTTTAAACATGAATCACTCACGCAAGACATAAGCAAGTTTGAATTTTGAAATTTGAAGAATGTAATGATGATTATTAGACAAGAACACATGGAAGACACATCAACAAGCCCTATGAATAGTCATGTAGGGTATGGCCAATTAGGTCTCAAGCTAGTTTGCACAAGGTTGAATAGGTATAATTTGAAAGCAAAATCCTACCACGTGCCTAGGAGAAAGGGGTAACCCACTCTTCACCTTCACTTCCCAAAGGTATAAAGTTCTTTGGGGCTTAGCCAAGAGTGACAAGATTTCAACTCCCAAAGAGGTGTGTCTTTAGATTCACACCTTGATTGAGGTCATCCCTTAGGGGGTCTGTGCTCCAAGCAGGCCTCCTAAAAATGGTATGACAAAAGAAAACCAAGTGAGGTGTTTTGGAGGATATGTACACACTTGATTCACATGTATTCATTTGTTAATTTCCCTTTATAAATGAAGTATGTGTAAGAAAATAATGGAAACACTTGTTCCTTTTAACCCAAAACCAAAATGTGTGGTGGGAGACAATGGTTCTTTTTAAGCCCAATTTCAATGATGTGACAGCAAACAAGATGTTCATTTTAAGCCCCAAATTGAAGTGTGTTGACAAATAATGATTAGAGATGAAAGATGGAATGTGTGCACCTAGAAGTTCTTTAGCTCCAATTTTTTCTCCACTTGATCCAATTTATCTTTTGAAGTGTTTATTTTTCCGCACATTCACAAAACCAACAAGAAAGCCAAAACCGTAACAAGATAACTAATTACTAATATTAGGAGGTTAGCTAGTCAAGATAAATATGATTTTTGGAAATGTTTCTTGCATGAAAAATAAAAACACAGAGAATAAATCCTTAAGAAAATTTCCAAAGCTTTCCAAAAATGTAAAGAAATTTGAAAAATTTGTTGTTTTGCACCCAATATTATTTTTTTATGAAAAATCATTAAAAAATTATAAAAAAATCAACATAGGTCTAAAAATTCTGATTTTTTTTATTGAAGATGCCTGCCATCATTTCCAATTTGTAGAATTTTTTTTGTGAAAATATTTGCAAACATTTGGGAGGTATAAGCAAATCTTTGTAAAACCTTAATTTTAAAAAATTTATTTTTTGTCTAATTATTTTTCATCCAAATTTAAAACATAAAGAATAGAACCCTACTATAATTCAAAGATCTTTCCATAAATGTAAAAATATCTAAAAAATATCACTAATTTTCTCTCAAAATTGTTTTTTCATGAAAAATAACATAAAAATTATACAAAATTAAAAATAGCTCCAAGAAATCTGATTTTTGGACTAGAAGCTCTTGACATTTTCCCCAACTAGTAAAAAATGTTTGTGAAAAGATCTGTAGCCATTTGAGAGATATGCTTGAATCTTTGAAAACTAGGATTTTGTCCTTAAAATGATGCAAAACCTGCAGCAAAAAGCCAATAAAACCTACAACAAAAAGGATCCAACTCCAAAATTCCTCAAAATTTGTCAAAATATTGACTTAAAAATTAGTTGTCGGGTTCACCAAAATGTATATGAAAAATTTGGATAAAATAAAAATGATAGAACAATAATGTGCATTAGCTAATCCAAATCTTCAATACATCAAATAATACATCAAATAGACACAAGGATGAATGAATTATTCGATTGATTTGATATATTGGTTGCTCAATTCAACAACATAGCATTGAGATGGAGATGATAGATGGATGATGATAGATAGAAATAGATGAATGATTCACGAATGATTTTGGCAGCATAAGGTAAAAGTTAATAAGATAATTAAATAATTAATAATTATTATTTAATTATGGAGAAAATGGACAAGGTGGAAAATAATTAAGTAAATCATAGGAATTTATTTAATTATAAGAAAACAAGGAATTGACGACGTATTTAAATAAATTAATAAAGTTTATTTATTTAAACAATCACAAGGAAATAATAGACAAATAGTACTTAAATAAATTTAGGAATTTATTTAATTATAGAGAGACATAGGAAATTAGTGACATATTTAAATAAAATAAATTTAATCTATTTTTTTAAATAGTCAGGAGGAATATGTCTGCAACAAGACTTCATTTGGCATCATTGCGGCCATGTCGACTTTTCCATGGTTGTAAGTTTGCAATCCTCTCTCTTTGGCCTTGAGTACCTCTAGTTAAGGGTGGTATTATTCATTTACCATTGCATTGTTCTTGGATTTTTGTAACATAGTGCTTATTTTATAGTTTTATATTCTGTCTATCAATTACTTTCTTTATCAATTTTCTATACTATTGCTATATTGGTTGTTCGTCAAGGTGGAAACACTAAAATGGGGGTTTGACTATGACAAGTGTTGAAACAACCCCAATATTTTTCCCCACTCTATTGTGTGTAGGTACTTCATTCATGTGGAGCTTGTGGGAGAACTAGACCTTTCAAGATTTGAGCTCTTATACTTCTCATTCATGTCCTTTCTTAGAGGATCTCTCTTATGTAGGAGTTGATGGTGACTCCTCAACACCCCCAAGATCAGTTGCGACCAAAACCACTTCCACAAGAGAGAGAATGGCAAGAAAGCTTGCTTCACAATGCAAGATTGATTGATTGCTTGAATGAAGCTTGAATACAAATGTATATGAGATGCCTTGCTTATATGGGCAAGGTTGAGAGATAGGTATGAATATGATGTTGACAAATGTCATGATCTTATGACATGAGACAACCAACAACCTAATCACCTAGGAAATGATGCATCCTAGCTAGATAAGATAAGTTCTAGATAAGCCAACTAAGCCTTCTAGAAGGAATCTTTTACCTAAGTAAACTTAACCATGTGAATATGTCCCCTAATTTACCTAGTGGATGAATAAGCTAGGTACAAGACAATTATTCACACCAACACCCCCCCTTAAGTGCAACTTAGGGAGAAGATTATTATGCAAACTATGCAAAGACTATGACTATGGGTCCCGGCTACTAGGCCATGTTAGGTACCCATTTACAATGAAAATGATGCAATCTCTCACAAGCAGAGAAAAGGAGAAAACCCTGTGGGACAAAACTCCTCTCCAAAAGAGAGAAAACAAAACAAAAGAAACAAGACAACATGATGTATGGAGGACTCAATGATACCCCCCAAGGACAACATTCATCATGTATATACAATCAAATACCCCCCCATAAGAAGGAAGTAGAGAGATAAGATATCCCCCCCATGATGAAGAAGCTCCAATGCCGATGAAGAATGCCTGAAAACAAAAGATGACCCAATGTCTGCAAGCAGTACATCGTCCCTTAGGAAGAAACAAATCCATAAGCTGATGATGAAGCCACTCCATGTCCAACTGAAAGGAGGAAGCGTGAATGCTCATGTATGCCTCTGAAAACTGATGAAGATCCTCCAAGCTTGAATGAGCCACAACAGAATCATGGTCAAACTAAACCAAGAAACATGACAAATCAAGTGATGGAGGAGACTCATGAATGTCAATCTCCAAAGACAAAGAAGATGGGATAATAGTTGTACTGAAACTGTCATCAAAGAGGAGAGAAATCCCCTCAAGTATATCCTCCAAATCTGCAGTATGAGACTCCATGAACAAGTTAGAAATCCCTATCAAATACTCATCCCACAAAGCAAGATCTGAAAAACTATAATCATCCTGCTGAATAGAAGCATCAATGGCTGAAGGAGCAAGAGGTGGAGGAGTAGGAAGCTCAACACTGGTTTCTAGAATACCAAGGTGTAGATGACCAAACTTCTCCTCACTATCATGGTTCACACTCAATGGAGTGTGTGATGCAGTCAAAGGAACATTATCATCTTCTGAAGCAAAATGTGAAAAGGAATATACACGAGATGAATGATCAACCATCCCGATAGCAACAATATCCCTAGTCTCCAAGTCCCTTATGTACACCCTATCTGGAGTGAACTCAACTGTTTTACCTTGACCCCCATGAGTAATTTGGTAAATAGAAAGGAGATTAGTGGACAAGGAAGGAACACAAAGTACATCATTGAAGCTCCCTTCCCCCATATCAATAGAACCCTTCCCACTTACCTTCATATATGTATTGTTACCCATCAATATATGAGGTGAATTACAAGGCTCAAAAGAAGAGAACATGTCCATAGAAGATGCCATATGATGAGATGCCCCTGAATCAAGAAGCCATCTATGAGATTCAAGACTTGTAGAGGCCAAGAGTGCTTGTCCTTTCATCTTGTGTAGCCCAGAAGTAGATCATGTGTCCTGTGACTTAGATGAAGATGATGGAGTTACCGATTGAGATGCAGAAGAAGAAGTAGCAGAAACTGATGAGGGCAACTTAATATTATTCTTTTGAAGAAGGTGTGTGAGTTCATCAATCTTCTTATTATAACATCTATGCTCATCATGTCCTAATCTTTTACAATATGCACATTTTGACTTCTTCTTTTTAGATGATTCCTCTTGAGAAGAGGGTGTAGACTCAGGAGTGCTATGTGAAGGAGAATCTTTACCTTGCTCATTAGACTTGGGTGCCTTGTTTTGCTTCTTACCTTTGCCACTTGAATCTTTTGTCTCTTTTGCAACAAGAGCATGAGATCTAGAAGACTTCAATGTGCCCATGTGTACCAACTTTGCTTGTTCCCTTGTGAGTTGAGCTGCAAATTCATCAAGAGAAGGCATTTTGTATGTAGTGCCAAGAGCATCCATTGTAGCATAGAATGTAGAAACAAAAATTGAATAATCAGGACCAAGCTTAGCAAGAATAGAAATTATCAACTGTTCATCCTCTTTAGTGACCCCACAATTAGATAACTACAATCTAAGAGAATTGAGCTTAGAGAAAAAGTCTTGGACATTGTCAAAATCTGAAGGATTAAGACCCATAAGTTCATTCTCCAACTTAAATTTCCTCATCTTATCTGGCTTACCAAAGAGACTCTCTAAAGTATTCCAAGCTTCATTAGGATGAGTGCAAGATGCAACATGATATCTAAGATCTGGAGAAATGGACAACTTCAAAGTACCAAGAGCTTCATCCCTTCTATCAAGCCATTTTCTTTTCTCTTTTGCTCCTACAGGTTCTGGATCTTGACCAAATGTGATGCGTTGCAACTTTGATTTTAACAATAATAACTCCATTTGAGATTTCCACTCATGATAGTTATATAGAGTTAGAAGTACAACTTTTGTCAAATCCATGATACAATGAGATATTACAAGAGAAGAACAGAAAATTTCCCTCACAATACAAGATATCAACCCCTTTGTCCCAACAATATTTGCACTTTTTTTGCAAATTTACAACAATGGATCTCAAATTATCAAATCAGCCACAAACTGAAAATATGAAAATCTGAAAACAAATCTGCAAAAAATGCATGAGTAGATCTGAAGTACTCCTGAATACCTTTCCGATGCCACGAATTTGTAGAAAATCGGAGATCGGAGCACCAAGATACGAGCTCGGAAGCAGAAAACGATGATCGGGCTTCAACCTGGAAAAAGAGGCACAAAACTGCAAAATCTCTGCAAAATATCTGCACCGCTGAAAAATTCAGGTCTTCACCTTTCCAACGATATTTCGTTTGAAAAATTTCGCCTCCGTATGCAAAAGTTGTGATAAAATGAAAAAAAGGCCTATAAATAGGCACTTGGGGACAAAATACAAAATCTTAAAGGCTAATTCGGTGCAATTTTTCGGCACCCGAGGGCTTAAATAAGGTCATCCATGTGACCATTGGGGAATCAGAGGCAAAAAAGAAATACCCCTCCTAGGAAATATCGGCCAGACTTAATCACAAAAGTTTTTAATAAAAAGCCTTACATATAGCCGATGTCAGATCACTGATGCCTGCAAGCCCTTACAAACCCGTACCAGCAACTACACAGGAGATGTACGCCGCCGATCCATGATGCTGACCCAAGGACGATGACTGTGACAAATGAAGGCCACTGATAGCCGTCGATGAAGATGCGGTGGAAGATACCGGCCGGTGGTGTATGGGCAGAGCTATGTGCCGCAATAAATGTTAAGTACCCACAGATGGAGGAATACGCCGACAGATGACAGCGTACCTGCCAAGATGGATGATGTGAACCCAACGAATGAGCCAACGCTGACGGATGTGACAAAGGATTGACCAACCAGTACCCGCCGATGAGATTTATGAACGCCGACAAAGGAAAACCGGGCATCAAGAAACAGTTCCGGCAATGGAGAAACCCCCGATGCAGTAAGATGACAGCGACCGGAGCTTGGGTGTTGTACGCCGACAAAGATTGACAGTGACCGCTAGCCAATGTGGATGATGGACAGATGATGGCGCAGCCCTGGTACAATCCGCGGACTACTATGCAGAGTATGTTCAATATGCCGCACAGAAATTTAATAAACCCCAATAATTTACAAAATTTTTGCCGGTATCAATACAAAAATTTGCCCAATTCACAATAAAATTTGCCCCAAATTTAAAGACAAATCCGTAGAAAATATTTACTGAATTTTTTTTTTTGCGAAGATGAAATAATCGTACCGCAGAGAAGGTTGCTACAGCAAAAAAAATTTGCTTCAAAAACAACTTTATCTAATATAGGCGAATTTACAGTCAAAATTCGTCTGCGGAACCTTCTAAAATCAATCGTGAGGTTCTTGAAACCCCAATCTGCACCCAGCAAAAAACTTCAAGCCAAAATATCACCCTCAGATCTGGGAAGGAATCTGCAACACCTAGAGAGCTCTGATACCATGTAGGAGTTGATGGTGACTCCTCAACACCCCCAAGATCAGTTGCGACCAAAACCACTTCCACAAGAGAGAGAATGGCAAGAAAGCTTGCTTCACAATGCAAGATTGATTGATTGCTTGAATGAAGCTTGAATACAAATGTACATGAGATGTCTTGCTTATATGGGCAAGGTTGAGAGATAGGTATGAATATGATGTTGACAAATGTCATGATCTTATGACATGAGACAACCAACAACCTAATCACCTAGGAAATGATGCATCCTAGCTAGATAAGATAAGTTCTATATAAGCCAACTAAGCCTTCTAGAAGGAATCTTTTACCTAAGTAAACTTAACCATGTGAATATGTCCCCTAATTTACCTAGTGGATGAATAAGCTAGGTACAAGACAATTATTCACACCAACATCTTAGTATTTTAGTTATTCTAGAAATTCTTGTTTTCATCGTCACTTAAAACTTTAGTAGCTAAGTTGTTAGTAGGTTTTTAGTACCTCTAACTATTATATTTACTTTGTATCTGTATGTATTCTAGCACACTTGTGAGATGCTAGTGTGCTACACTATCATCCCTATTTCATGTTTCTTTCCCCTAGCAAAGAGTTGAAAGAGTTACAGTCTAGGTTCCAAAGACCTACTCACTTAGTTCAAACATAACTCTCGGATAAGTAGCTTGATAGAAGCACTTAGAGAGCTCTTCATTCTCTAATCTCAACATCTAATTCTCTTCTAACTTTAGTTATATTAGGCAATCCTTCAAATCTCTACTCTCCATGACCTAGAGCCACTGAGTGGTCAGTCCCCCTCCTCTACAATGTCAAATTGGAAAGAAAGTAAGAAGAAGCTTCAAATTTAAAGAACAATATTCTATTGAATTATTGGAATTGATTCATAGAGATCTTTGTGGTCCTACAAGAGTAAAAAGTATTCAATATGACAATTATTTCATGCTATTGATTTATGATTATTCTAGAATGACATGGGTTACTTTTCTAAAAGAAAAATCAAAAGCTCTAGATAAGTTCAAAGTATTTAAAGATATGGTTATGAATGAAATGGACATGAAAATAAAATGTTTGAGGTTTGAAAGAGGTGGAGAGTCCACCTCCAATGATTTTAACATATTTTGTGAGAATAATGGCATAAAGAGGCATTTTTTCCCCTAGGACTCCTTAGTAGAATGGAGTGGTTTAAAGAAAAAATAGGATTGTTCAAGAAGTTGCAAGAGCAATGATGAAAGAGGAAAATCTACTAGAAGTCTACTAGAGAGAGGCAATTCATACTATTTTTTATATATTTAACAAGGTTCAAGAAAGAGTAAACACCACAAAGACTCCCTATGAGCTATGGTATGGAAGGATACCCACTGTCAAACTTGCATCGAAGTGTTTGGAAGAAAATCTTATATAAGGAAGAGATGAAGAAAACATAGGAAATTTTGATGCAAGGTTTGTTGAAGGTGTCTTCTTTTGATATTATACTCGAATAAAATATTAATGATGCTACAACAAGAGATTGAGAAAGATTGTTGAGAGTACAAGTGTCAAGGCTAATGAAGATTTAAAAAATAATTCAATGGTGATAGATGGATATGAATTAGATTTGTCTTCTTGTAGAGAAGAAGAAAAATCTAGAGAAAAAGAAGTGTAGATTGAAGAGGAAGAAGCTCTAAAAAAGACTTCTAAAACTCCTAAGTATGTGTAGAAGAATCATTATGAATAAAACATCATTGGATTTAAGAGAAGAGGTATACAAACAAGAAGGAAATTTGTTGAAGAATAAGTAAATCTATGTTTAATTTCTAATGTTGAAACTAAAAAAGAGATTGACACATGAAAATGTGAATATTGGATAAAGAATATGGAAGAAGAGCTATTGCAGATTCAAAAGAATAGATATTGTAGATTGAAAAGAATTAGATTTGGGAACTTGTTCCAAGTCCAACAAACAAAAATATGATATGAACAAAGTGGGTATTAAAAAAAAAACTAAATGAGAATGGAGAAGTGGTAAGAAACAAGGAAAGATTTGTGTGTAAGGGCTACTCACAAGTTGAAGGAATAGATTTTGAGGAGACATTTTCTTTGGTGACAAGAATTGAAGTTATTAGGATATTTTTGGCTTTTGCAGCACATAATGATTTCAAATTTTGTCAAATAGATGTGAAGTCTGCTTTCTTGAATAGAGAATTAGAAGAAGAGGTATACATAGAACAATCAAAAGGATTTGAGTTATAGAAAAACCATATATGGTATGTAGATTGAATAAGACATTGTTTGGAATAAATAAATCTCTTAAAGATTAGTATGCAAGGTTGGATATGCACTTGATACAAAAAGGATTCAATAAAGGTATTATAGATAGAAATATTTACTTTAAAGTTTAAAAAGATGAAATATTGATTGTGGTTGCATATGTTGATGACATAATCTTTGGAGGCAATGAAGCTATGTGTAAGAATTTTGTAGAAGAAATGCAAAAAGAGTTTAAAATGTCTATGTTTGGGGAGATTAACTTCTTCCTTGGACTACAAATTAGATAGATAAACGTATTTTCATTCCATAATCAAAGTATGCCCATGAAAAGTTGAAGAAGCTTAGAATGTAAGATTCTAGAATGGTATGCACTTATATTGATTTGACTCTTAGTGCTTACATAGACACAAATTGTCCTAGTTATGTGGATGATAGAAAAAGTATAGGTGGTGGTGCATTCTTTCTTGGATGTAGATTGGTGCCATTGCTATGTAAAGAAACAAGATTTTGTGTCTTTATCTATTGCAAAGTCAGAGTACATTGTAGTAGTATCTTTCTACATACAAGTGTTATGGATGAGGAAAACATTGAAGCATATTAGGGTGGTATATGATAAAAAAAATTATATCTTCTATGATAATACAAGTGTTATTGATATTTCAAAGAATCTGGTAATACATTCAAGAACAAAATATATCTCAATCTGATATCACTTTCTAAGAGAGAAGGTTGTAGAGAATGAAGTAAAGCTTGAGTATGTTCCAAAAAAGGATCAGGTTGCTAATATATTCACCAAGGCTCTTCCTAAGGATACATTTGAGTATCTCTAGAAGAATTTATGAGTTATTTCCTCTTTGAATTTGAACTAGATGTATAAGAAGATGCATCGATCCATTGGATTTCAAGAATCATTATTTTACTAGACTAATGTTGATGGCTTCCTCTTAGAGGGAGTGGGTAGTGACATTGTTGGTTGTTGTAGTCAAGGGTAGTGAGTGTTGTCATGATACATTGGTTGTTGATTGGTGCAGTATGGTGTGTGCTCCAAAGGGGGAGTATACTAAGCAGTAATGAAATAGAAATTGCAAAGAAGTTGTGAGAAGGTTGACTAATGTCAAAGGGGAAACATAAGCAATGAAAATATTTTTTCATTTTCCATTGATGTCTAAGGGGGAGAAAATAATGTGAAAAAGAAAGTGGGAGAATGAAGCATGTCAAAAAGATAATTTGAAAGGGAAAGATTGAGTAATGTGAGAGAAAAGAGAAAAAAGATCATTTCAATAGGAGCTTTTAACAGTGATTGCTCATTTCAAAGATGTCTAGGAGAAAAAAAAATTTCTCTGTGTTTCTTTATAGTTTGGTTTTAGGTCTCCCATATTTAAAAGTGTAATGATAGTGTTGGTATCTTTCTTCAGTTAAATTTGTTCAAGGTTTGGTGCTATTGAATTCAATTTCTTAAGCAATAGTGTATGTAAGAGTCATTTGAGTGTAGTGGGTGTGTACATTCTTTAGGTAAAAGTTTTTGTGAAGGATTATATTGGATTTCATGTTATTTGTGTATATTCTAGATTATGTTTAAGTGACATTTTTTGTATGCAAGTTGTTTTTGGATCAAAGGAATCATCTAATTAAAATTGTAATGGTGTTTACATGGGTAACAACTGAATTTTGGTGTTTATACTACTTGCCAAATTTGTGGAAGCATGACATGGCATGTATGAGTTGATTTATGTCCTAGATAAGGTGTTTTGTGATTCACCTTCATTAATTTCCACCATGGGAATGTTTTGGTGCAAACCTAATCTAAATTTACATGGTTGAGGTGCATAACCAACCTTGGAAAATGGTTTCAAGGTTGAAGATGAGGATGATGTAAGTGATGTGAATTGCAGAGTTGTAGGGTGAAAATTTGTAATGTGTATTGTGATATTTCATGTGTTAGATTGATAAATGCAATGAGTAGGTGTCTACAATTCTTTAGAGAGGGTGTGAAGGTGTTGGTGATATTTTGGTGGATTTCTCTATTGCATTGAGATGGATTTCTCTTTGTAACATTCTTCTCTATCTTCCTTTCTTTTCTAGTAGTGATTCTTTCTTTCTCTTGAGCAATAAGCCCTTTGTAATTGGTGTTGATGTGACTTTATATTGTGAGATAATCCTCACTATAGTTCTTCCCATCTTAGATTTTCCATGCAAATCTGGTGTTCATTTGTGCATGGGTTGGTTTGATTTAGTTTCTATTATTTTATTTTCTTGCTAATTCATTATAATAGATTAAAGGTTAATTGAATGAATGTGGATCTGAATGTGTGATGGTTTTGAAGGTTTAAGGTACATATGATTCACCCCCCTCTCAATTTTCTTGTGCATTCAACAAGATGCATAAGGATATGGACCAGTCTAGTGGATCTAAATATTTATTCCTTGTTTTGGATTGATGTTTGTGGCTACCACCCAAGGGGAGTAGGTAGTAGAATTGTTGTCTATTTTAGTCAAAGGGAGTAAGCATTGTCACTATGTTGTATGTTGGTTTTATCGAAGGAAGTGAAAGTTGAGGTTGTAGAGTAGTTGTGTTTCTCATATCGGTGTTTCCCTTCAAGGAGAGAGTATATATAATTGATTCCAAAGGGTAAGTAAAGAAGAGATATGCATTACCCTTTTCCATTGATGTCAAAGTGGGAGAGGAAGTTATCTAAAAAATCATATAGAAAAAAAGGGAAAAAGAGAAAGTGTTGTCCAAAAAAAAAAAAAACTTGTGTAAGGGGGAGTAGTGTGCATTGGTGTGTAGTATGTGTTGGTGGATCATAGCTTTTGCATTTATTGTTGATGGGTTTTCATGAGTTTTCATTAATGAAAAAGGGGGATATTGGTAGAATTTTATTTTTTCATTAATGTCATTAGATCCTTGTTATAGATTATTTTTGTTGCATTGATGTCAACCTATGGAGATACTTTAATTAGTTGCATTATGTTGTCATTAGTAGTATCATTGATGTCTACCTCTAATGTTGCTTTGATAATTTTTTGTTTGTGGATGTACAACCTCTTGTTATAGATGTGGTGTTTGTGTTTCTTAGTTTCCAAGTGCTTTTGAGAGAATTTGAATATTTATGAGGAAACATTGTGGTAAAGTGTATTCAATATGGAAAAGTAGTGTTTAGTTTTTTGCTCCACATTTTTTTATAGTTGAATATCTACTTGTTTGGTTTAGATATTTGATAAGAGGTGTTTAGAAATGCTATATCTAGAGTTTCATATTATGGATCATTATGTAGAGAAATTTGTGTTCACTATTATGTGAAATATGAAAGTAGTGTTGTCTGAGAGAAAAAAAATTTCTCCATATTTCTATGCAGTATGGTTTTTGGTCTTGAAAATATGAGTGTGTGCTTACATAATTACTCATATCTATCTTTAGTCTAAGTTGTTCAAAGTTGGGTTCTCCGCAAGGTTGGATTTATGTGTTATAGTATGTGGAAGGTTAACTAAGTGTATAGGATGAGTACATTTTTTAGGTGAAAGTTATTGCAAAGTAATTTGTTGGATTTAAGGTTGTTGATGGAATAATATAGATTTATTTTAAGTGTTGTTTATGGTCTATGAGCTTTCTTTGAATAAAAGGAAGTGTGTACTTAAATTCTTAATGGTGTTAACACTATTTTGTCCAACCTTGGGTGTTTACACTAACTGTGGAAATACTTTGATGTTTTTGAAAGTGTGGAATGGTGTGTATAAATGGATTTAGGTTTGAGTTAAGATGTAATATAGTCTCCCTTCATTATTCTTCAGCACGGGAATGTTTTGGTGTTGATCTAATTTGAATTTACATAGTTGAGGTGCATGGTTGACCTTGTAGCTTTTTGTCAAGGTTGAGGATTCATATATATATATATATATACATACATACATACATACATACATACATACATACATACATATATGTATGTATATATATATATATATGTATATATACATATATATGTTGAGTTGATGGAGGATTGGTTAGTGAAATGTTTGTGATGTGAATTATGACTTGAAGTGTGAAAGTGTGAAATGTAGTGTAAAATTTAATGAATAAGAATATTGGAACTAATGAGTAGAAGTTGTTTACATACTTCAAAGAGTGTCTGAATGTACTAGTGGTGCAGTGGTGGAACTTTTCTATTGCTTTGAGATGGATTTCTCATGGTAACTATATTTCTTCTATCTTCTTCTTTCTAATATGGAAGTGAGTCATTGGAAATGATCCCTCTAGCAATAAGCCTATTGTATTCAGTGTTGCAATTAATTTATATTGTGAGAAAATCCTCATCGTGGTTTTTACCTTCTTGGGTTTTATACATAAATCTTATGTTCTCATGTGTATGGATGTTTTTGTATTACTATTTCTCATGTTTATATTCTATTAAATCATGGCAAGGGTTTAAGGATTAATGAGGGTTTTGATGTTTTAATGTACAACTCATTCAACCCCCCTCTAAATTGTCTTATGCATTCAAAAATACATTCTAAATGGATATCCATTTCTATTTGGTTCCTACCATGGCAACATGTGTTTTCACCTAGCCCTAGTAAAATTCAAAGTGGATTTTCATGTTTTTGGGATAATCCAAAGTGCCATTTTTGTCATATCACCACTTTTTGGATCCCCATTATCTGCAAAAACCCAAAAGTAGAGAGGGAAGCAGAGAGAGGAGGAAGAATGAGGGTGGGAGAAGCAAGGAGGGAGAGAGTGAGATAGAATTAGAGAGAGTAGGGAGAGAGAGACAAAGAGATAAGTAGATAGGGAAAGAGAGAGAAAGGGGGAGGGGAGATAGTGAGAGAGAGGGAGAGGGAAAGAGAGATATAGAGAGAGAGGAGAGTGGAGATAGTGAGAGAGAGAGAGAGAGAGAGGTCTAGAGTATAAGGGATAAACAATGACTAAGATAGAGAGATGATACAACTTCCTGATTACTAAAATTTAACCTATTTATTACTAAAAATTTCCTAATAGAGTGCTATGAATAAACAATGTAGACCATATAAGGCTAATGTTTACTTGAGGTAAGGTATGTGTCTAATAAGATTTTGAGAATAAATAATGTAGATGATATAATGTTGATACTCACTCAAGTTAAGGTATGTGTCTAATAAAGTAGTGTGAATAAATATTGTATACCATATAAGTTTGTTTCTAGCTTGAGCAATATGAAAGTTGTGGTAGATCTCATAGGATTGTACCTATTGGGTATTGTGAATGTTACCTTGATAATTATCATTATAGTTAAAATATGTCAAAAAATCTAGTTTTGTGAGTTATTTCATTTGATTTCCTATCAAATAAGTATAAGAAAGTTAATATTATTTTAGACTCGAACCCTTTGAGAGATTTTCTTTAAATAAAAACATAGTAAGGATATTTTGACCATACCAAGACTGAGTCTTTCTACAATCAAAAGTGACCTTTTGGGTCTATAGAATCTAATAAATGCTAAATATTTCTTGATACATAAAAAGAGTATTTCAAATATGAAACATGTATGTTAGACCCATGTTGTTTCAATATTCATATGAACATTGTTAACCATAAACTACTAATATGTAGATATATCACATACTTGATGATTATTAAACAATGAGTAGGTATTTATGATCAATGAATTTATTAAAAATCATGATTATGATATAGGATCAAAACTTGGGGACAATAGCAATTATTATTTTATCATAGAAAGGAATATATGATATATGTAGTATGTAGTTTTCCCTTGTAATATAATTTTACTTCTTAGTGTTATCAAAAGATATAAATATGTACTTATATATTCACATATGTATATAGGATGTATATATATGTGTAGATATAAATACATATAAAGAAACTATTTATATTGAACAATGATATGAATTTTTGTGTATGTGCATGTGTGTGTGTTTTTGTGTGTGTGTGTGTTTATATGTGCATGATCTATAATTGCAAAGAAAAAGGGATAGGATATTTACTCAATCAAAGGAAAATATTATTATTCTTGAAACAAGATCAATTTCTAGTTTGAAGTAAGTTTATGGAATAAAAAATTGAATATGTCTAACAATGCACTATAGTATACCAATGTGATATTGTCTTGATATGAATATGTATATACTTATTTATCTAAATCATTTTGCGACCATGAATGTGAAATTATATTTTTTAATAACTAGTTTGAGAGGGAAGTTTCTAAATATATGATACACATATCCATTATGAAATGTGTATATTTGATTATTAAATATTTGGAAAAAGTAATGCAAAATAATTACTTGCATTATTAGTGTATAGTGTCTATTTATTAGCAACTAGTCACATAGGTCATGCTTAACTAGAGGGTATCTTGAGTTTTATGATAGATTATTTATATTTCAAAGAAACACTAATTCTTTGATGTCATGTTTATCATGATAATTTTCTATATTTACTACCCTCATGAAGGGTAGGGCCACTTCCTTATTGAAGGTGTGTGGGGGACCATTGGTATATAGTTGAAGGAAAAGTGCTCAGGTGATGCTCACCATCTTGTACTTGAGAAATGTTGAAGTTTTGGTTTATTAAAGGCATTATGATTTTTACTTTATGTCATCATTATGACACTTGTGACATATAATTGTAAATTTAATTGTTGAGCCATGATCGATATTATGTGATACTTGATGAAAAGAACTATGTTCAGTTGATGTAATGAAATTCCTTCTACCATTTTTATTAAATATGTTAATCATTAAAAAATATTTTTTTACTATTTACAAATAATTCAACATATAACAATATTGGTCCAAACCATATTAGCCACAAAGTAATGGCTAATCAAAGTTATCTAATAAAGCCCTCTTAAAATCTTTAAAAATGTCGATATAGTGATATTTTTGCAATTTTGACTATATAGCAATATTTTACATTTGGATCATACTCAATGATCCACCATCGAGATGAGTTTGGGATAGATATTATTATTTTTACAAATCCTTAATTTTTTCTAGATGAAATAATATAATATTCCATTTAAAATAGATTAAATTTTATATTATATTAGAATAACTAGGTAATCCAATGACCATTTTTTTATAAAAGGCATAGGAACCTAAAATATGTTATATTGTAAAAGTCTAGAAATTAATAAAATTTAAAGTATGTCGGCTAAACCAATGTTTAAAATTAAACTTTTGGTATTTAAAAAAAACTGATATAAATGATAGTACCTTGCACTATAATAAATATTTTGTTGATATGAAAATGATTGATGACAATATGTAGAAGAATATTCTCGAGCAAATTGACTAGTAAAGGATGCCAAAGGACTATGATGTAGGATTACATGGAAATATTTCTAATTTGATGCTTGACGATGCAAGAGCTAGATGATTTGACCATAGGAGGAATAGTGTAGATTTGACTGTAGAAATAGATTCAAAATGACGTAGAAAGGAGAATATTTACCCAAAGATGTCAATCCTAATAATTTGACCCATAGATATGACAACATTGATCACTACATGGGGTTGTAAAACTATGTATAGATCCCTATGGATTTGTATAACCATATGACCTAAAAAAAATCTTCGACCTCTGACTGTCAATGTAGAAAATCAATGATTTGATAGTTGCTTTTACATTTTTTTTACCTCCTCAACATGATGGAAGGGACTATTTTGACCCAAACTACTCTTAAATATCAACTACCTCCCAAATCTAGCAACTAAAACCCTAGCTTCAAACCCTTGCAAATCTATCAAAATATGTTAGATTTTGAAAAAATGAAAGCTTATCCTAACTTTATCTAATGCTCTAGATTCAATGGAGAGGCTCTCAAGACCCCAAACCACACCTAGAAAAAATTTCACACTAGTCTTGGCCCCTCAAATTTGGGAAGAATTTTACAACACTAAAGCTCTAATACCATGTAGGAGTTTATTGTAAACTCCTCAAACACCCCAAGAACACCTGCAAGACAAAATAACTTCCATGAGAGAGAAATGATAGAAATATCATGCTATCATTAAGGATGCAAGAATTACAAACTAAATATACCAATGTACATATGATGCCTTGCTTATAAAGTCAAGGTGAGAAATAGGATTAGACAAGATCATGAAAAGTTCCTTAATCATATCACATGAGACAACTAAGTCCTAACAGCTTAGGATAAGATAATTTCTAGAAAAGAAAACTAAGACTTCTAGAAGAAATCTTATATCCTAAGTAAAATTAACATGTGAATGTGTCCCCTAATTACCTAGTGAGTGAATTAACTAGGTACAAGACATTTATTCAGACCAACGCGACACTGATCCTATTGTATTCAGTGTTGCAATTACTTTATATTATGGGATAATCCTCACTGTGGTTTTTCCTTTCTTTGGTTTTCTACATAAATCTAGTCTTCTCATGTGTATGGATGTGTTTGCATTACTATTTCTCATGTTTATATTTTTTTAATGCATGATAAGGGCTTAAAGGTTGTTAAGGGTTTAAGAATTAATGAAAATTTGAATTTTTATAAGAATTATGATGTTTTAATGTACAACTGATTCATACCCTCTCTCAGTTGTCTAGTGCATTCAAAAATTCATTCTAAATGGATATATTTTCTAAATGGATATCTATTTTTATTTGGTTCCTACCATGAAAAACATTTTCTTAACCTGACCCTAGTAAAATTCAAAGTGGATTTTCATGTTTTTTGGAAAATTAAAATAATTCCTTTTTTGTCATATTGCCACATTTTCGACCCCCATGATCCTATATAGACCCAAAATTAGAGAGGGAAGTAGAGAGAAAGGGAGGAAGAATGAGGGTGGGAGGAGGGAGAGAGATGAGAGAGAAAGAGAGAGATATAGAGAAAACTAGATAGGGAAAGAGAGAGAGATGGAGAGAGAGTAAGGTATAGGGGAGAGTGAGAGAGGTAAATTGAAAGATAGTGATAGAGAGGGAGAGGGAGGGGGAGAAAGAGGGAGAGAGGAGATAGTGACAGAGAGAGGTCTAGAGCATAAGGGATAAATAGTGAGTGAGATAGAGAGATATATGATAGAACTTCTTGATTACTAAAATTTGACCTCCTTATTATTAATTTTTTTCCAATAGAGTGTTGTGAATAAACAATGTAGACCATCTAAGGACAATTCTTACTTTAGTTAAGGTATGTTCCTAATAAAAATTTGAGAATAAATAATATTGATGATATAATGTTGATACCTACTCAAGTTAAGGTATGTGACTAATAGAATAGTGTGAATAAATATTGTATATCATATCAGGCTTATTCTAGCTTGAACACTATCAAAGTTATGGTAGATCTCATAGGTCTATACCTTTTGGGTATTGTGAATGTTACCTTGATAATTTTCATTATAGTAAAACTATATCAAAGAATTTTTTTTGTGATTTATGTCATTTTATTTCCTATCAAATAAGTATACAAAGGTTAATGTCTATTTTAGACTCAAACCCTTTGATAGTTTTTCTTTAAATAAAAACATAATGTGTAGATATAAATACTTATATAGACATTGTCTATATTGAATGATCATATGAATTTTTTTGTGTATTTTCATGTATGTGTATGTGTGTTTGTGTATGTTTTTATGCATATATGTGCATGATATACAATTGCATAGAGAAAGGGATAGGATATTTACTCAATCAAAGGTAAATATTATTATTGTGGAAACAAGATCGATGTCTAGTTTGGAGTAAGTTTATGAAATAAAAATGAATTATGTGTAACAATGGCCTATAGTAAACACATGTGATATTATCTTGATATGAATATGTATATACTTATTTATCTAAATCATTTTTTGATCATGAATGTGAAATTATAATTTTCAATAACTAGTTTGAGAGGGAAGTGTGTGAATATATGACACACATATCCATTACAAAATGTGTTATTTGATTTATTAAATATTTGACAAAAGTAATGCAAAATAACTACTTGCATTGTCAGTGCATAGTGTTTGTTTATTAGAAACTAGTCACATAGGTCATACTTAAATAGATGGTATCTTGAGTTTTATGATAGATTATTTATATTTCAAATGAAACATGAATTATTTGAGGCATGCTGAACACGACGATTTCTTATATTTATTACCATCATGAAGGGTAGGGCCACTTCCTGATGGAAGGTGTGTGGGGGGTCAATGGTATATGCTTAGACGAAAAGTGCCCAGGTGATGCTCACCCCCTTGTAGTTGAGAAATGTATAATCCTTGGTTTATCTAACAAATTATGAATTTTACTTTATGTCATCATTATGACACTTGTAATATATACTTGTAAATTGAATTGTTGAGCCATGATCTATATTATATGATACTTGATGAAAAAAACCATGGTCAATTGGTGTAATGAAATTCCTAATATGCTTTGTATTCATTTCAAAAGAAAAATGTAAAGTTTCTATTTATTCTATTTTTTCATTAAAAAAGTTTAATATGTTGATTGTTAGAGAAACTTTGTGTTAGCTATAATGGAAAAAGTGATGTTTGTTAAAATTACAAACATAACTCCTACAAATCTTCAATTTTATCTTCCACTACATCATCTATCACTACAACATCCCTTCTACCATTTTTATTAATAATGTGAATCATTATTAATTTTTTACTATTTGCAAACACTTCAACGTATAACAATATTGGTCCACCTTATATTACCCATAAAGTAATGGTCAATCAAAGTTGTCTAATAACACTCTTCAAATATTTAAAAATATCAATATAGTGACTTTTTTTATAATTTCAACTCCCTAACAATATTTTAGATTTAATGCTTTGGATCATACTCAATGATCCACAATCAAGATGAGTTTAGGATAGATATTATTATTTTTACAAATCCTTTAATTTTGTTTCTAGATGAAATAATATAATATTCAATTTAAAGTAGATTAACTTTTATATTATAGTAGAATAATTAGGTAATTCAATGATCAATTCTTTTTATAAAAGAAATAAGAGCCTAAAATATATTATATTATAAAAGTATGGAACTTAAATCACAAGAAGAAATCTCAAAATACACACAACTTCAACATAAGCAAGTTTATAACAAAAAACAGAGGATGATCCCAAAAAATTACATACAACCATGAAGAGGAACTATGATAGCAACTAGAAAAAATATGAACAAAAGAAATCCAAAATGAATTGAGGCTTAGCATTGATGAGGCCATGAATATCAACTTGATGAAACTAGCCATCAATAGCTTCCCACACACTAATAGTCAATTTACCTTTCCTAAGCCTACAATCTTGCATGTGATATTGTCACTAATGAACACTTCCCCACCATCATAGGTTATATATGTTTAAAACCACATTATTATTCATGTGCTGGGATGCACTAAAATCTATTAACCAAGGGTCTTCAAAAATGCATGTTAATAGAAATAATAAGAGCATTAGTAGCTTCATCATTAAATGATATATTCATATATAAATCTTCATCTTTCTTTTTCTAATTCAACACTATCTTTTAAGATGCTCTCATATTTCAAGACTTCTTTACATAGATTTGCTAAAATAAATATAAAAATAAGCAAAATTCAACATAAAATACAAATTTAACCATTATAAATAAACAATTGAATATTTTGATAATAATATAATAAACTAAAACATACAATTATTGCTATAAAAGAAAATATCATTTTTGACCTAACTATACATATTAATAGTTTTCTATATTACATATGAATCTATATAAAATTGAATGGAGTAAATTACTTGGTTTCTTTTCTATTATTAAAAACATCAATTATAGTTACAATGCTATATAGGGATACTCTACTAGCTTAAAATTCTGAATGACTGATTTTATGGAACAGTTTTATTTCGCTTTGAATGACTGATTTTACGAAACAGATGTATTTCTCTTTGAAAGAGTTTGATTAAATTCTTTTTTAACGGAATTTCTGATTGTGAGATGGGCGGCTACACTGCAATTTCCTTGGTAAAGCACATCCACTTATTAAATGCGTTTATTCTTCTCTTTCTCATTTCTCAGCGCTTTTCTTGGTAAACCACATCCACTCATTACATGTGTTTATTCAAGAATTATTTACATAGATTTGTTAAAATATATATAAAAGTAAACAAAATTCAGTATAAATATATAAATTTAACCATTACAAATAAATAACTAGCAGTCGCACAGTATGCAACGATCGCAAAGTGAATTTGAAAGGCAAGGAAAGCTATGTGTGCAATAAAAGATATCATCTCTACATTTTTTCCGAAAGGCAAGGAAAGCTATGTGTGCAATAAAAGATATCATCTCTACATTTTTTTCGAGCATTGTAGAATGCTTGCACTTATGAATTGTTTGCACTTGTGAATTGTGTATATTAGGAGATTGCTTTTTGCGTTTTAATATCAATAATTTGTAGCTGGAAGTTGATTACGGGAATGTAAAATTCATTATTTATAATGTATCCATTACTTCCAATCTCAATTAATTAATTATCAATGATTTTAATAAATAATAGCAACAAAATGATTTTTGAATAATTTTTTTCATAATAACTCACATTTTCTACATTGAATACAATTTAAATTTGTAAATTACTTGTTTTGTTAATAATAATAATTTTTGTCCAAACTTTAAGGTATTAGGGGTGAATATTTTGATGTAGGAGTGAATCGAGATTAAAATCCATACAATATATTTTAATAAAGAAAGATATTTGTAAGGCATAATTAGATGGATAATATGAATATGGCTTATGCAGAAATTGTTTTACATCTCTAAATTTATTTCGAGTATTATACACCGTTGTAAACTCTATGTTATAGTGCACTTCTTTATTGTTATGTGAGAAGCAGTGCACCGAAGATTAAAAAGCATTTGCGTATATCAGGAGATTGTTTTCTTGCACTTCCATATCAGTTATTTTTAGTTGGAAGCTGATTCCGAAAATGTAAAATAGAACCATAGGTCATTTTCATTTTTTACAATGTATCCATTACTTGCAATGTCAATTAATTAATTATCAATGATTTTAATAAGTAATATTAGGAAAATGATTTTTAAATAAAAAATTTATTTATAAATCCCATTTTCTCAATTGAATACAATTAAAATTTGTAAAGTATTAGTTTTCTTAATAAAATGATTTTTAAATAAAATTTAATGTATTACATATTTTGTGTTCATGTCGTGTATATTTGATGTTTTTTAATAGGTAAATCAATTGTTTGATTCATTCAAATGGGAAATTGTTTTTTGTGTTCCAAAATGAGATTTACCAGTTATAAAGTGGCTATGAAATTGAACATTATGTGCTATATTCCTAAGATCAAATTAACAAGTATGCTCTTCAAAAAGTGATTCGATTAGTATAATTATGTCTTTTGGAAAAGTGATTCCATTAGTTTAGTTCTAATGGTCATTAGAAATGGGTTTTGCAAAAAGTGAAGATGTTGCAAGTAGTATCAACTTGGTAATTTAGGGATTCAAATGATATGCATACTTTGTGAAGGTATTTTAATTGAATTAGAAGGTATACATTCTTTGGAGCGAACATCAGAAAGATGTAACCAAATGTATAAAACAATTTGTGTGTGTGTGTGTGTGTATTTATGTGTGTAAGAACAAATGTATGGCATTAAATGTAGGACTACAAAACAAATTCTTGTTTGTTTTCACACCATAATGGCATAATGAGGGAGCATGGCCTATATCGAGAGGCCCAAGCAAGAAAAGAATGAAACATGCATGGGAGATACCATGGAAATTCAACATACATTATTAATTTAATTGAATTAGAAGGCACAACTTCTTTTGAGGCAATTTGGAAAACATAATAGTAAATCTATACAAGATTTTGTGCATATACATATATGTGTATAACAAAGAAATGAATGATGTGAAATGGGAAACCAAAAGAACCGTGCTTCATTTTCCACCCTGCCATATTGGCATCATAGAGCCGCATGGACTCTAGCCAAACCCCTAAGCAAGAGAAGTATGAAACATCCATGAGAGATGTTTTGGTGTTTCATCGTACATTGCACATCAAGAAATCTTGGGAAACTTTGTTGTTTGCATATATAATATTTGATATTGTTGTCTTAACTTGGTTTTCACATCTATTTCCATGCTTAAACTTAGTTCTTGCAAAGAGAACATAAAGCTATGTTAGTGGACAACCAAGGGAAATAAAAAAGGAAGGATAAAGAGCAAGTATAGGGGTAAACTTAATATATACAATGTGAGCCTAAAAATAGTGAATAATTTATGCAATTAGTTAACCAATGTTGTCTATTAAGAATGAGAAATTATGAAAACATAATAGTGAATGTATAGAAGAATTTGTGCATATACATATATGTATATAACAAGTGAATGATGTGAAATGGAAAACCACAAAACCCATGCTCGTTTTCCACCCTACCATATTGGCATCATGGAGCCACATGGGCTCTAGTCAAACCCTTGAGCAAGAGAAGTATGAAACATCCATGAGAGATGTTGTGGAGGTTCATTATACATCGTACAACAAGCATCTTGGGTAAACTTTGTTGTTTCCATATGTAATATCTGATATTTTTGTGTTTCATTTTGTGTGAGAACTTGAAACCAAAAGTGTAGCTTCATTTTCAAATCCATTTGCATGCTTAAACATAGTTCCTATAAATAGAAAAAAAAGTATGTAAGTGCACAACCAAGGGAAATAAAAAAAAGGAAGGATAAAAAGTGAGTATACAGGTAAAACTAATATATACAATGTGAGCTTGAAAATAGTGAATAATTTATGCAATTAGATAAACAAAGTTTTCTATTAACAATGAGAAAGTATCATACTTACATACAATGTTGAATTATTCCAACAAGAATGAGTTGCATTGAATTGATCCATGGGACAACAAAAGAATTTGAAATAGAGAGTGTAGAATACACTGATTTTCTTGAATGCATATTTATATTTTTGCAATAATCTAAACAAAATAATATACATATAAAATAAAAGAGGTTAGTAGTTGTCTTCTATTAACAAGTTTTATGATATTGTTGTGCCCTCATCTGTTTAACTATAAATAACATTTCATGATGTTCTTTTCCACTCATCTATTTGAAGCTACATCTAACAAAGTAGTCTATTGTTCTTCTAACAATGATTCTTTTCTAATCTTTAAAATTTTGTAATCTTTAATTTTCTTAATTTGTTTGGATGGAATATGTTATAATTAGGATATATTTTTGTATAAATAAAAAAAATAAACATATGTTGATGAAGGCGCAACCCGAGACAAAAAAAATAACCCACAAACAAGAGAATAATTTTATTATTCAGAGAATGGAGCTTCTTACATGCAAAGGATCTCAAATCCCCAAGTTCTACAACACATGCAAGCTACAAAAAGCTAGAGAATAACCCTCTCGCAACATGTGAGCTTGTCCCCAAAAAGTTATCCAAAAATATTAGAAACCCGCCCATAAATAGAGCTCCCCTTTAGTTTAGAGCCAAAACAACATTAAAATTTGAGTTTAGGCAGTTTGGTGCTGAAAATTACAACTTGAAGTTCAAATTTCAAAAGAACATTTGCAATTGTATCTTCTAGAAAGTGCGCCAACTTCCCGGGGCCATAACTTTTCATCCGGGGCTCTGATTCGCGAACTGTTTGAACCGTTGGAAAGGTCTCAAAGTCAAGAACGCACTCAAAATTAGCTACACCGATTTAAGTAAGTTTCAGGGACATTTTGGAAGCTCTAGGTGCTTCAAATCCAATTCGGAAGATTTTCAAGTGCAAATCTAGGAAACTAAAACTGCAATATCTTTCAACCTAGGAATAGAAAATAAAAATCGTAAATTTTGAATTTCATTATGACAAAAAGGGTATCCAAAAATGTAAAAACATCTAAAAAATGATAGACTTGAAATTTAACTATTTTTGGGTGTTGCAAGATTGCCCTTACACCACTGGATGCTCCTGCATCAGACACCCAGGGTAATTTTGAGAAGTGACCCTATCACGTCTCAGATGGTTGAGGAAAACCCAATCGGTCAACCACTGCCTTAGATAGCCAAGATGAATCTTCTACAGGCCTTCCTCTCCATTTCACCAGATATTCTTCATACTGCCTATTTCTGGTACTCCTTCCCACACGACTATCCAAGATTTCCTCAATCTCATCCTTTTTTGAAGAAGATGTTGGATTCGCACACTGTTCCATCATTGGTACTTTCTCTGTGCCACCTTCATGATACTCTATCAAATTTGAAATGTTGAACACAAGGGAAATGTTGAATCCATCCAGCAACTCTACCTCATATGCATTCCCTGAATCATGCTTCTTCAAAATTTTACAAGGACCGAACTTCTTCATCTTCAATTTGTTATATGTTCCCACTGGAAACCTTTCTTTCCTCAAGTGGACCATCACTTCATCACCAATCTGAAACTCCTTATACCTCCGCTTTTGATCTGCCTGAGTCTTATACTACATATTCATCTTGTTAGTATGTTCTCTTACCTTCTCATGTACATCCTTGATGTGTTCTGCAAAATCTTCAGCTTTAGCACTTATTTTCTCCTCTTGGTCCATCTCCCTCAATTCTGGAGCTGTTCTGGGGCTACCTTCATACACAATCTGGAATGGTGATCTACCAGTACTTCTGTTGACAGAATTGTTGTCAGAGAATTTTGCCTGCGGTAAGATCAAGTCCCATCCCTTGGGTTTATCTCTTACCAAACATCTCAGTAGGTTACCCAGACTCCTATTAACAACCTCTATCTGCCCATCTATTTGTGGATGGTGTGCAGAACTGAAATTTAGCTCTGTCTTTAGCTTCTTCCACAAGGTCCTCCAAAAGTACCCCACAAATTTAGTGTCATGATCTGAAACAATACTCTTTGGTAGACCATGTAGCCTCACTACCTCTTTGAAGAACAAGTTAGCAATGTGGACTGCATCATGGGTCTTCTGACATGGAATGAAATGTGCCATCTTTGAAAACCTATCAACCACCACAAAGACTGAATCATTCCCTCGTTGTGTCCTTAGTAAACCAAGAACAAATTCCATACTTATATCCTCCCATGGCCTCTCTGGTATAGGTAAGGGTTGATATAAGCCTGTATTCTGGCTCACTCCTTTAGCCATCTAACATACTCTATAACTTTGTACAAACTTCTTCACATCCTGTGACAACTGAGGCCAATAATAATGCTTGCTGATAATAGCAATGGTCTTATCCTGGCCAAAATGTCCCGCCATTCCTCCACTATGCTTCTACTTTATCAGGTTATCCCTCATAGAACTCCTCAGAATACATAATTGACTTCCTTTAAATAACATGCCATCCTAGATTATGAAATCCAGCCACCTTGTCTTGTCCACTGTAACAGGTTCCTTGCAAGATTTCCAAGCCTCTACAAAACCAGGATCTTCTGCATATAGTGTCTTGAGTTCATTGAACCCAACCACTTCAATCTGCATCTTTGTCATCAATGTATGCCTCCTACTTAAGGCATCTGCAACCCTATTTGACTTCCCACTCCTATGTTTCAAAACAAGGTATAACTCTGCAAAAACTCTACCCATTTCATATGCCTCGATTTAATTTTCCTGACTATTTAGGTACTGCAAGGCCTGATGATCAGTATATAGAACAAATTCTTTGGACAACAAATAATGTCTCCATTTTTTTAATGCTTGAACTATTGCATAAAATTCCTGATCATATACAAAATACTTTCTCTTGGCATCATTTAACTTTTCACTGAAATAGGCAATGGGCTTACCTTCTTAGCTCAACACTACTCCAATGGCACAACCACTGGCATCACAATCCACCTAAAACACCTTGTGAAATCTGGGAGGGCTAGAACAGGTTGCTCTGTCACCTTTTGCTTCAACAATTCAAAACTTTTTGCTGCTCCACTGCTCCACTTGAATTCTTTTCTATCCCCTCTCATTGTTTCAGTAGGGGTCCACATATACTACTGAAGTTTCTAATGAACTTCCTATAAAAACTAGCCAAACCATGGAAAGATCTCACCTCGGTAGCAGTTCTTGGGGTAGGCCATTCCAGAATAGCCTTCACCTTCTCTGGGTCCATCTTGAGACCTTCTGCTGAGACAAAAATCCCAAAGTACACTAACTCCCTCTTCACAAAACTGCACTTCTTCAGATTAATCAATAGTTTCTCTTCTCTTAACTTCTCAAAGGCTCTCTAAATATGCATTAGATGCTCATCCAATGTCTTACTAAAAATCAAAATATCATCTAAATACACAATAACAAAACTTCCCAGAAATTCTTTTAGTACCTCGTTCATAAGCGCATGATGAATGTGCTCGGTGCATTGGTTAGCCCAAAGGCATGACTAACCACTCGTACAAGCCCTCTTTGGTCTTGAAGGCAGTCTTCCATTCATCTCCCTCTCGAATCTAGATCTGGTGATATCCACTCTTCAGATCAATCTTTGTGAAGTACTGAGCTCCACTCAAATAGTCCATCAGGTCATCATCCTTGGTAAGGGAAATTTGTACTTGATTGTTATTTTATTTATGGCTCAGAAATCTGTACACATCCTCCATTCCCCGTCATTCTTTGGTGCTAGTACTACGGGTACTACACATGGACTCAAACTCTCCCGTATCAAACCCTTTCTCAACAACTCTTGAACTTGTCTATTCAACTCCTCATTTTCTGCTAGTTATTCTATGAGCTGCCTTATTTGGAAAACTGGCTCCAGGAATCAAGTCAATCTGATGACTGATCTTCCTTATTGGTGGTAAACCCTTAGGTACATTATCAGAAACAATATCCTGAAACTCATCCAACATCCCAGAAATTTCTTCTAGAACCTTCTCACTATCCTCATTACTCACTCTAGGAATCAATTCATAGCACACACACTCATGCTTTATACCTTCTAAAAATTTTCTTCCATCTACATAACAAATTCTAGCACTACTGCATACCTTTTTTTCAGTCTCCTTTAGGGGTTTCAACTTGTGATGAACCCCATCCTTTGTCAAGGAATAAGTGTTTGCATGGCCATCATGTATAGTTCGCCTATCAAACTGCCATGGCCTCCCCAACAACATGTGACATGCATCCATGGGGATGATATCACAAAGTACCTCGTCATGGTAGCTTCCGATCTTGAACTTTACTAGGCACTGCTCATTGACCAAAACTTTGTGATCTTTCTGCAACTAGGCAATCCGATACGGATGTGGGTGTCTTTCCCTCTTCAACTTCAACTTTGTGACCATCTCCTCTGACACCAAATTATCAGTGCTCCCACCATCAATAATGACATCACAACATTTTCCTTCATACTTGCACCTTGTGCGAAATAGATTCTTCCTCTGTTTTGGTTCCTTTTCTTCAGTCACTAGGGCTTCTCCCCTTTCAGCATTATCTGAATGTTCAGATTGGGCATCCTCATCTATATGTGCAACCCTTCCACGACCTTCTGGCCTTTTGTATGCCCTTCCTTGGTGTTGTGGACATTCATAGGCTCGATGCCCTTCTTCACCACACTAGAAACACATTCCTCTGAAACCACCTCTTCCAGATCCTTGTCCATATCTCCCTCATCCTCTACCTCTTTGATCACCACTGTTTTGATCACAAGGGCGGTAGGAGTTGTCATTCCTTTGACTTTGGCTGGTACTCACATCTTCACTTTTCTTTTCATCATTATTTCAGCTTCCTGAAGGTCTGTCATTGCCCCTTCCACTTTGACCTCCTCGTCCTTTTTGCTTTCCATCAAATTTTTTGTTCAGCTTCTCTTCCACCTTCAAAGCAAACTGATACACATCCTCAATGGTGGTCATTCTTACTAGGCTTAACTCCTCCTGAATGCTCAGTCGTAACCCATTAAGATATTGGGCTACCTTCTCCTTATTGGCCTCTGTGTGACCTATTCTAATGATTATCTAGTGAAAATCTTCAGTATATTCTTTTACAGATCTGCTTCCTTGCTTCAACCCTTGCAATTTCTTCAATAGATCTAACTCATAGTCCATTGGTATGAACTACTTCTTCAATTTCTCTACCATGCGATCCCATTTGGTGATCTTGACTTTTCCTCTTCGATTTCTTTCCAACTGGACCTTTTTCCACCAAATACTGGCATGGCCCTTCAACTTCATTTTCGCAAACTTAACCTGATCTAGGTCTTCTATTTCCTCATACTCAAAATATTCTTCTAGCTCGTTGATCCAGTTGATCAACTCTTTTGGGTTAAGACTTCTAGAATAACGAGGGACTTCTGCTCTGGTTCTTTTCCCGATCTTTGAAATGGCCCTTATTAACTGTATTTGGTCTTCATCAATTGCTTCTTCTTCCTCTTCTACCTCTAAACCTTCTTCCTCTCCTTCATCCTCACTTTCCTCCCTCAGGTTTAACCCTCTTCTCAACTGCTCTTGTAACGCATCAACCTATCTCTGGAGGGCTACTAGTGCATCTCTTCCACCAGCATCTCTGCTACCTTGACCACCTCTGACACCACCACACCTACCAGGCGTCACTCTTGGAGGCATCTTTCTTGACCTCGACCCACAACCATGGTCCTGGTGTGAACTACGTCATGATCGGCGATCTGTCCACACACTCAAGAAAAAACCCACTCTGATACCACTTGATGAGGGCACAACCCGAGACACAGAAAATAACCCACAAATAAGAGAATAATTTTATTATTCAGATAATGGAGCTTCTTACATGCAGAGGATCTCAAATCCCTATGTTCTACAACACATGCAAGCTACAGAAAGCTACAGAATAACCCTCTCACAACATGCGAGCTTGTCCCAAAAAAGTTACCCAAAAATATTAGAAACCTGCCCATAAATAGAGCTCCCCTTTAGTTTGGAGCCAACAAAACATTAAAATTTGAGTTTAGGCAATTTGGTACTGAAAATTACAACTTGAAGTTCAAATTTCAAAAGAACATTTGCAATTGTATCTTCTAAAAAGCGCACCAACTTCCCGGGGCCATAACTTTTCATCTGGGGCTCCGATTCACAAACCGTTTGAACCGTTGGAAACGTCTTGAAGTCAAGAATGCACTCAAAATTAGATACACCAATTTTAGAAAGTTTTGGGGCCATTCTGGAAGCTCTAAGTGCCTCAAATACAATTTGGAAGATTTTTATGTGCAAATTTGGGAAACTAAAACTGCAATATCTTTCAACCCAGGAATAGAAAATAAAAACCATAAATTGAAATTTTCATTATGACAAAAAGGGTATCCAAAAATGTAAAAACATCTAAAAAATGATAAACTTGAAATTTAACTATTTTTGGGTGTTGCAAGATTGCACTTACACCACTAGATGCTCCTGCATCATGTGTACATATGGATATATATACCTGTGATAGGTCGAATCTATGTGCTAGAAAACAAGTAGCAAACAAGAGAATGCAAAATAACACTAAAAATAAACCTACACCTCAAGATTAGCCTAGTTGGATTCAACACAAAATAAAGATGACAAAATGAAACCTTATACCTTGTCTAGAATTGATCCTTTGGTTGGCCCTTCGATCTTTGATGTGTATGCTCCTTGGATGGCACAAGTTGCAAGCTAGATAATGATATGAAAATGGATGCAAGTGGGTGCAAGCATGAAAATGGCTAAGTATAGATTCTAGGAAATTTTGCAAGAGTTTGGCTACAATGCATGATCTCTCCCAAAATAAGAGAAAAGAGGGGGTATTTATAAAGAATTTGGAAATCTCTAGAGAAATGGATAGTCAAGATTGAGCTAGCAAGATCAAGATGTAGGGCTAAGGTGAGTTGAGAACTCACAAGCCCTCACATCTTGACATGTGGCAAGTGATATGGCTTAAAAAGGGTGATATGTACATGAGGTGGAAGGATAGGACATGACATGGAGAAGTTACATAGTACCTTGGGATTTGGACAAGATCTCATAAATGAGGTACTTGTCCCCATGTGGGTGAAAGGACATGTGAGGAATTAAAAATTCCTCAAATATCCTCATGGGGATGAGAGAAGGAATTTAAAATTCCTTTAAATGCATTTGGGGATTAAATGTGAATCAAAAATTCACATGGGGAATGGAGATGCCTTGTCCAAAAAGAAAAAGCATTTAATAGGGTTGACTCAATTAAGTGATTAGGATTGTGCAAGTACTTGATTAGACTAATTAATGAAAGATTAGAAGAGGGTTAGATTTTACACGTGATTTGATGTGACAAGTCAAAGATCACATGGAGAAGAGAAAAATGAATTTAATATTCCTTGGAAGGATAAAATGAATTAAAAATTCCTTGAGAGGTTTATTAGGCTAGTTAATGAAGGATTAGAGGAGGGTTAGGTGGCTAAGAGAGATTAGAGGCCAACTTGCAAAAGTTGGAGGATGTGACACATCTTAATCAAGGATTAGGCATGTGCACACCCTTACTGATGAGATTAGAAGATGGATTAGGATTAGATAAAAATGATGAAGGATGTGACATAAAGGGAATTAAATAAATGACATATTTATTTAATTCATTTGATAAAAGGGGGAAGGTATTTAATTATTTAACTAGATACCTTAGGGATTAGAAGAAATTTAGAGGTATTAATTAAATAATAGTGATATTACTTAATTAATGCAGATAAGGGGAAGCTTAGATGAAAAGGATAAATTTGGATAAATCAAGTGTCCAAATTTAGGTGTCTAAATTTTTCCCCTCTTTGAGATGGTGTTATGAAGTAGCATCATTTCAAATAATATTAAAATATAGAACCTAGAAGAAGATGGTTAGATTGGAAAAGATGCCGCAGTCATCAGAGGATCGACTAGGAAGGAAGATGATGGGGGTGAAGATGAAAGTTAGGGATGAAGGGGATGAAGGATGCCCCCTCGAGAGGACATGTAGGTTCAAGAGAACATGGGTGTGCTCTCGAAATGGATGAGATGATGCAAAGGAAAAAGGAGATTGGGAGGGGAACATGATGAAGGATGAATGGATGGGGGGATTTTGATAGATGATAGGATGAGGGATACATGCAAGAGGATGGAATGGAAAGTGAAATGAAATCCTAATACAATTTTCCATCTTTTGAGCACTAATTTTTGCTATAGTAGAAGACATGATACACCTAGGTATAAATGACCAAGGAAGAGTAGTGTCTAATGCATAAAACAAACACATCAAACGAGAAGGCTATCCCAACACCCCAAAGTCATGATGACCTTGGTCGGGCTAGGTATTGGGATAACCACAAGCACATGAGGATGCCCCAATGTAACACAAGACCTCAAGGATCTTGGTGGTTATTTTGTGGGACAACTAAAAAGACAGAAAAGATCAAGGTACACCCCTATGTTGACTAGTCAAAGCACACCATGATATGATGGATCAAGGTGACCATGACAAGTGGTGATAGGGAGCTCAAATGATAAACAAAATCTAAAAGCATAAAAAGATCACAATCAATTTCAAATGTTCTTTGCCATAGGATCATGGGGATGGATGGGATTGATCAGGCCTGTTAGGAAGGATGCATCCTATTGAGACCAATGATGGATACTAAACTAAAAAATTGATATGATGCAGGATACTCAAAACTGATTGGATCTACTAAAGATAAAAGTTGGACGAAAGACCATGATGGAGATTTCGATGGATGATAAAGATAGGATGGAGAAAATGAGTGAAGTGGACAATGAAGATTAATGATGGAACCTCGGGGGCAGATCAAATGATTGACCTTGCCTATGTGAAAGTGCAGGGGCAACATAGTTTGATGAAAGGACAAAGACAACTGATGGATAAAAGATGATGAGATAACCCTAGATAAAGGGATAAGATGATGGGACTGAGATGAAGAGACAAGATAGACTGGTTGGATTGGATCGGAGGATGGTGACCACATAAAGCTCAGGGATGGGATAGTTATCCAAATCAACAATGATGAAGTGGGAGGAAGACAAGATGGATAGATGAATGATGAGAAAGGATAGGAGATTGAAAAGATGTGCAAAAGAAGCAAAAGTGAGGATGATAAGATAGATGGCATTGGATTGTGTGGGGAGTAGCCTATAGCTAGATACCAATGAAAAGGGATTATGAGATGGGATGAGGATAGAGGATGGGGGGAAAGGATTGTTTCGATGGATTAGATAGAAGGATAAGGATGGGGAGATGGATATAACGATAAGGAGATGAAGATAGGAAATGAAAGGGATTGCTCTGATGGAATAAATGATGTCTCCAAGGACTATATCACAAAAGAAGATAAATTCCCCCACTCTAGATATATCATGTATAATGAGGCATGAGAGATGGAAGATGGGAAAATGAAGGAGATAACTAGAGGAGGATAGTGTGTCATTAAGGGATATGATAGAGCATGTGTGAAGGGAATGTATACTAAGAGGTGTCCAAAGCATGCATAGATAGGTGCCCCTATTTTTTTATCAAGATCACAAGAAGGATGGAGGGATGGGATAAATGAGATATGCCAAGAAAGATGTGTAAGATAGGTAGGATGGAGGGGTTGAATGAAGAGGACATATAGCAAGAATACTGATGCATAGCTGGAAGCATAGCAGGGTGCATAGTGGATGGAGGGAATGCATATCAGGAAGCTGCCCCCAAGTGTAGATGGGGATTTATGCATGATGCCTATTTTACAGGTTTTGATCATGGTACTTATTCAAGGTGCTTTTTTTCCAAGTTTTCACCATTGGATAGATTATTTCTCTTTACTATATATATATATATTTTTATTTTTATTTTTTAAGTTTTTTTCTAATATTTTTAGATTTTTTTTTTTACTTTTTGGATTTTTTGGCTTTTTGGATAGCATGTGGAAGGAGATGGATAAGGATAGGGAGGCGAATAAGTGGATTTAGAAGAAATGCGATAAGGATATGGATGAAGGTCTCAAGCATCAAGTTCCATACGAGGTATTAAGAGCTCATGTTCGAATCGATTGTTGGATGTTGGTACAACCTTATTAGGAGAAATGGATTATGAAAAATGATGAATTCGAGGGATTTGATGGGGGAGATATGTGGGGTAATGGATGGGATGATGAAGAGGGGGTGGAAAGAATGATGGGGTGGATGTGTGATGGGGTGGTGAGTTCAGGACCAACATTGGCACATATGGTGATGGATGTGAAAAGATAAGAGGATTAATGGATGGAGAATATGGGGATAATGGAGGAGATGGAATAGTGAAGTTTGAGACATAGGGACCCAAAACAGACTTAGGAGATGAAAGGGGGTATGATTAGCTTTTGCATTAGCAACTTTGGATGTTCTGATAGATTTTTCATTTTATGGCATTGCATCTTTTTTTTTGGGATCCACATGGTTTTGATTTTTGTTTTAGTGGGCCTTTGTGGCTGATCGGTTTGATTTGGATTGTGGATTTTATTTTTCTTTTCTCCAAAATGTTGTTTAGAGGGGACATGGGGAGCTTTAGATTCATGTGGGTGTTTGCATTTATGTAGTTTTACTTTAGCATCCAAAGTTCTTTTATTAGCAATGGGATGGGTGTGAGGAGATGAACAATGTGGAGCAATGGAGGTTGGAGTATGGGGATTACATGTAGATGGAAGATGTTTAGGTATGTGCCTTTGTTGATTCTGATTACGGGATATGTGAGAGGGATTTTTATGATGGATGACATGGATAGGTGTTGGATGGATGAACAAATGAGATGGAAGAGGTGATCTTGGGATATACTGACCCAAGATGGATAGAGTAGATGAAGAATAGGAGATGGTGGATGGAGGGATGTAAGGACCCAAAATGGATGAAGTAGATGAAGGAGGAATATGGACAATTGTTTTAAGGTGATATAATGGAGGAGGGATGGAAGCATATGATCTAGTGGAGTGATGGGAAGAGTAGAAATTTCTTTTGAAAAAGGCTTGTCGAGGATGCCTAGAGGTTGTACCAACATCTTTAGATTGTGAGTCTTGGGAAATAGGTCCAAGACCTTGCATGCAAATTTTCTCTTTGACTTGGATGGGCTCTAAAATACCTTGCTCATAAAGGCCTAGACCTTTTCCTTGATAGTTCATTTTCTTGAGCATGCGATCCATGATAGGATTTGTGTTATTTTGAAAACATTATGTGAGTCCATTATTAGGTGGAGGATGATGGGTAGTATATATGTTGTGTTTTTCTTCTGCGAGGAGGCCACCATGGAAGAATGTGAGAGTACCAAGGGCATACGCAAGCAGTGTAGGGATAGCATTTTTAGGAAATGATGGGGTAGCAACATTTGGATGGGTGGTAATAGGAGAGGGATTAGGGGATATGATAGGATCTAGATTTGTGGTAGCAGGCTCATATGATGGAGATGGAGATGGAGCGATGGGATCTTGAATGACAAGGGGATCATGCAATGGAATCAATGGGGGAATTTGATCTTGAGGTGGACTAGATGGGATGGTAGGATCTTGATCTAGAGAAGGGGATATGTTGGCATGTTGTGGATCAGACTCTTGGCATGACTCATCGTGTACGAGAGGCATGATAATGGAGACTCGGTGGGACTCTTCTAGTGGGGAAGATGGAGGGATGGAGGAGTCAAAGCAATCATCATAATGGATTTTAGTGACACTAGGAGTGGGAGAAGTGGATTGGATTTGGGTGTCATCTATGGGTTTGACAACTCTCAGAGTAGGGGGTTGGTATTCAATGGATTCAGCAGATGTGATGGTAGGAGATGGGGGCTTAATGGATTCAAAGGATGTGATGGTTTTGATAGTTTGAGTGGTGCTAGGGGTTGTAACATCAATGATAGGTGTCGGGTGGAGAAGGGCCTCATCACTAATGATCCTGGATGATGGGTTGAGATGGCACAATTCAACAACTTCAAGGTGTGGAGTGGGGGATGCATTCTTTGTTATAAGTCCTTAGAGAACTTCTAAAATGAGAGACTTGCATACTCTAGGCTGAGATGGTGTGGTAGGAGTGGATGAGGGATTATGGATTAGTGGGGGATTTGGGCTAGGGATTGGTGGAAAAGGATTAGATGGGGGAATGGGATTGGATGTAGGACTGTGAATAGATGGGGGATTGCGTGAAGGGTTAAGATAGGGGTATTGGCATGGTGAAGTAGGACACGAGGATGTGGGTGGTGGATTGTAGTGAGGGTATTGGGATGGTGGATTAGGATGGGGAGATTGAGGAGGTGGTTTGAGATAGGGAAATGTGGATGTTGGATTAGGGTGAGTAGATTGGTATGGAAGATTGGGGTAGTGGGGATATGAGGATGAAGGATTGAGATAGGAGGATGTGGACAAGGGATTAGGATAGGGGTATTGTGATGGCAAACTAGGATAAGATGATGATGTAGATGAAGGATATGATGGATATGATGGGTATCCCTTATCACAGATAGCATAGGGAGTATGATTAGGCATGGATGAAGACATAACAGGATAACTTGAAGGGTTGAATGGATTTTGGAAAGCAGGTGGAGAAAACTTACTAGCAATGATAGTGTCAGAGGGATCTATGTCACATTCTTCTTGATCGACAAGACTTTCGTTATCATTGTCGATGTAATTAGGGTTTCCATTGACCACTATTGATGGAGGATAAGGATTCATGATGATGAATGGATAAAGAGGATGGATCAAAGATTATGGATGGAAATGGACTAAAGCTCAAATCAAGATTTAGGTTAAGCTCATATAAGGATTGGATTAAAGCTCAGATTAGGATAATTGGATGATGTGATGGGCTTGATTCTGAAAATTAGATTTGATTATCAAAGGATGATTACGACACCGAATCTACTTTGAGATGGACATAGATTGATTGGGTCAAAGGTGATTGGATAAGGATGCGATTGGATTGGATTGGATTGATCGATTGATTGATTGATAAGATCGACTAAGGGATCAGATAGGATGACAAAAGGGACTGTAAACCCTGTTCAGAGATTATCCTAGGTGATGTAGGATACTGATTGATCGGATTAAAGGATAAACGTATGATTGCGGCACCAAATCCACTTTGAGATTGAAAATTGATTGGTTGGGCCAACAATGATGATTAACTTAGGATAGATGACAATCCTAAGTAGACGTTAATGATGACGATCAGATCAGACACTTAGGTCAATTTGGATAATAACCTGAGATGAAGTTCAGGGGATTTGGATAGGGAAAATGATGATTTGATTGGAGAAATGAATGATAAAAATAGATGAACAAATACTCAAAACGAGTAAAAGATTGACCAGAACAGATGAACGACTACTCGAAATGAGTAAACAACTAGTCACAATAGATGAATGATTCTCAAAACAAGAAGATGAAGGCTCAGAATGGATGATAGATTACTTAGAACAAGTAAACGATTGATTAGGAATGTTGAATGATAGTTCAAAATGATAGGAAGGAGGTTTGGAACATTTATTCGGAATGAGTAACTGGATGATAGGAATGATAGATTGAGAGTTTGAAATGATAGACAAAGGTGCGAAATGGATGAATGTTTACTCAAAATGAGTAAATAGATGATCAGAATAACAGAACAAGAGTTCAGAATGATAGACAAAGGTGTGAAATGGATGAACGCTTACTCAAAATGAGTAAACAGATGATCAGAATGATAGAACGGGAGTTTGAAATGATAGACGAAGGTGCAAAATGGATGAACGTTTACTCGGAATGAGTAAACGGATGATCAGAATGATAGAACGAGAGTTTGAAATGATGAAAGGATGAGTTAAATGGATGAATGCTTACTCGGAATGAGTAAATGAATGATCAGAATGATAGAAGGGTATGTGCAGGATCATGATGGGCCAAAAAGTGGCAATATTATGGGTATTTGTAAGGTATGTGGCTGATGACCTTTTTTTACCCAAAATTGATGAAATGAAAAGGGTTTTTAGAGGAGATTCTCAGCTTTCCACCAATATAAATTATGCATTAATTTGAATTTAATAAATAATTATTATTCATTTTCTATTAGAATTACAACTAAAGTCCTGATCGATAGGCTGATTGAAAAACATCTATAACTTTCAAATAGTATCACATTTTTTGAATCTAAAACATGCATCACATTCTATGCTTCACATACTATAGGATTAAAAAAAGAAAAATTAAATTTCATGAAGTTTTGACCAAGTTACAGTGGTCAGACATACGAGTTTTTATATTTTTAAAAAGTTATAATAAAAAATTCATAATCAATTATTTACTTGGAAAAAAATTATAAAAAAATATGCATCACATCCGAATATGAGTCCTCTACTTATATGTAAAATCTTATAAAAAATTATTATCATTTTATTATGGTTAGGGTGGTTAGACAAACACCTACTTCTTATTTTTTCCTTGAAATTTAAGTACTACTGCATTGAAATTTCAAATTTTCACCAAATAGAATTTATATATTTTAAATAAACCTAGTATTTTAGAAACTACATTCAATTTTCTACAGATTCTATTGTTACATATTTTTCAAATAATATAGATAACTTATTCAAATTTTTATGCCAAGTTGCCTAACATAGATTTTTTTGAATTTTTTGCCACTTAAGGGCCTATTTTTTCCATGATGATCCCGCACATACCTAGAACGAGAGTTCAGAATGATGAAAAGATGTGTTAAATGGATGAACGTTTACTTGGAATGAGTAAATGGATGATCAGAATGATAGAATGAGAATTCAGAATGATGAAAGGATGTGTTAAATGGATGAACATTTACTCAGAGTGAGTAAATGGATGATCAGAATGATAGAACGAGAGTTTAGAACAATGAAAGGATTGTTAAATGGATGAACATTTACTCAGAACGAGTAAACGAATGATCAAAATGATAGAACGAGAGTTCAGAATGATGAAAGGATGTGTTAAATGGATGAACATTTACTTAGAATGAGTAAACAACTGATCAAAATGATAGAATGAGAGTTCAAAATGATGAAAGGATGTATTAAATGGATGAACATTTACTCGAAACTAGTAAATGAATAATCAGAATGATAGAAGAAGAGTTCAGAATGATGAAAGGATGTGTTAAATGGATGAATGTTTACTCAGAATGAGTAAACAGATGATCAAAATGATAGAATGAGAGTTTAGAATGATGAAAGGATGTGTTAAATGGATGAACGTTTACTCAAAACGAGTAAATGGATGATTAGAATGATAGAACGAGAGTTTAGAATGATGAAAGGATGTGTTAAATGGATGAACATTTACTCAGAATGAGTAAACAACTGATCAAAATGATAGAACGAGAGTTTAGAATGATGAAAGGATGTGTTAAATGGATGAATGCTTACTCAGAATGAGTAAACGGATGATCGAAACAATAGATAGAGAGTTCAGAATGATGAAAAGATGTGTTAAATGGATGAATGTTTACTCAGAACGAGCAAACGACTATTCACAATGGATGAATGACTCTCGAAGTAAGAAAATGAAGATTTGGAATAGCTAAAAGATTACTCAAAATGAGTAAATGATTGATCGAGATTGTTGAAAAGGGAAGGTATGGCTTCGGAGGAGGGCATATATGGTTGTCCAAAGGGGATGCCCTAGTCTCAAAAGAGAAGGATTGTGATAGAAGATTGAGAGAGAATGGTAGGGTATGCCCCCCTCGAGGAGGCAGATGGGGAAGGAAAAGGGGCCTCAGTCAACTTCTCAAAAGTATGAAGTGGTATATGTCATTAGAAAGAGCACAAAAAATTGAGAAGATTGGTGCTTGAACGGAAGAAAACAGGTTAACAGTGTGAAAATGGTGGGGCATATATGGTTGTCTATTAGGGAAAATTTGCATGTCTGTTGGGTCAGGTCCACCCATGGAGAAGGTCAGGTCCATCCAAGGAGAAAAATTTGGTCAAATTTGGTCAAAATGGGCCTAAAAGGGGTGGGTCAAAGGTTAGGTTCGCCCATGGAGAAGGTCAGGTCTAGCCAAGGAGAAAAAGTTAGTCAAATTTGGTCAAAATGGGCCTGAAAGGACTGGTTTAGAGGTCAAGTCCACCCCTAAATGAGCACAAGTCTGCCCAAGGAGAAAAATTTGGTCAAATTTAGTGAAAATGGGCTTGAAAGGACTAGTTTAGAGATCAAGTCCACTGCTAGATGAGGGAAAGTCCACCCAAGGAGAAAAACTTGATCAAATTAGGTCAAAACAAGCCTGAAAGGACTAGTTTAGAGGTCAAGTCTGCCCAAGGAGAAAATGTTAATCAAATTAGGTTAAAATAGGCCTGAAAGGACTGGTTTAGTGGTCAGGTTAGCCCCTATATGAGGGCAAGCCCGCCCAAGGAGAAAAAGTTGGTCAAATTTGGTCAAAATGGGCCTAAAAGGACTAGTTTAGAGGTGAAGTCTGCCCCTAGATGAGGGCAAATCCACCCAAGGAGAATTTTTTGTCAAAAGTATGAATTGTTATATGTCATTGAAAAGAGTATGAAAAATCAAGAAGATTGGTGCTTGAACGGAGGAAAACGAGTAAACAGTGTGGAAATGGTGGAGCATATATGGTTGTTTGTTAGGGTAAATCTACCTGTCTGTTAGGTCAAGTTCGCCCATGGAAAAGGCCACGTCTGCCCAAGGAGAAAAAGTTGGTCAAAAATGGCCAAAACAAGCTCCAAAAGGACTGTTAATAGGGCAGGTCTACCCCTGGATGAGAAAGTCCGCCCAAGGAGAAAAAGTTGGTCAAAATGGCCAAAACAAGCTCCAAAAGGACTATTAATAGGGCGGGTCCACCCATGGATGAGGGAAAGTTCGCCCAAGGAGTAAAAGTTGGTCAAATTTTTCACAGAGGGGAAAATCTAGTTGTTTACAGGTTTAACTTGACTTTTGACAAAAAAGACCAAGGAAAAGGAATGAAAACATAACAATCATAAAAGAAAAGGATTTGGTTGAATTAGACAATCATTGGTTTTGCACAAAAAAGATAATTCAAATAGCACAAGCCTAAGTCTGGTAGGACAGATATAGTCAACAAGTCCTCTAATCTAGGATGAACATGGTTACTAGGGAGTCCTCAATATACACCCGGTATGTGAGGCCCAAACCGTGAACATCAGCCCATTACAAGCATGGGTCGGGAACCTAAAAGGCTCGGACCAACTCTTCACATCATCCCGATGCTTTTTTAGTTACAACATGGTTGGATTGAGGTACAACTTTTTCTCTCCCTCCTTTATATGCCCTACCAGTATGCATGGTTGGAATCGTCCCTTGGGGTGATGAAATCCCCAAGCAGGTACCACTAAGAAAAATAAGATGGGTAGACTCAAAGGACATGGTAAGCTATGATTTCTTGTCACCTAGGATTGTCGATTGGCACAAGGGGATATGATACGTCAAATATCTCACCCAAAAACACAACATGCAAGGTTGATTAACACCTGTTAATTAAACTATGTTCCTAATTAGGGGTTAAGAACCCTTAAAATAGCAAAAAAATTGCTAAAAAACTAAAATTTTACCTTTTGAAAAAAGTTGTCTGGGGAAAATCTAGCTGTCTGTGAGGGAAAATCTAGCTGTCTGGGGAAAATCCGGCTGTCTTTTAGGTCAGGTCTACCTGTCTATTAGGTCAGGTCCGCCCCTCCATGAAAAACTTCCACAAAATAATTTTTGCAATCTAGGGAGGGTAGGTCTGCCCCTGGAGAAGGTCAAGTCTGCCTGTGGATGGTGGCTCCACCTATCTATTAGGTCGGGTCCAACCCTCTATAACCTATACCTACAAAAATTCAAAAAATAGAAAATGTGACAACAAGAGACCCATTTGTGGGTCCCACCGGGCATGCCAGAAATGTGATAGGTCGAATCTATGTGCTAGAAAATGAGCAACAAACAAGAGAATGCAAAATAACACTAAAAACAACCTACAGGTCAAGATTAGCCTAGTTGGATTCAACACAAAATAAAGATGACAAAATGAAACCTTATACCTTGTCTTGAATCAATCATTTGGTTGGCCTTTTGATCTTTGATGTGTATGCTCCTTGGATGGCACAAGATGCAAGCTAGATAATGATATGAAGATGGATGCAAGTGGGTGCAAGCATGAAAATGGCTAAGTATGGATTCTAGGAAAATTTTGCAAGAGTTTGGCTACAATGCATGATCTCTCCTAAAATAAGAGAAAAGAGGGGTTATTTATAGATAATTTGGAAATCTCTAGGGAAATTGACAATCAATATTGAGCCACCAAGATCAAGATGTAGGGCTAAGGTGAGTTGAGAACTCACAAGCCCTCACATCTTAACATGTGGCAAGTGATATGGCTTAAAAAGGGTGATGTGTACATGAGGTGGAAGGATAGGAAATAACATGGAGAGGGTACATAGTACCTTGGGATTGGGACAAGATCTCCTCATAAAGGAGGTGCTTGTCCCCATGTGGATGAAAAGACATGTGAGGAATTAAAAATTCCTCAAATATCCTCATGGGGATGAGAGAAGGAATTTAAAATTCATTTAAATGCATTGGGGGATTAAATGTGAATTAAAAATTCACATGGGGAATGGAGATGCCTTGTCCAAAAGGAAAAGGTATTTAATAGGGTTGACTCAATTAAGTGATTAGGATTGTGCAAGTACTTGATTAGACTAATTAATGATAGATTAGAAGATGGTTAGATTTCACATGTGATTTGATGTGACAAGTCAAATATCACATGGGCAAGAGAAAAATGAATTTAATATTCCTTGGAAGGATAAAAGGAATTAAAAATTCCTTGAGAGGTTGATTAGGCTAGTTAATGAAGGACTAGAGGAGGGTTAGGTGGCTAAGAGAGATTAGAGGCCAACTTGCAAAAGTTGGAGGATGTGACACATCCTAATCAAATATTAGGCATGTGCACACCCCCAATGATGAGATTAGAAGATGGATTAGGATTAGATAAAAATGATGAAGGATGTGACATAAAGGGAATTAAATAAATGGCATATTTATTTAATGCATTTGATAAAAGGGGGAAGGTATTTAATTATTTAACTAGATACCTTAGGGATTAGAAGAACTTTAGAGGTATTAATTAAATAATAGTGATATTACTTAATTAATGTAGATAAGGGGAAGCTTAGATGAAAAGGGATAAATTTGGATAAATCAAGTGTCCAAATTTAGGTGTCTACAATACCTACTTATTTGTGTTTTTTGAAATGTCTAGACAAAGGAAAAATCCAACCCGCCTAAGTAAGAAAAGCAGGTAAGGTCCATGGAAAATCTCAAAGACTCTTACCATTTATCACATGATAACAAAAAATACAAAAATTGTAAAACAATTATTAGGAAGATACTTAGGGATCACAAGTGATGGATGGTGGGAAAGCCACATTCAACTGTTTTATAGAAGAGAAGCAACGTAACTGAAACAAAGAATGATAAATGTAGTGCATAGTACGATGTTTGTGTTTAGCTATTTCATGTGTTCAAAAATGCTCTTGCAACAATGTAATTTAATCAATATGGGGGAGAATGAAAAAGATAAACAATAAATCAATCATTTATGCAAACTACCCATGCAAAACGATTTACCATTTTCATAGCTCAATAGTTTGGGAACCCTCCAAGCTAGTTTAAAACTGAGCAACATGCAATGAATTTAACAGTAGCCTATTATCAAACCAACAACACAATGGTTCTTCCAACAATAGAACTTCATCAAACTACACTCTCCCACACACTAGCATTCAATATTGCATTTACTTCATCTACCGCCATTGTGCAATGAGAGGATTCATGTCAGCGCAAATAGTATATATTTTTTAGAACAATATAGAGGAAGGAAAATATAGTAAAATAGTGAAAAAATGATTGTATACATCAACACTTTACATATAAATATACACATGTACATATACATATACATATACATATACATATACATATACATATACATACATGTACATATACATATAAATATACATATACATATAAATATACATATATATATAAATATACATATAAATATACCTACAAACATACTTTTCACAATTCATTTATTGCTTGTAGTTATCTATGTGTAGCATTGACATTACACTCATCACCATATGACCATTCAACAAGAGTAAGCCATGGAAAGGGTTTGCTGATGATGGAGGGCTGCTAGCTAGTGACACATAAACCGTTTTTTTTTTTTTGTGGTGACATGGTCATTAACAATTATGTGGGTTGGTGGTAGTGGAGAATGTTGTTGTCATTTTCAGGGAGGTGAATGGTAAGTGTTCGACGTGGACTTCTACAAATATGTGGGTTGGCAGCAGTGGAGGTGGGCTCCTTGAAAGGCAGAAGGTGAATGGAAAGTGTGAAAGATGAAGTAAATGCAAACGAACAAATTAAGTGTGATATTGAATGCATATATGCATATACATACATATATAGATGTTGATATATATATATATATATTTAAACATATATACATGTATAGAGATGTGTATATATATGAAGTTAGTTTCATGAGTGTAAAGTCATATTCTTTGTAGGTGGCTATTGAGTGTTATTCTAAAACCTCTTTTACAATTTCTCTATTTGTCTATTATATTTAGGGAAAGCTGATGCAGGGAAAATTTTGAATTAAGTGTATGGCATGTTACTTTTTGTGCACAGATTATTGGTAGCAATTGGGTTTAGGAGCTCTATTTAATTCCTTTGGGGAAGTTCAAGTGAAATATTCTTTCTATCATCAAAAAAATATGGTTGAGGTTAGTAATTTTTGGTTCCTTTCTTTTATGTTTATAGTTATGGTTGTGCATCTTTGGGTTTATACATGGGAGTTGCTAATTACATGCTTTAGATGGTGTATGATGGAGGGGGAGAAAGTAAATGAAAATGGACAAAGTAAATGTGATATTGAATGTAGCGGTCTGGAAAAGTATACCTTGATTAAACTGAATGTGCAAACAACAATTGCGGTGTTGGTTTCATAGCAGACGATTGTTAATAGAGAGCTTTGTTTATCTAATTGTAGAAATTATTGACTATTTTCAGGCTCACATTGTACATATTAATTTTACCCATTTACTCAATTTTTATCCTTCCTTTTTTATTTATGGTGATGTAGCTTGAATTTTCAATGAATCTTGTGGGGTAATACTGATTTTTACATGGGTGCTTTGCATAGATGATTAATGTATTGTTAATGTCTTCTTGTTTTATGTTTCTATCTTTTGTGTTATACCCATTTTGACACTTGGAAGAGATTATTAGTCTTTGGGAGTGGAGATATTGTAGTGAAATATTCTTTCTTTCATCAAAAAATAATGCATAGGGTTACTAATTTTTTGCTGTTGAGTGCTATTGTAATACCTCTTATACAATTTCTCAATTTCTCTATTTCATCGGTCTATGTTGTCATAGAAGATTCCATAGACTTAATCTACTGGTTTTTTTGTGGATATGCGGACCTTAGTAATTACACGGGTTCGTGGTGATGGAGAATGGTGTCCTCATTACAGGGAAGTGGAATGGCAAGTGTTTATTGTCGTGAGGACCAATGGGTCCTATTGTTGCACGATGCTAGTAGGTGAAGTAAATGCAATATTAAAATTCCTCCATACTCATAAATTTATGCAAATATGCATTTCCATACACATGTATATATATAATATAAATATACATAGATACATGTATATATATACATACATACATAGATGTATATATACATATTTACACATGTATATACATATGTCATATGTAGGGAACACCACAATGGCTCTTTTGAGAATGTAACTTAAGGAATACATTTTCTTCCCTTACAAAGAAAAAGAACAACGACAAATTATAGTTTGTTATAGGAAGCTTTGAAAAAATGACAAGAAAAGTGTATCATACAACATATACAAATACACACACACACACACATATACAAGTATATACATGTGTATAAATATGTATATATACATAAATACATGTATGCATGTTTTACTAAGAGGTGTGTTACAATTTACCTAGATTTCTCTATAATACTTAATATCTTCTTCTTGCATGTTTCTGTCTTTGAGGTTAAACGTAAAAAAATCCTATTCACAACCTAGGTGGCGGAAATCTTGTCGAAAACTTTAAACAAATAGCAACCACTCTGCATATCTATATATTTGCAATTTCTCCATGCATACATGTCGGCACCATATTAAAATAGAAAGAAAAGGATGCCAATGAATGTGCAAATGTAGAGATGGGAAACACGAATATATTACATTCATATTTGTGAAAGGGCAGTATTAGATAAGATTTAGGCATACCTTGTGTCTGCAACTATCTACATATAGACACACATATACATATACACATATATTGATTATGTTGCATTGTAGAAATAGTGAGTGTGGTGCTAGTTTGGTAGGAGACCATTGTTAAAATCATCACGTTATGCTTTGTCCTATAACATATCTTCCGTTTGATATTGCTACATTCAATATTGCATTTACTTCAACCAACCACATTTACTTCATCCAAGCCATAGTACAACAACCATAGAATGCATTAAGCCTATATACTTTCTCATAGGTTTTGCAACACACTAGTTTTAAAACCCTCCAACCTGCTATCGAAAGGAATAATAAGTAGAGCCCAAAAGGGATGAACAAAAATTAATCATTTATGAAAAAATACCCATGTAAAACATGCACATATATATATACATTTAAACATATAGACATATATTTATTGTTTGCACAATGTAACTTAATCAAAGCATACTTTCCTAGATTGCTACATTCAATATTGCATTTACTTCATCTACCTCCACTGTACAACAAGCACAAAATGCATTAACCATTTGGTGAGCAAGCACTTACCATTCACCTTTTGTCTTTTGAGGAGACCACCTCTACTACCGCCAACTCACATATTTGCAAAGGTCCATGTTGAACACTTACCATTCAGCTTCCTCATTAGGATGACAACATTCTCCACTGCCACCATCCCACATATACATATACATACATATATACATATACATATATACACACACACACACACAAAGACATATATATACACACACACATACACACATACATACATACATACATACATACATATATATATATATATATATATATATATATATATATATATATATATATATATATATATATATATGTGGAGACATATATACACTCGTTATGAGTTTTGTAGCACACCAGTGTTAAAACCCTCAAATCTACTATCGAAAGGAAGAATAAGTAAACCCAAAAAATCTAATTCACGGATGGGTTGATGTATTGTATGTATGTATATATATATATATGCATGTGTATAGATATGTATATATGGATACATATATGTATGTATGTTTTACTAATAGCTCTCTTACAATTCCCCCATTTTTGTATAATATGGAATTGCAAATAATGTAACTCATTTTATACAAATATATATCAAGAAGACATTGACAATAAATTAATTATTTATGCAAAACACCCATGTATAAAAGAGTATAACCCCACAAGCTTCATTGAAAATGAAAACCACACCATGTGTATATATATATGTATATATATACACTTACATATAGATATACATACATATACAATTACATATACATATAGTTTCCATCCTTTGTTTATTTTTTTTGCAGTTATCTTAATTCATCTTTTCCATTACACCCATTGCCATAGGAACTATTGTAGTTAAATATTTTTGCTTTAAGCTAAAAAAAACAACAATGTCAAATGTAATTAACAAGATGCACATCCCCATGGGAAAAAACTAGTGACATTCCTATTACTCAAGCCACCTCAAGCACTGACAAATCCAATTCATGATTGACTTGATGAACATCCCAGTAGAAACTTCAAACAAAATAGCCTATGGGCTAATAAATGTTTATACATCTATTTATATATGTATATATGGATAAACACATGTATGTATCTTTTACTACTAGTTCTCTTAAAATTTCCCTATTTCTCTATATAATTGAATGTCAAATAATGCATCTCCTCTTATACAATTACAAGTATTTGTTAGTAGACTACAAAGATGATGCACACTATATTCAAATTGAAAGCATCAGAGCTCAATGAACATGCAAATGTATATATAAAAATGTGAGAATTAATTTCACTATGTACTAATAACCACAATCAAAAAATGAAACCTAGGGAAAATTACTAACCCTAACCATATTTTTTCATCAAGCTAAGAAGATTTAACTCTAATGAATCCATCCATATAGATCGATAATGTCTTTGAAGTCTACAAAAGTGGGTGTAACTACAAAAATACAAACTACTAACCCTAACCTAATTTTTTGGGCAAGAGGAAATAGATTTAACTACAATAAAACCATGCATAGAGAATGATTATCTCTTTGAAGTCTCCAAAATGGGTATAATGGAAAAATACAAACAAATTACAAGAAATAATAAGCAGAGATCGAAACACATGAACAATAATTTAATCTTTCACACAAAATTACCATGTAAAACCACTTACAGATTCTGGTGCACAACAACCTTAAAACCCTCCAAAATGCTATAAAATGGAGCAAAAGGTAACAATTTTTACAGTCATCTGCTACCAAACCAACACCACAATGGCTATTTCCACAATGCAACTTAATCGATATACTTTCTCACACACTTCACACCACATTAGTGTTAAAACCCTTCAACCTGGTATCAAAAGGAAGAATAAGAACACAACAAAAATCATAAAGAATAAATAATCTGCTATCAAACCAACACCACAATGTTTCTTCCAACAATGCAACTCAATCAATATATTTTCTCACACATTTCACACCACATCAATGTTAAAACCCTCCAAGCTACTATAAAAAACAACAACAAATAGAGAATGAAACACATGAACAATAAATTACTCATTTTTGGAAAATACCCATCGAAAATGACTTACAAGTTCTATGGCACAACAATTTTACAACAATAATCTAGTGTGTAACCCACACCACAATGGCTCTCTCAAAAATAAAACTTAATGAAAGTGTTCTTTCCCACACGACAACATTCAATATAGCATTTCCTTTGACCTGCGCCTCCATACACCAACAAGAAGATGAATTGGCACTCATGGCAACAAACACTTACCATTCACCTTCCCCGTAATGATGACACCATTCTCGACCACCACCAACCCACATAATTACCAATGCCCATGGCGCCAGAAAAAAATGGTGCCCTCCCTGCCTGTCAGTAGATCCCCAACATTGAGAAATCCAATTCATAGATGGGTTGACAAAAATCCTGGTGGAAACTTCAAACAAAATAGCCTTGTTTATTACACGAGAGAAAAAATATTTCATTACAATAGAACTAGAAAAATAATCACAGAACGAAATAAATGAACAATAAATAATGTGCTATCAAACTAGCACCACAATGGTTCTTTCAACAATGCAACTTAATCAATATACTTTCTCACACATTTCATAGTGCATCAGTGTTAAAACCCTCCAACCTCCTATAGAAACTTCAAACAAAATAACCTTGTTTATTAGGTGAGAGAGAAAATATTTCACTACAATAGAACCAGAACAATAAGCACAAAATGAAAGACATGAAAAATAAATAATGTGCTATCAAACTAACACCATAGTGTCTCTTTCGAAAATGAAAATTAATCAATATAATTTCTCGCACATTTCATAGTGCATCAGTGTTAAAACCCTCTAACCTCCTATCAAAAGCAACAATAAATAGACAACAAAAGACATGAACAATAACTTACTGGTTTCTGCAAAATACCCATCAAAAATGACTTACAGATTCTGTGCCACAATAGTTTTACAACACTCTAGCCTGCTAAAAAATGGAGCTGAGGTCGACGATTTTAATAATAGTTTGGTATCAAACCCACACCATAATGGCTCTTTCAACAATAAAACTTAATCAAAGTATGCTTTCCCACATGACAACATTCAATGTTGCATTTACTTTGGCCTCTACACTCATCCACCAACAGGAAGATGCATTGGTGCTCATGCCAACAAACACTTACCATTCACCTTCCCCATTACGATGACACCATTCTCCACCACTGCCATCCCATGTAATTATGAATACCCACATCGTTGAAAAAAAAATAGTTCCCTCCTCGTCGAATGGGACCCCCCAGCACTGGAAAAACCAATTCACGGCTGAGCTGATGAAAATCCTAATGAAAACTTCAAACAAAATAGCCTATTGGCTAATTAAATAGGTTGATAATAATGAAATAATTTAAAACATAATTTTTAAATAATTTTAATGTACTATTATTAAAATTATCATTTTTGACCAAACTATACATATTAATAGTTTTTTATGTTACATATAAATCTCTATAAAATTGAACAAAGTAAATTACTTGGTTTCTTTTCTATTGTTGAAAATGTCATTTATAATTACAATGCTATATTGGGATACTCTACTAGCTTAAAAATCTAATGTTTTGATTGATTCCAATGTGTTTTCCCATAAGAACAGTAGTCCATGACATTCATAGAGATCAATAGGTGAACCAGACTCCTTGTTTTAATCAAATTCTTTTAGTTAGTTGTATTGAATTTCCTCACACAAACTAGTACTAATGGCTTCTTCTACACTTGAGAGAATTCCTCATCTATCTACTTTTTTTGGAAATTCCATGTGAAATAGGAGTTTGCAAATTACTCATGGTCATATGAACTTTTATAGACATAATCAAATGAGCCAAACATTTCCAATTTAGTAAATTTGTTCAAATTCATAGTTTCAACATTGATGTCAACTTGACGTCAATCGACTTCAACTGGATGATGTTGTCAACATTTATGGATTGTGGAGTTTGATCAACCAGTTGAGCCTAATGTGATATTTTGTGTTTGGAATAACATATTGTAGGATTTCCACTTGGATCTACCTCTGTGGACTTTTTTCTAGCTATTGCACTTTGCAAAATCCCAACCTAGTATTACACTTAGTATTTATGCAATGAACTTATGGTAGTAATGACCAAGATCAAATCCAATTTATCTTCCAAGCTTCCATTAGATAATATGAAGATTAATGAATGCATTTTAGGATCTTTGGTGAGTTACGAAGAGGGTGATTGTGATAGAAATCAATTTGATTGTACTCATGTGTTATAAATTTTCTATAAAATGATAAAATAGGGTTTATATGTTTTATAAAAAAATATTCTAGTATTGAATATTGTGTTTGGCCATGTGATTTGGTTATTCAATAGAATTCCCCAATCATGATTGCATCAACTATTTTTAGCATATTCCTTACATGCCTTATGCCATGAATAGGAATATTTGACCACCCAATCTTGGGAAATCCATTTTTTCTTCATATAACTTATTCAAAGGTGCTCCACAATAAGTTTTTAAACCTATCATAACACAAAGCTAAAACCTATAATACTAAAGGAACATGTAACATGAAATGAAAACATATGATGGTGTAAGATTGGACAATTTCCTAAAACATGTAAAATGGAAATATAATATTTCCTTAAAATTAATATAGGCTAATGAAACAAGATGGATACAAACTAACACAAATGAACATGGCTCAATAAATGACAATAATGAGAGTGATCAATCCAAATCCAAAGTCTAAGCTAGAAAAATAAATGTGATTGATAACTATATACTTATCTCTATGAAAATAATACAAAATATATGTTGATGCAATAAGATCTATATATATTGAGACTATGAAAGGAAGATATTTGTCAACCCTATGTTATATTGGGTATGTGGATTTTGGTTAGATTTATAGGTCCAAGTCTAATATGTGGCTCACATAATTGATTTGGCTAAATGTGTATGTCTTCTTTCTAATTCCATGTCTTCTATTGAATTTCAAGGATTGGTGGCATTTAGAAATATATAGGGGAGATTATTTAATTGCAAGGGTCGTCTTCTTCTCATCAAACACCTTAAAAATATATTTTAATGGTTAGTGAAATGATTAAGGAAATACTCAAATGTTCAATTGCTTGGCAATGATTATGTAGATTTTGTTTCATTTACTTGCTCCAATTGAAAAGTTATTATAATGTTTATTCCTTAAATGTAAGTGATATTCAATACATATTTTTTGCGAGAGGATAATAATTGAATTCACATTAGCTTCATTTCAATACTTAGACATAGCAACAAGTCATGAAAATTATGTGTGAAAATTAGGTCATAGTGTGAAGGAAATAGATGGATCATGAAAGTTAGCAAAATTTATATTTAGATTTTAAGAAGTGGAGGTTCATATAGATGGGTGTAGAACCATTCCTTTGCCCACAAGGTTAACCCAAAACAAAAAGATGACTGAATCAAACTAGAAACAAATTATTTAGAAATATGTGCATGAATAGGTGTAATAGATGGAAAATTACAATGCTAGGGGAGAGGGGCCCATAGTGGAGCACCCTAACTTCACATCTCTCAAAATCCTATGTGGAAATTTCAAATCACTCCCAATTTTGTAAAATAGTTTATTTGGCAAATCATGTGCTTATATATTTCATTTTAGGGCTACATCGTCAAATATGATGCCACATCATCATGCTTTTTGTTGAGGTATCCAAAAAGGCCCACAAAAAAAGTGAGACTGATAGTGGTGCACTAAGTCATGTTTTATTGGTGGGTTGATGTGGAATCACATGATTTGTCAGTTTGTATATTTTATGGATAAAAAGTATTTTGCAATTGGCTATTAAGGTGCTCCACTCTGAGACCCGCTCTACTATAGGCCCCTCTCCCCTATATTAAGATACTCGACTAGCTTAAAAATTTGAATGAGTGATTTTATGAAACAGTTGTATTTCTCTTTACATGTATGTGGAAGGTGATTGTGATGATGGGCGGCTAAACTATTCTTCTCTTTCTGACTTGTCAGCGCTTTCCTTGGTAAATCACATCCACCCGTTACATGCGCTTATTCAAGTCTTGCAGGCATCGTATTGACCGCGCTAAACAATTTTTGTCTTTGCCTTCAAAAATCTCGACGAATTCGTATTGTGTTTCTCTTTGAAAGAGTTGGATTAAATCCTTTTCGAACGTAATTTTTGTCTTTGCCTTCATAAATTTCGACGCATTCGTATTGACTCTTCTAAGCAATTTTAATATGTCTTTATAAATCACATTCACTCCGATTGAGTCTTCTAAACAATTTGAATCTGTCTTTATAAATCACATTCACTAAGTTCAAGTCTTGCAGTATTCCAAATGTGTTTATACAGACCACAATAAATAAAGGGTTTTAATCATTTGTATGAGTAGATGTAAAGTAAAATATGAGTGTGGCTAAGGATGTGGTTTGTAACAAATTTTGTTGAAGGTGCATTAATTTTTTTTGTTGGTTGTTTGTTATGTGAACAATATATTACCATATTCATTTTTAGGAGTTTCCTTTCATAAATAAAAGCATTTTAAATCAAGTTATTTTTTTGTGTTTTAAAAGTTTCAATAATCGTTCACTAATACATGCTAATTAAAAGTCAACTAAAAAATTTCAAATGTACCAATAGTTGTCCACTTTATATCTTGTAGTTACAAAAAAAATTACTTAACTCGAGGAGTTGTGCAACTTTATTGGTACAATAGTGTAGGATTATTGGGGCATTTGTGCATATGTATTGGATCAATTGTGCAAATTTTGTGGTGGTCAAAGCAAATGGTTATCAAAGTACTAGAGAATATGTATCGGACATCAACTTGAAATGACAATTTTCTGACCTTTGTGTACATAATGAACCCTCTCATGTTCGTTGTAACTACCCAAAAGCCAAAACAATAGATATAAGCTCTTAAGTCACGTACAAAGAAATCCAAAAAAATTGTAAAAATATAACATACAATTTAGAAGCTTGGGTGCACGAAGTTAGCTATAATGACTCTTTGTACCCTTCCCCTATTTAGACATTCATAAAGAATGAAAATGATGTTGAATTTATAATATTTCAATTTCAACTACTGAAAATAGTGTGTAAACTTTTAATATTGTATTTTCATTTGTATTGAAGGATGGAAAACAATTATACAATCTCACTTGATAATGATCAAATCAATATTGCAAAACTTTGTAAGCTGTAAGTCAAGAAGTAGTATTACTTCATCAAATTTATGTGTGAATCTCTAATGATATTCCTACATCTAACAATTCAAGATTTCTCTTATAAACACTATTAAAATTTAACTATAACATCTTTTCATGAGAAGTCCATCTATTATGTTTCATTTATAAAAGGTATGATTGATTCCAACAATTCCATAAACAGTAATTTTTAAAAAATATTAATCATAAATATATAAATAATTTTATAGAAATTCTAATGATCTATATAAAATGTTCCCTTCATCAAATACAATATTTCTTAAACTGTTGATTTGATGTTGGATTCATTGTATTCGCAGATGTACATCTTAGATTATTCTCTTTTTGATGTGGTTATTAGTTTTTAGTTGTGCAATGTTGTAAAATTGAACCCCTTGCAATTTCACATACATTCTTATGTCCACTTTGGTGTCCACTCCATTAGCATCTTGTGTAAGTTCATTTTAGGACCTGCATCAACATGTTTCCCTCTCAGGATGCTCCAACACCCCTTTTCAACATCTTTCCTTGTGGGCTAGTATTGCTTCAAAATGTGTGCTTTTCCTATTCATATTGTTTTGTAGTGTGATGCGTTCAGAAACTAGCATGCCCCATAGACATCTACGCATAGTGTTATTATCGTGTGATGTTTCAATAGTCAAACATCTATTTTTGAGAATGTTTGTCACTTGTCACCTCCATTGGTAAGTGGTAACGACTCGAGATGCCTTCTAACTACCTAAAACATAATTTTTATATAATTTTAATGTACTATTATTAAAATTATCATTTTTGACCAAACTATACATATTAATAGTTTTTTATGTTACATATAAATCTCTATAAAATTGAACAAAGTAAATTACTTGGTTTCTTTTCTATTGTTAAAAACGTCATTTATAATTACAATGCTATATTGGGATACTCTACTAGCTTAAAAATATAATGTTTTGATTGATTCCAATGTGTTTTCCCATAAGAACAGTAGTCCATGACATTCATAGAGATCAATAGGTGAACCAGACTCCTTGTTTTAATCAAATTCTTCTAGTTAGTTGTATTGAATTTCCTCACACAAACTAGTACTAATGGCTTCTTCTACACTTGAGAGAATTCCTCATCTATCTACTTCTTTTGGAAATTCCATGTGAAATAAGAGTTTGCAAATTACTCGTGGTCATATGAAATTTTATAGACATAATCAAGTGAGCCAAACATTTCCAATTTAGTAAATTTGTTCAAATTCATAGTTTCAACATTGATGTCAACTTGACGTCAATTGATTTCAACTGGATGAAGTTGTCAACATTTATGGATTGTGGAGTTTGATCAACCAGTTGAGCCTAATGTGATATTTTGTGTTTGGAATAACATATTGTAGGATTTCCACTTGTATCTACCTTTGTGGACTTTTTTCTAGCTATTGCACTTTGCAAAATCCCAACCTAGTATTACACTTAGTATTTATGCAATGAACTTATGGTAGTAATGACCAAGATCAAATCCAATTTATCTTTCCAAGCTGCCATTAGATAATATGAAGATTAATGAATGCATTTTAGGATCTTTGGTGAGTTACGAAGAGGGTGATTGTGATAGAAATCAATTTGATTGTACTCATGTGTTATAAATTTTCTATAAAATGATAAAATAGGGTTTATATATTTTATAAAAAAATATTCTAGTATTGAATATTGTGTTTGGCCATGTGATTTGGTTATTCAATAGAATTCCCCAATCATGATTGCATCAACTATTTTTAGCATATTCCTTACATGCCTTATGCCATGAATAGGAATATTTGACCACCCAATCTTGGGAAATCCATTTTTTCTTCATATAACTTATTCAAAGGTGATCCACAATAAGTTTTTAAACCTATCATAACACAAAGCTAAAACCTATAATACTAAAGGAACATGTAACATGAAATGAAAACATATGATGGTGTAAGATTGGACAATTTCCTAAAACATGTAAAATGGAAATATAATATTTCCTTAAAATTAATATAGGCTAATGAAACAAGATGGATACAAACTAACACAAATGAACATGGCTCAATAAATGACAATAATGAGAGTGATCAATCCAAATCCAAATTCTAAGCTAGAAAAATAAATGTGATTGATAACTATATACTTATCTCTATGAAAATAATACAAAATACATGTTGATGCAATAAGATCTATATATTGAGACTATGAAAGGAAGATATTTGTCAACCCTATGTTATATTGGGTATGTGGATTTTGGTTAGATTTATAGGTCCAAGTCTAATATGTGGCTCACATAATTGATTTGGCTAAATGTGTATGTCTTCTTTCTAATTCCATGTCTTCTATTGAATTTCAAGGATTGGTGGCATTTAGAAATATATAGGGGAGATTATTTAATTGCAAGGGTCGTCTTCTCCTCATCAAACACCTTAAAAATATATTTTAATGGTTAGTGAAATGATTAAGGAAATACTCAAATGTTCAATTGCTTGGCAATGATTATGTAGATTTTGTTTCATTTACTTGCTCCAATTGAAAAGTTATTATAATGTTTATTCCTTAAATGTAAGTGATATTCAATACATATTTTTTGCGAGAGGATAATAATTGAATTCACATTAGCTTCATTTAAATACTTAGACATAGCAACAAGTCATGAAAATTATGTGTGAAAATTAGGTCATAGTGTGAAGGAAATAGATAGATCATGAAAGTTAGCAAAATTTATATTTAGATTTTAAGAAGTGGAGGTTCATATAGATGGGTGTAGAACCATTCCTTTGCCCACAAGGTTAACCCAAAACAAAAAGATGACTGAATCAAACTAGAAACAAATTATTTAGAAATATGTGCATGAATAGGTGTAATAGATGGAAAATTACAATGCTAGGGGAGAGGGGCCCATAGTGGAGCACCCTAACTTCGCATCTCTCAAAATCCTATGTGGAAATTTCAAATCACTCCCAATTTTGTAAAATAGTTTATTTGGCAAATCATGTGCTTATATATTTCGTTTTAGGGCTACATCATCAAATATGATGCCACATCATCATGCTTTTTGTTGAGGTATCCAAAAAGGCCCACAAAAAAAGTGAGACTGATAGTGGTGCACTAAGTCATGTTTTATTGGTGGGTTGATGTGGAATCACATGATTTGTCAGTTTGTATATTTTATGGATAAAAAGTATTTTGCAATTGGCTATTAAGGTGCTCCACTATGGGGCCCGCTCTACTATAGGCCCCTCTCCCCTATATTAAGATACTCGACTAGCTTAAAAATTTGAATGAGTGATTTTATGAAACAGTTGTATTTCTCTTTACATGTATGTGGAAGGTGATTGTGATGATGGGCGGCTAAACTATTCTTCTCTTTCTGACTTGTCAGCGCTTTCCTTTGGTAAATCACATCCACCCGTTACATGCGCTTATTCAAGTCTTGCAGGCATCGTATTGACCGCGCTAAACAATTTTTGTCTTTGCCTTCAAAAATCTCGACGAATTCGTATTGTGTTTCTCTTTGAAAGAGTTGGATTAAATCCTTTTCGAACGTAATTTTTGTCTTTGCCTTTCATAAATTTCGACGCATTCGTATTGACTCTTCTAAGCAATTTTAATATGTCTTTATAAATCACATTCACTCCGATTGAGTCTTCTAAACAATTTGAATCTGTCTTTATAAATCACATTCACTAAGTTCAAGTCTTGCAGTATTCCAAATGTGTTTATACAGACCACAATAAATAAAGGGTTTTAATCATTTGTATGGATAGATGCATTCAATTTAAAGTAAAATATGAGTGTGGCTAAGGATGTGGTTTGTAACAAATTTTGTTGAAGGTGCATTAATTTTTTTTGTTGGTTGTTTGTTATGTGAACAATATATTACCATATTCATTTTTAGGAATTTCCTTTCATAAATAAAAGCATTTTAAATCAAGTTATTTTTTTGTGTTTTAAAAGTTTCAATAATCGTTCACTAATACATGCTAATTAAAAGTCAACTAAAAAATTTCAAATGTACCAATAGTTGTCCACTTTATATCTTGTAGTTACAAAAAAAATTACTTAACTCGAGGAGTTGTGCAACTTTATTGGTACAATAGTGTAGGATTATTGGGGCATTTGTGCATATGTATTGGATCAATTGTGCAAATTTTGTGGTGGTCAAAGCAAATGGTTATCAAAGTACTAGAGAATATGTATCGGACATCAACATGAAATGACAATTTTCTGACCTTTGTGTACATAATGAACCCTCTCATGTTCGTTGTAACTACCCAAAAGCCAAAACAATAGATATAAGCTCTTAAGTCACGTACAAAGAAATCCAAAAAAATTGTAAAAATATAACATACAATTTAGAAGCTTGGGTGCACGAAGTTAGCTATAATGACTCTTTGTACCCTTCCCCTATTTAGACATTCATAAAGAATGAAAATGATGTTGAATTTATAATATTTCAATTTCAACTACTGAAAATAGTGTGTAAACTTTTAATATTGTATTTTCATTTGTATTGAAGGATGGAAAACAATTATACAATCTCACTTGATAATGATCAAATCAATATTGCAAAACTTTGTAAGCTGTAAGTCAAGAAGTAGTATTACTTCATCAAATTTATGTGTGAATCTCTAATGATATTCCTACATCTAACAATTCAAGATTTCTCTTATAAACACTATTAAAATTTAACTATAACATCTTTTCATGAGAAGTCCATCTATTATGTTTCATTTATAAAAGGTATGATTGATTCCAACAATTCCATAAACAGTAATTTTTAAAAAATATTAATCATAAATATATAAATAATTTTATAGAAATTCTAATGATCTATATAAAATGTTCCCTTCATCAAATACAATATTTCTTAAACTGTTGATTTGATGTTGGATTCATTGTATTCGCAGATGTACATCTTAGATTATTCTCTTTTTGATGTGGTTATTAGTTTTTAGTTGTGCAATGTTGTAAAATTGAACCCCTTGCAATTTCACATACATTCTTATGTCCACTTTGGTGTCCACTCCATTAGCATCTTGTGTAAGTTCATTTTAGGACCTGCATCAACATGTTTCCCTCTCAGGATGCTCCAACACCCCTTTTCAACATCTTTCCTTGTGGGCTAGTATTGCTTCAAAATGTGTGCTTTTCCTATTCATATTGTTTTGTAGTGTGATGCGTTCAGAAACTAGCATGCCCCATAGACATCTACGCATAGTGTTATTATCGTGTGATGTTTCAATAGTCAAACATCTATTTTTGAGAATGTTTGTCACTTGTCACCTCCATTGGTAAGTGGTAACGACTCGAGATGCCTTCTAACTACCTAAAACATAATTTTTATATAATTTTAATGTACTATTATTAAAATTATCATTTTTGACCAAACTATACATATTAATAGTTTTTTATGTTACATATAAATCTCTATAAAATTGAACAAAGTAAATTACTTGGTTTCTTTTCTATTGTTAAAAACGTCATTTATAATTACAATGCTATATTGGGATACTCTACTAGCTTAAAAATATAATGTTTTGATTGATTCCAATGTGTTTTCCCATAAGAACAGTAGTCCATGACATTCATAGAGATCAATAGGTGAACCAGACTCCTTGTTTTAATCAAATTCTTCTAGTTAGTTGTATTGAATTTCCTCACACAAACTAGTACTAATGGCTTCTTCTACACTTGAGAGAATTCCTCATCTATCTACTTCTTTTGGAAATTCCATGTGAAATAAGAGTTTGCAAATTACTCGTGGTCATATGAAATTTTATAGACATAATCAAGTGAGCCAAACATTTCCAATTTAGTAAATTTGTTCAAATTCATAGTTTCAACATTGATGTCAACTTGACGTCAATTGATTTCAACTGGATGAAGTTGTCAACATTTATGGATTGTGGAGTTTGATCAACCAGTTGAGCCTAATGTGATATTTTGTGTTTGGAATAACATATTGTAGGATTTCCACTTGTATCTACCTTTGTGGACTTTTTTCTAGCTATTGCACTTTGCAAAATCCCAACCTAGTATTACACTTAGTATTTATGCAATGAACTTATGGTAGTAATGACCAAGATCAAATCCAATTTATCTTTCCAAGCTGCCATTAGATAATATGAAGATTAATGAATGCATTTTAGGATCTTTGGTGAGTTACGAAGAGGGTGATTGTGATAGAAATCAATTTGATTGTACTCATGTGTTATAAATTTTCTATAAAATGATAAAATAGGGTTTATATATTTTATAAAAAAATATTCTAGTATTGAATATTGTGTTTGGCCATGTGATTTGGTTATTCAATAGAATTCCCCAATCATGATTGCATCAACTATTTTTAGCATATTCCTTACATGCCTTATGCCATGAATAGGAATATTTGACCACCCAATCTTGGGAAATCCATTTTTTCTTCATATAACTTATTCAAAGGTGATCCACAATAAGTTTTTAAACCTATCATAACACAAAGCTAAAACCTATAATACTAAAGGAACATGTAACATGAAATGAAAACATATGATGGTGTAAGATTGGACAATTTCCTAAAACATGTAAAATGGAAATATAATATTTCCTTAAAATTAATATAGGCTAATGAAACAAGATGGATACAAACTAACACAAATGAACATGGCTCAATAAATGACAATAATGAGAGTGATCAATCCAAATCCAAATTCTAAGCTAGAAAAATAAATGTGATTGATAACTATATACTTATCTCTATGAAAATAATACAAAATACATGTTGATGCAATAAGATCTATATATTGAGACTATGAAAGGAAGATATTTGTCAACCCTATGTTATATTGGGTATGTGGATTTTGGTTAGATTTATAGGTCCAAGTCTAATATGTGGCTCACATAATTGATTTGGCTAAATGTGTATGTCTTCTTTCTAATTCCATGTCTTCTATTGAATTTCAAGGATTGGTGGCATTTAGAAATATATAGGGGAGATTATTTAATTGCAAGGGTCGTCTTCTCCTCATCAAACACCTTAAAAATATATTTTAATGGTTAGTGAAATGATTAAGGAAATACTCAAATGTTCAATTGCTTGGCAATGATTATGTAGATTTTGTTTCATTTACTTGCTCCAATTGAAAAGTTATTATAATGTTTATTCCTTAAATGTAAGTGATATTCAATACATATTTTTTGCGAGAGGATAATAATTGAATTCACATTAGCTTCATTTAAATACTTAGACATAGCAACAAGTCATGAAAATTATGTGTGAAAATTAGGTCATAGTGTGAAGGAAATAGATAGATCATGAAAGTTAGCAAAATTTATATTTAGATTTTAAGAAGTGGAGGTTCATATAGATGGGTGTAGAACCATTCCTTTGCCCACAAGGTTAACCCAAAACAAAAAGATGACTGAATCAAACTAGAAACAAATTATTTAGAAATATGTGCATGAATAGGTGTAATAGATGGAAAATTACAATGCTAGGGGAGAGGGGCCCATAGTGGAGCACCCTAACTTCGCATCTCTCAAAATCCTATGTGGAAATTTCAAATCACTCCCAATTTTGTAAAATAGTTTATTTGGCAAATCATGTGCTTATATATTTCGTTTTAGGGCTACATCATCAAATATGATGCCACATCATCATGCTTTTTGTTGAGGTATCCAAAAAGGCCCACAAAAAAAGTGAGACTGATAGTGGTGCACTAAGTCATGTTTTATTGGTGGGTTGATGTGGAATCACATGATTTGTCAGTTTGTATATTTTATGGATAAAAAGTATTTTGCAATTGGCTATTAAGGTGCTCCACTCTGAGACCCGCTCTACTATAGGCCCCTCTCCCCTATATTAAGATACTCGACTAGCTTAAAAATTTGAATGAGTGATTTTATGAAACAGTTGTATTTCTCTTTACATGTATGTGGAAGGTGATTGTGATGATGGGCGGCTAAACTATTCTTCTCTTTCTGACTTGTCAGCGCTTTCCTTGGTAAATCACATCCACCCGTTACATGCGCTTATTCAAGTCTTGCAGGCATCGTATTGACCGCGCTAAACAATTTTTGTCTTTGCCTTCAAAAATCTCGACGAATTCGTATTGTGTTTCTCTTTGAAAGAGTTGGATTAAATCCTTTTCGAACGTAATTTTTGTCTTTGCCTTCATAAATTTCGACGCATTCGTATTGACTCTTCTAAGCAATTTTAATATGTCTTTATAAATCACATTCACTCCGATTGAGTCTTCTAAACAATTTGAATCTGTCTTTATAAATCACATTCACTAAGTTCAAGTCTTGCAGTATTCCAAATGTGTTTATACAGACCACAATAAATAAAGGGTTTTAATCATTTGTATGGATAGATGCATTCAATTTAAAGTAAAATATGAGTGTGGCTAAGGATGTGGTTTGTAACAAATTTTGTTGAAGGTGCATTAATTTTTTTTGTTGGTTGTTTGTTATGTGAACAATATATTACCATATTCATTTTTAGGAGTTTCCTTTCATAAATAAAAGCATTTTAAATCAAGTTATTTTTTTGTGTTTTAAAAGTTTCAATAATCGTTCACTAATACATGCTAATTAAAAGTCAACTAAAAAATTTCAAATGTACCAATAGTTGTCCACTTTATATCTTGTAGTTACAAAAAAAATTACTTAACTCGAGGAGTTGTGCAACTTTATTGGTACAATAGTGTAGGATTATTGGGGCATTTGTGCATATGTATTGGATCAATTGTGCAAATTTTGTGGTGGTCAAAGCAAATGGTTATCAAAGTACTAGAGAATATGTATCGGACATCAACTTCAAATGACAATTTTCTGACCTTTGTGTACATAATGAACCCTCTCATGTTCGTTGTAACTACCCAAAAGCCAAAACAATAGATATAAGCTCTTAAGTCACGTACAAAGAAATCCAAAAAAATTGTCAAAATATAACATACAATTTAGAAGCTTGGGTGCACGAAGTTAGCTATAATGACTCTTTGTACCCTTCCCCTATTTAGACATTCATAAAGAATGAAAATGATGTTGAATTTATAATATTTCAATTTCAACTACTGAAAATAGTGTTGAAACTTTTAATATTGTATTTTCATTTGCATTGAAGGATGGAAAACAATTATACAATCTCACTTGATAATGATCAAATCAATGTTGCAAAACTTTGTAAGCTGTAAGTCAAGAAGTAGTATTACTTCATCAAATTTATGTGTGAATCTCTAATGATATTCCTACATCTAACAATTCAAGATTTCTCTTATAAACGCTATTAAAATTTAACTATAACATCTTTTCATGAGAAGTCCATCTATTATGTTTCATTTATAAAAGGTATGATTGATTCCAACAATTCCATAAACAGTAATTTTTTAAAAATATTAATCATAAATATATAAATAATTTTATAGAAATTCTAATGATCTATATAAAATGTTCCCTTCATCAAATACAATATTTCTTAAACTGTTGATTGTACTATACAGTAAAAAATGACCATGCAGCCATCAAATCAAGGCCCCAAGATTCCCACTAGAAAATCTTGTGACTGGTTGGATTCTTATCTCTTCATTGTACAGAATGATATTGTTTAAATGGTTTGAATCCGGGAGGGCGAAACTTCTGTACATCTCATTGAAATTGATTTCATCAATAAAAAATTCCTCTGTCAAATCTTAATACTGCTTGCTCAGCTACACAATATTATTTTTTCATTTTAGTAGATTCAGTCGTACCAGTATAGATTTGAACGAGTTGGTTGTTTTTGTCTATTTCGATATTCTTTAATGGCTGAAATGTTAAGAAACGATATGGTGTTTTTTTATATGGTATATTTATCTAAAAGTTATTGTTAATACTAATCTTTTGTAAAAGGAGAAAGAGACAGAAAGAGAAAGACCATGACAAACGTATGAAGAAATGTTTTATATCTGAATTTCAAAATCAGATATACAGTGAGGAGCCTATTTAAGGCTTTGTTTTCCATAATAGTGTCCAGAGAAATGACCATGGTGGGCACGTGAACACTCAATCTGACGAAATTAAAGAAAAATGGATTGGGGCCAACAATAGTGTCGAGAGAGGGCATGCAAGAATGTGGTCAAAGAAACCCCATGCTTATCATATGTAATAATAAACACCAATTTGTTCCATTCACTCCGATTGACTCTTCTAAACAATTTGAATCTGTCTAAACGTTTTTTTGTCTTTGTCTGTCTTTCATAAAAATCAAAGTCTTATGAAACAGTTGTATTTCTCTTTGAATAAATCCTTTTCGAACGTAAACGACACTCATGCATGTGGAACGTAATTTCTGGTTGTGATGATGGGCGACTGCACTATTCTTGTCTTTCTGATTTCTCAGCACTTTCCTATTCAAGTCTTGCAGGCATCGTATCGACCCCGCTAAACAATTTTGTCTCTGCCTTTATAAATCTCGACGCATTCGTATTGACTCTTCTCAGCAATTTTTGTCTTTGTTTTTATTTAAATCACAAAGTCTCGAAAACCTTAATGATCAGCAAGTTGAGAAACGAGAATGGAAGTAAAAGATCACGTCAGAATGAGGCAACGAACCATCCAAATCTAAGTACAAACCAAGATGTGTATGTATTTTGTGTAAGTCAAAACACGTGTGTTTTTAAAACATGCGTGTTTTGTTCAAGCCAAAGAAGCTGTCTTTTGTAAAAGCCAAAACACACTCATGTTCTTGAATCTAACTTTGCAGGTCTTTCTCTCTCCACCTCTGTCTCTAACTCTCTCTACATCTCTCTCTATCAATATTCTTCTCTTTGTACCTCCATCCCTCCCCCAAAAATCTCTCTCTCTCTCTCCCCCTCAAAATCTCGATATCTCTCTGTACCTCTACCTCCTCCCCTTTGTACTCTTTTTCTCAAATCTCTCTCTATCTCCCTCTCTATCCCTCTCCATATTTCCCTCCTTCCTTTCCTACACATTTTCTCCCATGTATCTCTTTGTCTCTCTATACCTAATCCTCATCTCTAATTCTTATTTCTCCCTATCTACATCTCTCCCTCCCTTTGTCCGTAACTCCCTCTACCTCTTTATCTCTCTCAATACATCTCTATCTAGGTTATAATTCACTCATGTGTCTAAGAAGGAAATGTCTCCCCCATGCTCAAAAATTCATCTTCATAGTAGCAAGTGTTATTGTGAGAGCAAATAACCCAAGAAAAACATTTGCAAATACATCCTCCACAAAACACAAGAGAAGCAATGTATGCTATTTCACCAAAGATGAGGGAGAAATATGAGATGAATTACATATTCTACAAAGTGCCTTAAGAAGGCATGAAAAGAGGGTGATAGGCGAGAAACTTCCTAGCACAGAAAAAATACCCAAGAGAAACTAATTATCCCTAAATTATACATAACACACTAATTTAAACTAATTTTCTCACAAGCAAAGAAAAGGAGAAAAACTTTGTGGGAAAAAACCCCTCTCCAAAAGAGAGAAAATAAAAACAAAAGAAGATGCATGGATGGAGGAATCAATCACACCCCACAAGGACTACATACATCAAGTATATACAATCAATGATCCCCCCATACAAAGGAAAAAAGGAGATATCATATCCCTCCCATAATGAAGAAGCTCCTATGCCAATGGTGCATGCATGAAGAAAAAACACTATCCAATGCTTGCAAACAATATTTCTCCCCTTGCGAAGAAACCAATCCAATGGTGTATGAAGAAAATCCAAACCAAGAGATGAGGAAGGAAGTCTCAAGAAGTATGAATTCTTTCAAGTATGCTTAAATGGCTCTATGTCGATGCCAAATGATACCATAATCAAATCGGGATCAACCTCCAAAGACAATTATTCCTCTGAATGTTGCTCAAAATACTCCAACTCAATGCCAAACAGTGACACTAGAAGAGAAGAAGAAAGAACAAGAGGGTATGAAGGTTCCCTCATCACATCCGAAGTAGTGAAATCAACTCATTCAAAGAGGAGATGAACATCATCAATTGTGTCTTCCAAATCATCAATGTGAGACTCCACAAACAAGAATGATATTTTTGCAAGATAAGAATCCCAATGAGGTGGATCTAGAAAACAATATGCATCCTACTGATTAGGATCATGGAATGTAGAAACCAATGAATGTGAAGGCTCAATAGGTATGTCTATAGTAGGAGTGGAAACCTCATCATCCTCATCATCAAGATGTGCAAGGTGTTCCAAAGAAGCAAACTCCTATAGTGTATCAAATTCATATGGTATATTATTTGAATCATCAAGACTAAGAGGTACAAGACAATCTGAAGCAAGATTATCTAGGAAGGTGGAGTATCAGGATCTCCATATAACTCCCAAATTTTGATCCATAGAGCACGAGGATACTCAATATCATCAATGAAACTCAATGTGTTATCATTAACATGAAGAGCAATCACTTCGAAAACATGATCTCTTTTGGAACACCAAACAAATTTCTTGCTCCAAGAAGTAGGTCAATTTGAGGAACAAGATCATATAGGTATGGAAAAATATGAAGCCATCACGAATGCTTCAAGATACCATCTCTCCATTGCATATAGTTCCCCCTTTTCAAGATGATTAGAGAAGGGTGAAATGAAAAACCCCTAATGATAAAAGAATTCTCTGATTATAGAAAGACATGAAATCTTCAAATCAGAAAAATTAGGCGAGTTTAGCTACAAAATTAGGACAACCTCTATTTGGAAAGGAAAATTAACCCACAAGCAAGTGAAACCACCGAAATATGGTCATTGACCACTCGATAATGTCCAAGCAACCAATCCACCAAAGTGAGCCACAGGTAGACTCCACGCAAGACAGAGTCTCTTTACAACCCCATGAGCCTTGCTCACAACCAACAAGGAGAGGAAAAAATTATTTGAATGGTTAAAAAAACCACTCCACCATCAATGTGGGATTTAAAGTCCCAAAAAAAGACACAAACAAGAACGAATGGGTCCGCTTCAAATGAACCCTAGAAAATATTTGGCTATAAAAATTTTAAAATATAAAGTTTGAAAAAAAAAACCTCCAATAAGCAAAATCATGACCTCCAAATTGAAAATAGAGCCTCCGAAATAGCGAAAGAAAAAAAATAGATCTCCATAATTTCAACGTCTTTGAATCTTCTTGTAGCCTCAAAGATGGATTTAAATGGCCTCTATGGCAGCCAGACATTGTAGCAAAGATTGATGCCAACTCAAATAAAAAAGACCATGATGCTATTTGAGGTTCCCTCTAGAGAATAATAACATTCCAATGAGGAGATGAATCATTGCTTGGAGATGAAGAACCCGTCTCCAATACAAAAAGCAGTGCCTTAAGTAGAACAATGCCTCTTACTAATAGGAAAATAACACCTATAATATTTTAAATAATTTGTAGGCTTCAAATACAAAAACAAGCCTTCCTTCATAGCAAAAATCATGCCCTCTAGTAGTAATTTATGGTAGTTATATGATAATGATGTTGCTCTTGTTGATGCCTATTCATCTTCAAATCCAACATGCTCTCATAGTAATTCTATAAGTACTAATAAGCACAAATCAAGGTAGAATAGAGTGAGCAAGCAATGCACAACAAATGTCTATAGATCAACTCCAATGTAGCGGTAGTATCACCCTTCTTGGCAAGCCCCAAATCAAAAATTCGAGCAAAAGTTGGAATGGTAGGCAAAGAAATCCAAGAATTAGAGAGATAACACTTCCCTTCTGCAAGGAAATCATGGCCTCCAAAATCATCAATGCTAGATAAAAAAAAAATCACTGCCTCCAAACAGAACTGATTCATAGCCACCAAAATAAAATAGAGAATTGGCCCCTCCTTCAATCATGCATCTCCAATGTGGATTTAGAATGCCTCTTCAAACAAAATAAAGAGAAACACCTTACTCAGCATAGATCACAACCAATAAAAACAAAATGATGCCTTCCAACTCACACACAATTTGTGCTCAATGGAGATGAAACATCTCCTATGATGGGTGCAACCTCCACAAAAAAATGGCTTGATCGAGCCTAAAAAAAAATGCAAGCCATCAATGAACCAAAATTAGCCTAAGATGACTTGGAGAAATTTTCCTCTAGACAATCAAACCTCCAATCGCCAGCAATAGGAAAAAAATAGAAATGGGGAATTTTGAAATTTTGCAAATTTCAAATGCTAAATAATTTCCAACAATCAAATGATCTCTTACAATCTCCAGCGAAAAATATCAAAGAAGGAGTTGCAGATTGGGTGGCTATGATACCATGTTAGAGCAAATAACCTAGGAAAAAAATTTACAAATACATCCTCCACAAAACAAGAGAGAAGCAGTGTATGCTATTTCACCAAAGAAGAGGGGAAAATATGAGATTAATTACATATTGTACAAGGTTCCTTAAAAAGTCATGAAAAGAGGGTGATGGGTGAAAAACTTCCCAACTTAGAAAAACTACTAGGGGAAAACTAATTATCCCTAAATTAAACTTAACACAATAATAGTTATAATCTACTCATGTTCCTGAGAAGATAAAAATACTATTTGCATCTCTCTCCATATTTCATTCCCTTGCTCTCTTTGTCTCTCCCACCCTCTCTCTCACTTCTCCATCTATCTCTCTCTAATATACTTGTATTTCTATGAAGAATTTAGAGTTGAGCATTTAGGGTTGATGGTTGAGTGTATATTTTTTAGGGTTTACAGTATAGGCTTTAGTGTTAATTATTAATGTAAATATTTAGGGTTTGGTGTATATGGTTCAAGGTGCATATCCTAGTATTTATGGTTTAGGGTGTAGGGTTTATGGCTGATGATAGAGGGTTGAGGGTCTACCTACCTCTTTATATATCATATTACATTTCCCCCTCTCTACTCTCCTCCCCATCTCTATTGTTCTATATCTCATTTCTCTCTCCCTAGATCTACCTCTCTCTATCTAACCTCTCTCTCTCCACTATCTACCTCTCTCTCTATCTCAACTTTCTATCTATCTCCCTTCCCACCTCTCCCCTCATCCCTCCTTATCTAACTCTCCCTCCCTCCATATGTAGACCTCTCTTCTCTTTACTCACATCTCTCTAATTCTCTACTTCTCTTCTCTTTATCTCACCTCTCTCTATCTCTCTCCCATGTATCTCTCTCCTGTCTCCCTTTAATATCTCTAAATTATTCATTATTTAAGGTGTATGGCCTATGGTTTATGGGTTTAGGGTTGATGGTTTATGATGGATAGTTGAGATTTGAGGATTTGGGGATTTAATTTTATTATGTACGTTTTAGCGTTAAATTATTAATGTTGGGTTTTAGGGTTTAACATATAGGATATAAGGTTTATGTATTAGGGTTTAGATCATAGTGCATAGGGTTAAAAATTCACGATATACAATATAGGTTTTAGTGTTCAAAGTATAAGATTGAAATATAAGGTTTAGGTTTAAGGGTATAGGAACCTCTAGGGTTAAAGGTATGAGGTTTAGGGTAGAGTGTATAGGCTTTAGAACCAAGGGCTAAGTGTAGGGTTTAAAGTTGATGGTATATGATATAGTATATAAGGTTGAGGGTATACCATTTAGGATTGAGTGTATAGGGTCAAGGGTTCATCCTATAGGTTTTAGGTGTTAGTGTAATTAATATTTAATTACACTTGCATAACTTTACTTAGGTAATATTTTAATTCCTAGGTTAATTATTCTCTTCCTGATCTTGTTGAGCTATCTTGTTGCTCAAGATAAGATTAGGATTATGCATACTTTTCTTTTATAAATCAAATCATTCTCATGTAATTATGAATTTCTGAATAATAATATTTTGCACATCTTCATGCAAAGCTCTTGTTTTTTCTATTTTTCTCTTCTATGGAAGGCATTTCTAGTTTGCATGTCTAATCTTGGTTTCTAACATGGTATCAGAGCCTTGATTTGTAGCCCCTTCTCTGATTTTTGACAAAATCAATGCAGAGTGAGGGTTTCATACCTTGAGATTGTCTCTCTATTTGGGTGCTCTTGCATGGTTACTTCGGTGCACATTGGAGGAAATCTGAGCTCATTTTCGAGGTTAGGGCTATCGAAAAAGTCAAGATCAAATTTTGTTTTGCCTAAATCGGACATTTTATGCTAGAGTTATGAGGGTTTGAAGATTTTCCAGATATGGGAGTTGTGAAGCTTTTGCTGCATTTTTATGCAGATCAGACCTTGCCATCATATCTAGAGCATTCGAGAGATGAAAAATGACATATAACTCTCCTATCATTGGCGTCAGCCATTCGTGAGACAATTTTTCTTACCTAGCAAGCCGTACAACCCACTAGGTACAATGTACAATACTGTTGCAGAATAAAAAAATTGAATTTTATTATTATTTTCTACAAAATTTTCATTATCTTGGGCTTCATAATTTTGTATGGGGGCTTTTAAAAACATTTTTGTGGCAATTTATATTATTGTGGGGGTTTATTTCAAAAAAAGATTGTGTAGACTATTCTGGGTACCATTATACCTCGCCTATCACATCTGATAGCCTTGTCAGCAGCACCACCTACCAAGGTTATCCCTGGAGGCCATAGCCCCCCACTGTCAGCAATCTCTCCTTCTTTGCCGACATCTTCTTCCTTTGATCAACTAATCTGAGGGAGCTCCGCGAGCTTGGGCGGTGCCTTGTCCACCGCCACCGGCGCTCAGCTCACCCGCCACCCACTTGGTGGTGAGATTTTTTTGCTTTTTCAACACCCTTGGTCATATGGCAGACCAAGGGCCAAAGCGAAAGGTGTCAAGTTTTTACCCCCTATTAGCCTTTGATTACCCTGATTTGCCCCCAGATAACCATTTTTTTCATTTCGTCATAACTTTTGATCCCAAAGGTGAATTTTTTGAAACGAGATATTGTCAAAAAGTTGGCGAGCCCAATTTTCTGATGGTATAGTTTTTTTTCAAAGATTTTTCTGTTTGGTAGGATTTTTTCCTGTTGAAGTCAGATGTTCAGATTTCACTACGGAGGGCATATCTTTTGACTCGGTGATCCTTTTTTTTCCATTCTTGCAGTGTTGGAAAGCTGGTTCAGTCCTCTACACAAATCTAAGGTCTATTTTTATTTTATGTTTATGCATGTTTTCATTATCGTATTTTACAATCATTGGGTTATTGTAATAAATGAGTTGAGATAAAGTTCCATTAGGGGGGTTTCTTGCATAATAATATGATTAGAGTGTTCATGCACTTTGATCTTCATCTTGTTTTGATGACAATTTACATGGGCTATATTTGGTTTCCTAGTTTCTTTTGGCCACATCTTATCTTAGCTTGACACATATCAGATTCACATCAGTTCACACTTTAGATTGGGATTTTATGGTTATTGATCCACATTGGTTCAGATCCTTCTCAATTTGAGGGCCATGTTTTTATGGTTAATGTTCCAGAGTCTTTATGGTACTTGTTCCTATGGAATATTTTTAGTCATAGTTTTGCATAGGCATTGAGATACACTGTTTCTAGATTATGGCATTGTTCTATCTACTATTGCTTCACAGATTCTAGGGTTGTTCTATTTTTTGAGTTTTCCAGTGTTCTGTGGCATCAAATCTATTGTCAAATTATTATGATTCCACTTTGGTTTCTTGTAGATAGAAGTATCTTTCCTTTCTTGTTGGATTACAGTTCCAGTGTTACTCCATAGTGTTCTTGCAGTGCTTCTTTGCAGCTGTCATCTCATTGTAGGGGGTTTTGTCCCACTGGGTTTTCTTTCTCTACCTCATTATTGCATTTGTACATGGGTACCTAATCAGGCCTTTTTGTTGGGACCCATTCATGCTTTCTTACATTCATCTTGGTTTTAGGTGCATGCTTTGTTTAGTATCCCTAAGTTGCACTTATGGGGGTGTGTTAGTGTAATTCATATTTAATCACACTTGCATAACTTTACTTAGGTAATATTTTAATTCCTAGGTTAATTATTGTCATCCTTATCTTGTTGAGCTATCTTGTTTCTCAAGATAAGATTAGGGTTATGCATACTTTCTTTTATAAAGCAAATAATTCTCATGTAATTATGAATTCCTGAATAATAATATTTTGCACATCTTCATGCAAAACTCTTGATTTTTCTATTTTTCTCTTTTATGGAAGGCTTTTCTAGTTTGCATGTATGATCTTGGTTTCTAACATTAGGTCCTAGGATTGAGGGATATAGTTTAGGTTTGAGGGTATATGATATAGGTTTTAGTGTTGAGTGTATATGGCTGATAGTTTATTATATGGGCCTTAGGAACCAGGTTGAGGGATAAGGTTTAAGGTCAAGAGGGTATATGTTATATGATTGAAGCTTGAGGGTTTATCCTATAGGCTTTAGGGCCTAGGTGTGAATGATAATCTACACCAAGCTAATAATAGACAAAACAAACAAAGTTAGTCACATTAGCAAGCACAAATAATCATTCCCTATGAAATTTTTGATCATATAAAGATAAGAAAACATGAAAAAAACAAATAAAAGCATGTAATCTTATCGAAATAGATGAAATGTCCATCCCATAGGGGGATTTGTGTCAATTTGTTGTGGAAAGTGGACCTTTCCCAATCCCTTGTGATAATCTTCAAGATCCTTGATGAAAAAGGGTGATTTTTCATGCAAAATGTGATGAAAATCAAGTCAATATGATGATGAAAACCTATAGCTATGTAATGAATTTGAGTAAAGTAAACATGCATGAAGTTGTTGATCCATATTCAATAGAGCAAGCCTCTATTTTTAGGGAAGAAGGATTGAAGAATGGATGAATTGGAGCAATGTGTGATTAAAATGGGAGCCAATAACTTTGTGACACTTGCCATAAGGCTAATGAAAGCCATGGGGATATGTTAAATGAGCACATTTTGAAAGAAATGATGAGTTAAGTCATGTAGGTGAGATTGTAAGGAGATGTAAGAGAATGTTAATGACCTTGTAAGAGACAAGATGGTATGTAAGAATGAATTAAATTTGCTTGTAAGAGGAATAAAAGGCTTTGTAAGAGGTTTTAAAAGCCTTTGGAGGGAAATTGAAGTTTAGGGAATATTCTCAAAGAATATGCCTTTGTGAGGGAAAATAGGCAAATTAGTAATTAAAATAAATAAATTTCATGTGCAATGTGGTTAGCAAGCTAGGAGTTTATCTAATCAAGGTGAAGTTAAAAGCTAGAGAAATGGATAATTGAGATTAGGTGGTAGCTTAGGGTTAATTAATTCAAAATTAATTAACTTAGGAAATTTGGGGGGTTTTATGACATTTTTTAAACAATTCAGATTTATTTAATCAAATAAGAGGACGTTGGGATTTTAACTGAATAATTTGATTTATTTAATTAAATGGGATAGACATTAGTGAGAAGAAAGTGAATTAATTTGACAAATTTAGTTATTTGATTAATAGTAGAAAATGATGAATTTAACTAAATAATAAAGATTATTTGATTAAATGGTTAGAGTAGAAATGATTTAGGAAGAAATGATGTTAGTAATCAGATTTAGATACATAATACTTGTCAAGACTATTTAAGTGTTTACATTTTTCCCCTCTTTGAAGCGAGGTACATGTTGCATTGATTCAAAGACTGATGCTACCAAGATCAAAATTCAAAACAAAACTGTTTTTTTTGATACCCCACTCTTGCTCTAGTAGAAGGAATTATGCTGCTACACTACCCCTTGAGAGATAATTGGGCAAAATTTTCAATTTTTTGGTTGATCTCGTCATAAAGATTCAAGAAGGTTCAACTATAGATAATAGGTTATAGGACATGAAAATAGGCTCATGGTGCTGAAAAAATGGTTAAAATAGAATTTATAGCTCGCAAAACAGATAAACAGGCTCAAAACCCTAATTTCCCCCCAAAAAAACCTTAATTTTTTAGCTTAAATAGTTGACGATAAGTCATTTTCAATTCATTTGTGCATTGACCAAGTTAGAAAATTATTGTGATTTTTCCTTGAGGCTTTGTAAAATTGGTTGATTGTGTGATTCATAGAAATTGCATGGATCAAGTGTGTGAGTATCAACAACCTCCAAATGTAGGGACCTTAATATGCAATCCAAAACTTTTCTTGGTTTTCATGATTTTTTTTGCATTTTTTTATGGTTTTAAGATAGTCAATTTAGTGTTGATGTATTGTGTTGCTCTTGCTCTAGTCAGCATCGCTATTAACACTGGAGTGTCACCCTTGCGAGATAGTGTTGCAGGGCACAATTTTGGTAAAGCTTCACTTACTAGATTTTGACCCGCCTTTACAAAGGGGCATCATGCGGCTTGGAATAGGTTTAGTGCCACTCCAAAGTACTGAGTCATCTTTGTAGTAGAGCATCACACAAGTCTAACTATTTTGGCACTTCCTACAAATGCCAACTTGTATTTGTAAAATGGCATCATTTTTTATTTTAGTGCCACTTTTTCCAAAAGTAGAGTGTCACTTTTGCAAATACTGACTTGCCTTTTCTTTGCTAGGGTTTTAGATTTTAGTATTTTTTTGTCATTTTTTGAAAATTTTGACGAGGTACATGGTTTGAGCGTAGGAGATTTTTCACCCACTACATTCAAAGGAGCATCGATGTTGGATTTTGCATCGAATGAGATACCTAATGGATGATGTGATGTATTTCTTGGGAGCAATTCATTTTAGCTATGTAGCATGAATGTCAGTGATTTGTGCACACCTAGCTATGATGATAGCTCTAGTCGAGCAGTGGTGGAGTGAGACTTCGTCATTCCATTTACCTAATAGAGAGGCCACTGTGTCCTTTGAAGATGTATGGTCGATCTTGTGGATCCCCATCCATGGTGAGAGGATCATTTATGATGTAGAGGCTAGAGGTGATGTGATCTTTTCGGTGCTTGTGGTAGACAAGTACATTGTTGGTATTAGGATATGGTGTTGTACACCATTGCATAAATTGATTTATCATAATATTGTATTTAAATAATTATTTAGTTGTGATACACGTTGGTGGTGTTGTTAATCACACTAGGTAATTATTTGGGCTCCACTTGACATTGTATTATTATTTCTTTTGTGGGAGACATGTGATAATAAATTAATATTGGGGAAATATTAAATAATGTAATGTCTTAATACCCAATATTAAATAAGGCGTTAGTGGATTTCTATTCACATGGTTTTGTGGCGCATGGTTTCACCTTACCACTAGTTGTATAATGTGTCATCTTGTGTCTATAAAAGAAAACACGTGTAGTGGTTTAGGTTGGTTGAGTGGTTTGGTTGTCATTATTAAGTCTTCTTATGGAGTGCATTTGTGAAGCATGGCATGTGATGTGTGGATTCGTGCTTGGAAACATAGGAATACATTACAGGGCTTGATGCTTCAAAAGTGTTCATTGTAATCTTGTATTTATTCATGGTTGATTAATATGATGGAGTATGGATGCTTTTGGAGGTTGGGTTTTTTCCTCTTGAGGGTTTTCCCAAGGTATATCTTGTGTCATATTTGATGGGTATGTTGTCCATTTTCTTGCATTTGGATTTTGAGCACTTATTTGCATTGTTATCTCTTTTGGGCTATGTGGAAATTGTCATATAATGGCTGCAAGTTTCCTTACAAGTGGTATCAAAGCTTTCATGGTTGGAGATTTTTTGTTATAACCCTAGATTGAGAAAATGTTGGTTAAGTTTGAATCTATGCAATACATGAGAGAATGAAATACATGGCAAGATATGAGGGTTTTGCAGGTTGTTTATTGTAGATTTAAGGGTTTTGGGTTTTTTGTTATGATGGGTTGTTTGTAGATTTGGAGTGTGGAAAAAAATTAGGGAAAAAAAGGGTATCTTGGTTGTGCATTCAAATGGGGGGTTTTGTGGGGGAAATTTTACAAAGGACGTCCTGGGACAAAAGGGACCTCATGGTTGGATTCAGGTTGGCCGAGAGATGAATTTTGATATATAATTTTCCCTATTTTGGTTACTAGAAAGAAAATGCATTTTTTTTTGCAAAATCTCGTTTTGTTGTTATAAGGTCGACATTATTACTCAAGAAATTATTAAAATTTTGAAAAAATAAAATTATTCCCAACATTGAAAAAGTCCTATAAAATAAAAAATGAAACAAGTAATAAATTATGTTGAAAGGGGCCAATAGAAAAATTTAATAGAAAAAATTAAATATATATATATATATGTTTTGGGGGAAGGTCACTCCACCCTCCTCGTCGTACCCCTGTCAGCTGTCTGCCTGCATTGATAGGCTGCCTATGGTACCATAAAGTACCATCGGTAGTCCTTTAAGTGGACTGAACATTGGCATGACATGACCTATAAACCATTGAAAGCCTTCTAAAGACTTTTAAAAAAAATTAAAACCTTTGTTTTATATAAATTCGCCATTAAGAATTTTTACCATGGGATTTTTTAAGAAGGGGCCATATTAAAAATTAAATTATATTTTATACTTGGTTCGAGTCCACCACTAGGGGAGGCAATGCCACCTGGGTGGGGCCACTATCCCAACACTAGAGAGCCACCAAGGGTGGTGATTTTTCGCCACATACTAAGCTTGTGCTTTTACTTCCAGGGGGCATAACTTTAACCAAAGTGGTCCTTTTCTTCTCTTTTCAAACTTGTTGGAAAGGTGATTCAGAGCTCTACAATGTGATGCTAGAGATTACTATTGACACTCCATTCAGTGGACTGAGCACTAGCATGGCGTGACCTATAAACCATCGAAATCCTTTTAAAGGCTTTTAATTTATTTTTTAAACCTTTGTTTTATATAAATCCGCCATTAAGAATTTTCACCATGGAATTTTTTAAGAACGGGCCATATTAAAAATTAAATTGCATTTTATACTTGGTTCAGGTCCACCACGAGGGGGTAGTGCCATTCGAGTGGGGCCACCAAAAAGCCACTAGTGGTGGTGATTTTTTGCCACATACTAAAATTGTGCTTTTACTTCCAAGGGGCGTAACGTTCGCCCAAGTGATCCTTATTTTCTCTTTTTGGTCTCATTGGAAAGGTGACTAAGACCTCTACAGTGTGATGCTAAAGATTTTTCTAAATTTTATAGTTTTGATAGTGTTTTTCTTTGTGGAAGTTAGGTTTTCTATTTAAGTTTTGAGAGGGAATATCAGGTGCATACAGACTCAAATTTTAGACTTTGACTATTCAATAGAAAGCTTGTTCAAAGCACTACATAGTGGATTATGATTGGATTTTTTTTAACATAATTTATTTTCTAATATTCTATCATGAGCTAATTATCTAGGTTATTTTGATTATGGTGATACTATAAGCTTATGGATTATTGGAACTAGGAGATTTGATGTTGGATTCATTGTATGCTCAGATGTACATCTTAGATTATTCTCTTTTTGATGTGGTTATTAGTTTTTGGTTGTGCAATGTTGTAAAATTGAACCCCTTGCAATTTCACATACATTCTTGTGTCCACTTTGGTGTCCACTCCATTAGCATCTTGTGTAGGTTCATTTTAGGACCTACATCAACATGTTTCCCTCTCAGGATGTTCCAACACCCCTTTTCAACATCTTTCCTTGTGGGCTAGTTTTGCTTCAAAATGTGTGTTTTTCCTATTCATATTGTTTTGTAGTGTGATGCGTTCAGAAACTAGCATGCCCCATAGACATCTACGCATAGTGCTATTATCCTGTGATGTTTCAATAGTCAAACATCTATTTTTGAGAATGTTTGTCACTTGTCACCTCCATTGGTCAGTGGTAACGACTTGAGATGCCTTGTAACTACCTAAGAAGCTTTTTTCCCCTCTTTTTAAGTCATCCTTTCAACTCATTTTTCCTTCTCTCTTCATCTCTAGCTTCATTCCATCCTCTAGCTTCCTTCTAGCCTTGGCTCTAACATTCTTCTCTCTTGTTATTTTGCCTGCAAAACTCCTTACAACTTGTTACAACAACACTCTTGGCTTTTTCAGCTCCATTGCTCTCTCCATTTGGCTTCCTCAAGCCTTGCAAGTCTATCTCCCTTACCTTGTGTTTGTGGTCATCATTGGATTTCACATATCCCCTATTTATAGCATCCTTACTTCGTGGTATGGGTTTTCCTCCTTGAGTAGGGATTACTTTTATTGCTCATATTTTGTGATATGGGTTTTCCTCCTTGAGCGAGAATTGCTTTTATCATATTACATTTTCTTACTTATCTCACTCTTTATCTATCTGGTTGTCCATGGAGGTGGGAACACCAAAATGGGGTTTTGACTAAGGAAAACCCCTATACAACCCCAACATTCTCTCTAGCTACTACACATGTAGGTTTTGAAGGCATTCATTTGTTGGAGGCTTTATCACTTGTGTGGTTGTGAGAACTTCCTTTCATCTCCTTAAATTTATTATTTCTATTTCACTTTATTTCAATTCAATTATATATTTTTTTTTTTCACGTTCTAAGATTTCTTACAATTTAGAGTAGAAGTAGACACTGTTATTTTCTATGGTAAAAATCACTTTTTGGTATGTATGAGATGCAAGCACAATGTTTTGTCATCTGTATTCTATGCTGTCATCCTTTGGCCGAGAGCTTGTCAGTTTGTCTAGAAAATCTTAGTCACCTACTCTTTCTAATTCTAGAACCCTCGTGTAGTTCCTTGAGGTAGTTTAGGGTAGTTCATCTCATGAGGCTCTCTCAATGAAGAGAACTCGTGAGTAGATAATTTCCCTTCTCTATATTTTGATGAACTCTACATGAAGAACAACTTTTTTTTCAAAAACTAGGAATTTATTTACTTGGTGGGGTCATAACTTTTGACTCAATGCTCAAAAATCAAAACCATTTGCATCATAGGAAAGATCTCCAAGAGGAATAATTCAATACCTAAAATAATATTCCTTCGGTAGATGATTTTTTGGGACCAAAACACTTTCAACCCCGAATTCTGCTATGAAGACCTCTGAAAATGTAAATTACTAGAACCTAGAAAATACTAAAAAAAATAGAAAATATAGATTCTCAGTTTTTCTTAGTTCTATCACCAAAATGAATTTAATCTATTATTTTATTAGCTCAATATATAATTATATTCAAAGTGTTAATGATGTTTCATTTCATGCATGTGATAGTGACTTGATTTTTCCCATGTTTCATTTCATGCATGTGATAGTGACTTGAATTATGTGTTAGAAGATATTTTGTTGCAAGAAGATGAAATCATTGAAACTTTTCTTAATGTTAATCTACCTTCTCTTCATTCCAACGCACTCTCTTCTAGAGATGATGCATTAGTGAATGATGAATCTCTTATCTATTCCAATACACTCTTGTCTAGAGATGATGCATTAGTGAATGATGAATCTCCTTCCACATTTGGTCCTCCCCAAACCAATGTAGAGAATATGTCTTCAAATAATTATTCCACTAGTTGTGAAGAGTCTATAAATATATTCTATCTTTTTTTTCCCTCAAAGGCCTAAGAGACTATTCATTTATGTGACTCTGACTAGTCCTTCTCCTAAAAGAGTTTTATTTACTAATGGTGTTCCATTTGGTAGTGAATATCTTGATCTTTCTAAGACTCCCTCTTATAGAGCGGTACCCCATACTTATGTGACTAGAATGAATAAACAACCAAGCCTTATTCAAGTTCCTAAACCTATGATTAAAGCACCTAGTGATTATAATCTTGTTGAGAAAATTCAAGTTACTCAAGCTAAGATCTCACTATGGAACTTGGTTTAATCTACTCTAGTTTACCAAGGTATGCTTCGAGAAGCCTTGCAAAATATCCTCTTGCCTTCTTCTGCTAGGTCGGTAGATGTTGATGCATTGATAGCTAATATTTGTGTAGATTCACTGAATATTATGTTCTATCCATTGGAACTCCCACCTTTGAAAGTATAGAAGCAAGTGGACCCTTCAATGATCATATTTAATATTAATAATATTGGAATTAGAGATACTCTCATTGATGCTAGTTTTGGGCTTAATGTATGTAGCATTGATCTACTTCCTAAGATTAATATTGATCCATCTTGTCTTTATGCTTCCTTTCTTCACATTAATGGATTTGATAATATTGGTCGACAAGTCCTAAGCACGATAGTCTTTCCTTTGAGGGTGGGACCCATTACTATACCTACCCTTGTATATGTTATGCCAGAAACGTTACCATATAACCTTCTTCTTGGTAGACCATGGATTCATCCTATGTGTGTAGTTTTATCTACCTTGCATAAATCAATTAAGTTCATATGCAGTAACCAAGTATTCAGAGTCAAGGATGAACCTAAGACTATGCACTTATGTGAAATGGCAGCTACTAGTTAGGTTTTGGTTGTGCCTACTCTTATTCCTTTAGTTCCTTCCAATGTGTTAATGTTTACTCTAGTAGTACCTAGTGCAAACGATACTCTTGAGATAAATATCCCTAAGGAAGATCCTTCTGAAGCAATAAATTCTAAGTCCTCAAGAAAATGCATGTCTTGGTGATGATTCGGATTTTTTAGACTTTACAAAATACTTCACTAGATAATATAAATTCAACACAATCCACTCAAGCCTTCTAATTATATTATTTCAACCTACTATCAAAGATGGTCATTCTTTTGTATTGCAAGATAAGGTGAATTAAAATGTTATGTTCTTAGTGTTGGTCCTAATCCTTCTAAGGAAGATGATCACACTTCTATTAAAGAGGCTAATGATGGTAATCCTGTCTGGAAGGATGATGGTGATCGCGGAGAGGAGTGTGATCCCTATTGTTGGAACAAGGCTCTCTGTGGAGATCCTCCTCTTTCTTAAGATTTACCAACATGTTATGGCCTTGGCTTTAAGCTTTCCTTTAAATATGGTTGTGGGCATAAAGGTTGTGGGTGTAATGAACAAGGCATTCAGGTCCCTATAGATTTTGTACCTCACAAGCATATTTTTAGACTTGGTTTCTCAAACGAAAAATCTAAACAGAATCCATGGTTTATTGATATGAATTCTTTTCAACCTCATTCTATTGAAAAGATTCATCCTCCATTGTCTTCCATCTTTGTGCCTTTTTCTTGTGAGAAGTCAAAGTTTTCTTTGCAAGAGAAAGGGTTGCTTCCTTCTCCTCATTATTTATCTAAGAAAGAGTATTTTTTTGAGGCTTCTTAAAGCCCACTTAATCACTCTTCCTTCTCCTACATGTAGGAAATTTCATAAAGATGATAAATAAAAACATTCTTTTTGTGCATACCATCGAGTGCTTGGCCATTCTAATAGTGAATGTAAGGCCTTGAGGGATAAAATATAACAAATTTTTGATTCTAGTGCCATCAAACTCTCATTTTATTGATACACCCTTCTTTTCTTCCAATGGTGAGTGATATCAAGTGAGTGATATCAAGTTTTACCTCTATCCTATATGTTCTAAGTATCTTGCATGGTTTTCCTCCCTTGTATGTTGATGGCAGTGATAACTTGTTTTGGAAATGTCTATCATTCTTAAGGACCCCCTCTCTTCTCTCTATATTTAAAATGAATCATCCCTCTAGTGGACCCCTTTTTTCTTCTAAAGGGTTCCTAAGGGACCCACTTTGAAATTTTTTATCTCAAATGAATTCTATGGCATTTAGCTTGGGGGTAGCCTAACTAGACTTTGCTTTCAAATATTGTGTCCCTTGAGTGGACCCCTCTTCTTTTGAAGGGTTCCTGAGGGACCCCTTCGAGATCCTTTCAACTTGTTGATGATCTGCGTAACTATCTACTTGATTTCCTATAAAGCCACTATCTAACTCTATGGATTCCCCTTCTTTGGGTTTCCTCCATGTGAGATATCTTGGAGGATGCCTCCTTGTAGGTTTTTGGGACTATAAGGCACTTACATATGTGGGTTTCCTCCATGTTAGAGATCTTAGGGGATGCCTCTTTGTAGGTATATGGGCCTATAAGACACTTTCATTTGGGTTTCCTTCATGTGAGAGATCTTGGGTGATACCTTCTTGTAGGTTTGTGAGGTTGTAAGGAGCATACTTCATGAGGCTTCCTTCATGAGAGAGATCTTGTGGGTTGCCTCCTTGTAGGTTTGTGAGCCTATAAGATGCTTTCATCCTATGTTATTTATCCATGGTTGGTTTTTGGGCCTTTGGTGTGCTTTTTTTAAGCTCTCTTTAGGTCTAAGGACCTGTGGAGCCATCTCTCTTGGAAATTTTATTCCTTTCTAGCTTCTCTATCATTCTCTTTAATTATCTTCTCTTCTCAGTTGTGTATACCAAATCAAATATTTGCATCTTCTTCATCTTGAGTATATGCCATTATTCTCTCCATTTAAGAATTCTTCTGTATTTTATTGTTCTTAATTTGGGGATGATGCATAGTACTAAGACAAACTTTTACATCAAGGTCTCTTTCACTTTGCTAACTCAAATCCTTTAGTTTTTTGTGCTCCAACATTATTGTCTAGTGCAGGTTTTTCTTGTCTAATGTATTTTTTTTGTAGGTCTTTATCCTGGGGGCATGCTTCCATGGTTTGAAGAGTTGTTTTCTTCCTCTACAGTATCCTTTTGGCATAATAATGTTATTTATGTTTAGTAGACTTCCTTTAGTGTGCATATAAGTGTAGATTCATATGTCCACTAAAGTGGGGGAAAACCATAATGTTGTAAAATTGTACTCCTTGCAATTTAACATACATTCTTGTATCCACTTTGGTGTCCACTCCCTTAGCATCATGTGTAGGCTCATTTTAGCCCTTGCATCAGCCTTTTTCCCTCTCAAGATGCTCTAACACCCCTTTCCAACAACTACTCTTGCACATTCGCTTTGCTTCAAACTGTTTTCTTTTCCCATTCATGTTGTTTTGTAGCATGATGTGTTTGGACACTAGCACAAACATCCGCATGCTGATCTAGCATCCTATGATGTTTCAATGGTAAAACATCTATTTTCAAGAATTTTGTCCACTTGCCACCTCCTTTGGTTGGTGCTAACAACTCAAGATGCATTGTAACCACCTGAGGAGCTTATTTTCCCTCTTTTTAAGTCATCTTTTCAACTCATTTTTCCTTGTAGCTTCATCTCTAGCTTCCTTCTAGCCTTGGCTCTAGCATTCTTCTCTCTTGTTTTTCTTTTACAACTACATACAACTTGTTACAAAAATACTCTTGGCTCTTGTAGCTCCATTTCTCTCTCCATTTGGCTTCCTCAAGCCTTGTAGCTCTATCTCCCTTACCTTGTGCTTGTGAGAATCTTGGGATTTCAAATATCCCCTATCTATATTGCATCCTTACTTTGTGATATGGGTTTTCCTCCTCAAGAGGGGATTGCTTTTATCACTCATATTTTGTGATACAAGTTCTCCTCCTCGAGTAGAAATTGCTTTTATCACATCACATTTTCTTACTTCTCTTACTCTCTATCTATCTAGTTTTCTGTGAAGTTGGGAACACCAAAATGAGGGTTTGACTGAGGAAAACCCCTATACAACCCCAACATTCTCTCCAAATACTATGTATGCAAGTTTTTAAGACATTCATTTGTTGGAGGATTCACTAGTTGTGTGGTTGTGAGCACTTCCTTTCCTCTCATTTTCTTTAGATCATTTTTTTTATTTTAGTTTTGTTATATTTTGTTGCTTTTTCATGTTCTAATATTTTTTAGCAATTAGAGTAGATGTAGCCACTTTTTTATTTTCTATGGTAAAAATTCTTTCTAGTCCATAGGAGATGACAACATACTGCACTATCATTTGTATTCTATACTATTGTGCTTTGGCTTAGAGTTTGTCAGTTTGTCCAGAAAATATTTGTGACCTACTCTTTCTAATTCTAGTACCCTCGCATTGTTCCTTGAGGTAGTTTATGGTAATTCACCCCATGAGGCTCTCAAAATTAAGAGAACTCGTGAGTAGAGAATCCCCATTCTCTACATTTTGGATTTGTATGCTTCATTGTTGTATCTACAAGTTGTGTAACATGGTATGAAGTCTATACTTGTTGCACCTATGACTTGGACATGGGTTGTCTATGCCCATAGATATTTGAATGTTGATGCATTTTTAGTTTGGGTGGCTTAACTTAGTCACTTGGTTTATAGGTTTTGATGTCATGTTAAGGAGGTGAGATGGTATTACCTTGTACAGTCATGGTATGAGACCTATGTAGCTGACTATGTTATGTAGCTACGTGGACATGGTTTGGTTGAGTTGTTGGTACATTTTGTGGTGATCATGGTGTCATGGATGTTTCTTTTGATTTAGAGACTTTGGCATGTCCTGATGGTCTTTGTAGGTCCATTGTTGGTGGTGTTGGATTGGATCCTAATTGAAGTTGTGGCGGTGTATCTTCTTCATATGAGGATCAGGATTTACTTTTCTTTCTTATTGGGGAGCTTATGTTGCATTTGAGTTATTTAATTTTGTGAGAGCACTCTTTGTTTTATCTTCATTAGGAGATTGTTATCGTGATGTCATGATATCTTGTTACATTCATTGTTATACACTTTCAGTGGGAGCTTTTGATAGTGATGGTTTAGTGGTGATGGATATGTTTTTGATGGTTTCTTGGTGGTTGTATGTTTCTTCTTGTCTTGGAGATCATGGTTTCACTTGTATGTTACTGATATTGTAGTTGAGTGTGTGCAGACCTAGATGATCTTCATGGAGAGGATGGTTTTCATGGTTCCATGAGTAGCTTGTATCATGGCTCTTTAGGAGTTGTTGGAAATGGCATGGATGCATCATTGGTATGGTTATGTTCATGTGATTGGGGATATGTTTTCTTGGTTTAGAGTGGTTTCTATTATTCCATGGTTTACTATTGATGCATGCTTAGAGTTGTGACATGGTACATGTTCTTTTGAGACTAGGATATGTATGCATATTTTATGGTGCATGTGATCTCCTAGGAGGAGATGGCTAGATCATGGATGTCATGTTTATGTTCCTGATTTATGATTGGAGCTTTGAAATTGATCATGGTAGTTCTCTTTGAATTGAGTAGATTGATCATTTTCTTGATTACTTCATGATGGTTCTATGTTGCATTTGTAAGTTGGCTTAGATTGATTGGCTACAAGTACTCATGGATACTTGGAGACTTAGGTGATGGTTGTAGTTCTCTTGTGATTAGAGGCTTTTGCTTGATACAGTTAATCTTTAGAGGTTTCAATAGGAAGACTGAGGAGCTTTCACCTAGATATGAACATTAGTTCATGATAGAATGATAGAGAAAAAATTTCTTGGAGTGATTCATGATGAATTGGTTATCTTGGAGGAGCATTCTCATTCCCCACTCTTGTTCTACTCGATATTTTATTATTTCAAAGGTATTTTCGCATTATATCTTTTAGATGTGTTATGTTTCATGCTTTGATTTCTCATGGGATAGAGTTGATTCATGGTGGTTGATTATGGATACTCATTTGAGGATGGTTTAGCATGATTTTATATTATTTATCTTTCATAGATATGGATCTTGAGCAATGGATAGTTAGTTCTAGAGGATTCATTTTGAGGGATGTTATGGCATGGTTATCTCCTTGTTTATTTGAGTTAGTAATATCATTCATTATTGAGGATTGTTAGGAGATGGTTTATGGTATGATTTTCAATTATGGGTATGGTTACCTATGATTTTGATCTTCTTGTTTTGATAGGCTTACATCAATGTTCGCATTGTTACATTGATTCATATGTTGTAATTGATCTATGAGATTGATTGTATGGATGTTGTTGATGATTTCCATTTGGGGTTGTCAGGAGATCATACTTGACACAATCGTATGCTTTTGAGGTGTTGGTAGGAGGAAATGCTATGGTTTAGATGTTTCTCTCTTCATGGTTTCTATAGATGTCAACTTCTGCATTTTCTCAAAACAAACATTAGCATTGTCATTTAAAACAAAACAAAATAAAACCATCCCTATGAAAAAGTGAAATATGTTAATCATGCAATGAAAGGAATAAAGGAAACTAAATAAAACACACAATAATATGAATCAAACCCTATCCCATAGTGGATTGGTGCTTTTATGGAAAGAATCCATTTCCCAATCCTTGCTAAGCTCCATGATATGTTTATGATCAAGATGATGAGTTGTGGAGAAAGATCTAAAGATTGTGGAGTGAAATGGACAAAATCAGTTCTCAATTGAAGAGAGTGACTTTGCATGACGATTGTGTATCAAGTTGTGGAGGATTAAATCAATGGAGATGATCTCTATTTATAGAATAGAATGATAGAATAATTCCAAACATGGAGGATGTGGGACTAAAGATCCACCAATAGGAAGAAGCCACTTGTCAACTTGTGATAGGCTGAGGAATGAGCACATGTTGGACAATGTGCCAAAGAGGGGGAGATTCAAATTTGAATTTGAGAGTTAAATGCCAATTTTGACCTTTGCAAGAGACATGTAATAGCCATGTAAGAGCTCATAAATTCTTTGTTGGATGTACATGTCAACTTGTTTTTGAATTCAAATTTGAGGGAATATTCCTCAAAGATGCCATGTTGATGGAAAATGCTCAATTGATAAATCAATAAATTGATTTATTTGTGCAAGTGGGAAAAGCTAGAGGATGTGATGGGTGGTTAGATTAAGTTAATCATGATTAGATTAACTTAGATGATGATTAGATTCTTTTGAAAATCAACTTAAATATTTGAGTTTATTTAAATTAAATGAGAAGAAATTGACAATTAGAGATTTAATTAAATAAATTTGATCTATTTAATTAAATGGAGATCTTTAGAAGATTAATTGATTTATTTAATAACCTTTAGGAGATTGATTAAATAAACTTGATTTATTTATTTGATGAGCGAATGTGAGGCATAATGTCAATTTGACATGTCTAAATTTTTCCCCTCTTTGAAGCAATGTACTTGTCGTGTTGGTTCAAAGAATAAACTTTCCATGAACAAAATTCAAAACATTTCTAATTTTTCAGATGCTCGAGTGGAAAGAAGTACATTAGTACCTTTACCCATTGAGATATCGAGCGAAAAGATTCAATTTGAGGGTTGATCTCATGATAAAGAGGTTCAAAATTGATGGTTATGATGGTGATGCAAATGAGATGATTTTAAGATGCTTAGAATAACCAATCTATATTATCCTAAACAACTTAAATGATAATATGATGCATGTGAGATGGATGAGATGGATGATGTGATATGATATGATTATGAAAATGTATGATTTTATGAGATGCTTAGACTAACAGATCTATATTATGATTATGAAAATGCATGTGAGATGATGTGCAAAATGCTGATGGTTTGTGGATGTAGGATGGATGCACTAGTGATGTTATGTTAGCATGGAGAGAAGAAAGAAGAAATGAGATGATGACAAGAGGATCCAAAAATTCCATGATCTGACGAGACTTTATTAAAGATGATGATCATGATGATAGATGATGATTCACTTATCAAGGATTGGGACTTTAAAAGGGCTACTTACCTTATATTTGATAATACACATAGATACGATGCATCAAGGTATAAAGAACTAGGATGGATTTGTACCTAGTGCGATGGACTTTGACTCAACAAGTAGATAGGAGTATTCTTGTTCACACTTGACATATGAAAACCTTGCTAGGACATACCTAACAAAGCAAGTATTCACCAAGTTATTTTACAAGAATGACCAACAAGCACAACAAACAAAAGATAATGATCATTGCCCCATTCGTATGTCTCTAAATCCTTCGTTCAAATATCATTGAGAGGTCCTTGGAATAAGTGCAATAAGATAAATCAAAAGAAAAGATCAAGTACGCAAACAAGCCAATATTCTTCATACCTTGAGCCAAAGGGATGTGTTTTGTTTTAGGATAAGAACAAAAACTATTTCCAAAAGATAATTCCCATTGTAGGAAGGATACATCCTAGGACATGTTAGTGGATGGTGGCACATCATTTCGTTTATACAAAGTGTTTTTCCAAAAGATAATTCCCATTGTAGGAAGGATGCATCCTAGGAAATGTTAGTGGATGGTGGGAAGTTGATAGATTTTTTTGAAATGTTGTTGATACAAGGTTGATTGACATGTTTGTGAATGATAAAGGTTTGATTTTTAAAAGTTTTTTGTTTCGATTTTGATTTGAAGTTTGCTTTTGCCAATTGTTGTGGTTGTTTCTATTTGTTTCTCCAAAGGATGAAGGTGATGATCAGTTTATTATGGATGATTGATTATTTTGAGTGGAAGTGAGATGAGATGAATGGATTTTTTCAAATATTTGGATGTTTTTGACATTTTTGGAATGTTTTGAGGATGTTTTTAGTATTTTCAAGATTTTACAAATGTTTTGATTTTTGATTTTTTGAATGTTTTTGGGTTTTCTGAGATTTTATGAATGTTTTTGGATTTTGATGTCTTGGGGGCTAATAAAAAATTAGCCTTGCCTATGTTTAAGCTCAAAGATGATGGAGTTCAGATTCTAATGTTTTTGACATTTTTTTGACTTTTTGAGTGTTTTTCAATTTTGATATGATTTGGATGTTTTTGGATTTTTTATGTTTTTGGATTTTCTTGGTTTTTCTGATGTTTTTGGATTTTTTTGCACAATTTTGATGATGATTTGGATAAGGATGTGTTTGATAATATCATTGATCTAATTGGGATTTTTTTTAAAACCAAGCTACGGTTGATTGATTAGATCAATGGATTGATGATGATAACATTGTTGAGGATACATAACAATGCAAGGATAGTGTTAAGCAACACAAGGATTAGGATGGATATCCCATGATGATGATGGATTGATTGGATTTTATTTTATCAAGATTGATGAAGCTTGGTTTGGAACAAAATATGTTTTGGATGATTTGATGTGACGTTGAATCACGCATTAGATGTGACTAATATTTATTGTTTGGATTGATGTTCAATCAAAGATAAATCTTGATAAGGACATGTTCTCATCAAAATATGACATGGGCTAGTGATTTGGATTCTTTCTCATAAATATTTTGACTAATTTGATTTTATGTTTATCAATGTTTGGATCACCTCATAAGTTGGAGGATATAGATCAAGATTTATTCATAAAGCAAGATGTAAATATCTGCCCCCAATGTCTAGCAATGTATGGAATACCATGGGTGGATACTTCGATAGGTGTATGGATGGAGGGATATGGATTATCTTGTGATAAGATAAGGTGTTAGATAAAGAATGCTCATTTGGATAATGTTTCATGGCTTGGAAAATTTTGGATAGGATAGGATCAATGAAAATGACTCATGTCAAGATGTTTACCATAAGCAAGTGTAAAGTGTGCACCAAAGTTTTATCAAGATCAAGATAATTTGGAAGATGGATGTTGATGGATGAAAATGAATTGGATAAATGGTTCATGGATGAATGGATTTATTATGGATGGGATGAGATGCTTCTACCTGAAATGGCACACGTGGATGCTGAATTCTACACATGATGCATGTTTTCCAATTTTTCATCCTGGTACCCGCCCAAAGTGCCATCGAAGTGGTTTTCACTAGAGGGTGATTTTTTTCTTTACTTTTTTCAATCCTTTTTCTATTTTTTTATTTTTTTATTTTTCTGAAAGATTTTAAGCTCATGCCAAATCACAAGGTGTCGTTGATGTAGATTCCCCTATCATAATGTGCCATCGATATCCTTCTTGAAGAAGCTACTTTGTTAAGATATGTGCAGTTGAATGCAACTTTTGGGATTCTTGATCTGCTTTATTGATACGGGGTTAACTCCATCCCTGTGCACACATCAAAATAGAGTGCCTTTGGAATCCTTATAATGAAGGGTCATTTCCAATACATGGTCAATTTGAGAAATGGATATCATGCGTGGAGGCATGGATGGAGTGTGCTTAGGGATAAGAAATGGATTGTTTGACAGCTTGGAATCTTTGACTCTCCAAACTTGGGAAGATGAGCAATGATGGGTGGATACAAAAGTGTGCATGGAATTAGGACCAACTGCTTGATATACTTTGTATATCACTTGAAAAGCTTGCTTTTACTTTTGTGGACATCTTTGATGGATACATTTCCCTTTTTTATTTTTTCCCATAGTTTCTTTGATTGATGGAGTTTGATAGGGATAATCTTTCTTTGTATTCTTTGGTATCCATGTGTATTTGATTTCTCCATTATACTTTCCAACTTCTTTTTCTTTGATAACATTCTTCGTACTTTGATTCAATTCTTTCTTTTTATGTTGGTCCCAATTCGTGGATGGGGTGATGGGTGGATGAAGATTCATGATGTGGTTGGTTGCATTATTGACATTAGTTTCATCATAAGGACTCTTCATGCTCCCTATGTTGCTGTTTGCTTGAGACATAGTTGCCCCCGGTATAGTGCTAGTGGCACCTTCGTTCCTTTATTCTTCCTGTTTTGAGATGTCTTGCTCAATAAGCATGCTTTGATAAATGACCACTATAGATGATGTTATTGGAATTTGTTGCACTATTGACTCTAGAATATCATGTTATGTCAGACATGTTTCCTTGAGTGGATAATGTTGGATATATTTATTCATGATGTGCTCAATTTGAATTTGGGATACATCTAATACTATCATTGACAACTCTATTTGACCATAGAAATTGATGACCTAATATTTTTGTGTAATAATGTCAGGAGTAAAGGAATCCTGTTCCAAAGGAAGATCATCTATGTGTCTATCCAAAGAAAACATCTCATGGGTAGATGGAGGATTATGTGTTATATGTATATGATCACCTTGTATAGATAGGAGAGTGTCCATTAGATCATTGTAGTATCTTGGAGATAGAAATTCTTGACATTGAATGATTTTAGAGTTGCTTTCAACTTGATTTGGATCAAGTTCTTGACATGGGTTAGTTTCAAAGGATGGATTGCCTACAAAGGGCTCTTGGATGTTGTCATTAGGCATGGGGAATGGCTCACTATCCTCTTGATTTTTTAGTGGACTTGGATCAAATGTTGAGTTGAATATTCCTTCAATACCTGCAACCATGAGGTCGAAGGATGTCAATATGTCTTGGAAAGGACCATTACTAGACTTTGGTGAAATATGTTGATCATGCTTTGGAATAAATTTTTGAGATATGTCCTCTAGCTCATAAGGAGATGTAGAGACATTTTCAACATGATCATTGGTCGATGGGTCATGGATTATGTCAATAGGATCAAATAATTCTAACACTCCTTGAACTAGATCACTAAAAAACGGCTCTTGATGTATGGTGAGTTGATTGTCAGATGGGGTAGAAACATCTTTTATTGTGCTTATTGATGGATGGGTTTTGAACATTGTTTTCAACAATTGCAGTAGAGAGATTGTGAAAGTTTTCAACCATAGGGTCAAGTGATGTTGAAATTTCTTGAATTGGATCATTGTTGGGTTTTGTTTGTGGATTTTGATCATGATTGAAAAGTGACTCTTGACCTATGTTGATTTGATCTTCAGATGAGATAGAAACATCTTCATTGTGCTCTTTGATGAATAGATCTTAATCATTGCTTTTAGCAATTGTGGTGGGGAGATTGTCAATGCTATCACCAGTGGTTGAATGTTCATCGTTATCCCCAATAGTTATCATTTTTTGTGTTTGTGCTTGTTTTTTTTGGGTATCTTGAGAGGCTTGTTGCACTTTTTGATCTTGTGTTGCTTGTTGTATGGCTAGATATTGTTGGATGGCCTTTTGGTAGGCCTGGTGAGATTTTAGCGCAATGTTATATTGTCTTGCTGCATTTGGTTTTGGTGGTAGTGGTGGTGGATTTGGAATTGTGTTGGATGTAGTGACAAGTCATTGAGATACATTTGGAGTGATCGTGAGGGTTTGAGATATGATGGGATTGATCAAGGTGATAGTTCTTTGGGAGACCACATTTTGATTTGTCAAGACAGATGTTGTCATTTGATTAGATACCATTTGTTGGTGCGATGTTGATGGTATATTCAAAGGATTTGATGTGATGGCTTGATTGGTGTTAGGTGGATTGATTTGGATGGAGTGATTGGTGCTAGGTAAAGTGGTAAACCCTAAACCAAGGAATGATGTTGATATGGGTAATGGTGGTGGAGATGTCTCTTGGCACAATGACTCAACTATTTTGGTAAGTATAGCAATTTGATCTTGCCAAATTTGATCTTGACTCGCTTGATATAGTTGATTTGATTTTTGTTCAAGTAGATTTGGGATGCATACTTTTAATTTTTGAATGAGATCATGAACAAATTGATTTTGGACAATGTTCTGATTTGGGATGGTGTTCAGACTTGGCATTATAGGTTAAAATTGAACATTTTCTTGATTTAGGTACTTTTGATTTTGCACGGTGTCACCTTTTCTTGGAGTCATTAACATCTTGTTTGGACTCTAAACAACATTTGTGTCATTTTAAAACATATCTATCCCAAAGCTTGCCAAGTTTGGATTCAAAATGTTCATGTTTGGTAAAGTTGTACTTGGTAAATTTGCATTTGGCATGTAGGGATTTGATGGGATGATGTTGTTCATTTGAAGGCTCATGCATTGATTGTTTGGTTGATAGAATTGTAGGTTTGGATTTAGATCTACCATCAAGAAATGTGTTCCAATCTTTGATTTGGGCATACTCACACTTTTTGTACCATTGAAATTTGTAGAAGATAATGATCCCATGTATGGATTGCATAAGTGTGAGTTTTGATAATCAATCGACATTGTAAGGCTTTGAAAGTTCAATTGATTTGGATTACTCATGATGTATGGATCAAGTTTGTATTCCATTTTCTTCTTGTGTTTTTAACTTGTTGTAAAAGTGACCTCTAAGGTGTTTAGGACCAATGATGAGATGAAGGATGAAAGGGGTGAATGATATGAGTGTTAAATGTTTAGGAACTTTGGATCAATGCTCGACTTAGGGCTTGATTTTGATTGGTTTGATTAGATAATGAACTTGTAAACCCTAAGATGTTGGATGTGATCTTAGGATGTACTTGTTCAAAGGATTGCTAATTCAATTAAATGTTTGAGAAAGGATACATTCCCATACACCTAACTAAACAAGGTGATTTTGATTTTGATAATTTACCCAATTCTAGAATGATGTTTCCAAAGCTCTAAAGTTGTTTGTGGGATGAAGATGATAAATGTTTGAATGAATGAAGTGTTTGATTTGATCCTAAATGAACTTAGGAAGGACTTGTTTACAAGACCAAGATGACTCTAGTAGGAGAAAATTGAGATGAAATCCAAATGTTTAGAAGCCTCTAAGGATATGAATCCCAATGGAAAGCAATAACATGTGAATTTGTTCAAGGATATTTGATTCTCCTAAAGGGTTTGAGATTTGATGCTCATGTTGAATGTTGGTTTTCCAATGTTTTCGATCAAAGCACTATGTTTTCAAACTGACTCAAAGTAATATAACATCCTAGCTTAATTGGTACGTTTTTCTTGGTGGGCTTTTCTCATGCCCTTTGTAGTAGAAGAGATGATTTTACCTGCAACCAAGGAGAGAGTATAATTGTATCTTAAGAATGAAGTCTTAACATATATACTTTAACCAAGATCAGACATGGCAAGTGACTTCTTGGAATCTAAGTTCCAATGCACCACTTTGATAAACTCATTGGATGGGCTGGTTGGTTACTACAAACAAGGGTTTTAATTCATACTTTTTATTTGTGGAGATTGACCCATATAGCGAGAGTCCCTTTTCAGATCCATCTCATTGGAGCCAACCATGTGATATTAGTGTTTACTCCAATACCCACATTTATATCCTCATTAGAAATACTCTTGGCTTTAGAGTGTTACTAGTTGAGTCATTCCCTTGGGTGAGTACTTTTTCCCTAAGGCAGGCTCTCCAAGATAAACAAAAGCAAGAAAAAATATTCATAGTTTGATCAACCTTTATTTAGAAACAAAGGGAGAACACATGCCATATGTTTACTCACACTCGCACAATGTTTTGTTCAATTTTTAAACCCAAACTAAAGTGTGGAGGTGATCACTTTATCTCAACCTAAGATTATCAAAAGGCCTTTTGATTCTCAAGATCGCTATGAAGCATGAGAGAATCACATATGTCATTTTCAATAGTATTAGTTTAAGTAATCCATCACAAAAACAAATTTTCACATGTTCATTTTAATTCCATAAAGCAATGATTTTGATTCATTTTAAAGCACCAACATGAGATATGAGAGTTCCTTTGTTCGATTTGTTAACCTCAAATGAAATCTAGTCAATGTTGCCTAAAGTTCATTTTAACCCTTTTGCAATGAAATTTGAAAGCCTAGGTAATGTTCATTTTAAAGCCCAAAACCAAAGATGAGTTAGCCTAAAATAGAAAATTAAGGCGTAAGATAGAATCTCCAAGCATTAAAAAATGCTTTTGAATTTCAATATTTAATGTTCAATTTATCGCCAAGTTCCTTCAAAATCTCTTGCAAGCTCCAAATGATCCTTGCTCTTCCTTCCTTTGCACCTTCCTTGTTTTCCTCTTTTCTTCTTTATACCTATTCCATCACAAATGAAAGTTAGGCATGTTTTGTAATTTTGAAAAAAATATACATATACAAGATATGCTAATTATTTGAGAATATTGACGAGACCCATGAGTTCCCTATGATGAATCCAAATAAGTGTTAATACCTTTTCAATTCACACCAATTCTATTTTGAACAAAATAGAAAGTTTAGAATAGACATTTATTCAAACCAATTGAGAAAATATAATTTATTTGACCTAACTACATCAAATATCAAATCGCACCTTAAAAGAAAAATAGAATAATTATAATGAAGATTTGAATAATCCCATTTGAAAGTAGGCAAGAATGTGTTGCTCTAACAAACTTGATAGTTGTAAAGTACGTTTTAGACCAGACAAAATCTATAAAATTTGTGTTAGAATTTAATAGCATATCTCCACAAGCTACCATTTTATCTTTTCTACATAGCTTACTACTTTAAATGCAATGAACTATGCTTTCCATCCCACTTTCTTTTCTCACACGAGTCCCTTTAAGACCAATATTATCCCTTTATGTCTCTACATTGTGCTAACATATCTTACTTCACAAATAAGCTCTACATTAATGCCCATAGTTGGCATTTGGTAGGAAGAAAAAATAAATCTTAATGTAAGCATGGACTTGTAGGTAGTGAGTTGTTTATGTCCACAAAGTGGATAACTGAGCTGGCATTTTCACTGGAGGACACTAGGCTGCCTTTTCTTTGGTTGTTGAGGTCTTCAGAGGTGGGGAGTTCTTTTTTCTACTCCGTTGATGCAAAAACATGAGCCATTTAACAAAATCCCTCAAAGGAATGTGGCCTTATAGAATGAATTGATTATAGGATGTGTGCCAAGTAAACCTGCAAATGCATTCATCACTCAAATTTGGTGCATTAAATGTAGAAGATAATATGCCTTCCATCTATAATCCTTGTTTTTCTTGAAAAAGAAAGAGAAATTTTTGGTGAGGAAATCACAAACAAATATCTGAAATTGGAGATAATAGACCATACATAACAATAGACATACACACTCATATATACATACAAACATGATACATGCAATCCATAGAGCAATAGTGCAAAAATAGTTAGTTTGAAAAGAAGTATTCTCTTTTCATTATATAGGCATTAAAAGCTACACCTAATTGTTGCAAGGAGAAGAATAATCTGAAACACAAGGACATATATAAGTGATTTCCCAAAATAAAAGTTTTTTGATACCATTAATCTCCATACACCAAAACCCAAAAAAAGATGTGAAATAACTAGCCAATAGGTTTTCTTGTCAAAGTCTTCCTTGTAGAGGAACAATTTATTTATGACTTCATAACTTAAACATATCGATGGAACAAAAATGACAAGCACATGAGATGGTCAAAGATTTTTGTTAAAGGAAGTAGATTTTGGTCCAATAGTTTTAAATTCAATGATTTCCAAATAACTATGAACAATGCTTATGAATGACTTGCATTAAATGAGAAAAATTCCTTAGCATGTTGTGGAAGTGCAATGAATGTAAGTGCCTAAAGGCTGAAGTTTATCTATGGCAGCAAAGACAATGCATAGATAATATATATTTTAGACTGATAATGATTAATTTCATATCAATGTATGACTGTGCTATCAGTGCCTATTGACTGACTCTTAGAGAAAGAGAAATAAAATAGAAGATAGGCCACTTTTATAAACACAAACACAATTCTACAACAAATTTAAATTGTATATTCATGATTGCATCAGATAGGAAAGTATAAAAAAAACATGCATCCAAAAAAAAAAAAGATGTTAAGACTCAAATAGGTGCCCTCCTTCTAGCGCCATTTTGTAGATGTCAAATTCTGCATTTACTCAAAACAAACATTAGCATTGTCATTTAAAACAAAACAAAATAAAAAAATCCGCATGAAATAATGAAACATGTTAATCATGCAATGAAAGGAATCAAGGAAACTAAATAAAACACAAAATAACATGAATCAAACCCTATCCCATAGTGGATTGGTGCTTCTATGGAAAGAAGCCCTTTCTGAATCCTTGCTAAGCTCCATGATATGTTGATGATCAAGATGATGAGTTGTGGAGAAAGATCTAAAGATTGCGGAGTGAAATGGACAAAATCAGTTCTCAATTGAAGAGAGTGACTTTGCATGAGGATTGTGTATCAAGTTGTGGAGGATTAAATCAATGGAGATGATCTCTATTTATAGAATAGAATGATAGAATAATTCCAAACATGGAGGATGTGGGACTAAAGATCCATCAATAGGAAGAAGCCACTTGTCAACTTGTGATAGGTTGAAGAATGAGCACATTTTGGTCAATGTGCCAAAGAGGGGGAGATTCAAATTTGAATTTGAGAGTTTAATGCCAAGTTTGACCTTTGCAAGAGACATGTAAGAGCCATGCAAGAGCTCATAAATTATTTGTTGGAGGTACATGTCAACTTGTTTTCGAATTCAAATTTGAGGGAATATTCCTCAAAGATGCCATGTTGATGGAAAATGCTCAATTAATAAATCAATAAATTGATTTATTTGTACAAGTGGGAAAAGCTAGAGGATGTGATGGGTGGTTAGATTAGCTTAATCAGGATTAGATTAACTTAGATGATGATTAGATGCTTTTGACATTCAACTTAAATATTTGAGTTTATTTAAATTAAATGAGAAGAAATTGATCATTAGAGATTTAATTAAATAACTTTGATCTATTTAATAACCTTTAGGAGATTGATTAAATAAACTTGATTTATTTAATTGATGAGCGAATGTGATGCATAATTGAATTTGACGTGTCTATAGTTTCTCCTTGGATGTTCATGTTTTGGGAGGATGGTGGCAAGATATATTGAGATATTATGCAACTCTTTGGTTGTATGTGTGGATCATTTTTATTGTCCTCGGTACTTCATGCTTTTATTTGTTGAGCACACTTTGATATAGTGTTGATTGGTAGACTTGACATGCTTTGACATTACCTATGTTGCACGGGAGTTCCTAGATATATATGTTCTTCATTGACAGATTTGATATAGGGAGACTGGTTGTAGTTTATAGGTTGCATATGGATGGTTGGATGTATTAGCATGTGTTTTAGATGCTATTTCTGATTGTGTGGGTTTTTAATTTGACGACTTGTTTGGAGACTTTGTTATCACTTGATTTGATGCTTGTGCTCATGGACTGGTGCATATTCACCTTGGCATGTTCCTTTTCTTCCATGGGTGGCATGTTGGAGGATGAGAGGAGTTCTTTCTTGAGATGGTGGTCACTTTGTTCTTATTACAGGTATCTTGATGGAGCACGAGAGCATGTTACAAATTTATTTGGTTTAATGTATGGTTGTGATGATGTATTTCATGTATTGATCCCTTATGCAATGTATACAAGTGGGAGAATGTTGGGATATGGTTTTGTACACTATTGCATAAATTGATTTATCTTAATATTGGAATTTAATAATTATTTAGTTGTGATACACCAACTGGTAGTGATGTTAATCACACTAGGTAATTATTTGGGGTCCACTTGATGTTGTATTGTAAATTGTATTATTTTTTTATTCTATGGGAGACATGTGATAATAATTTAATATCATAGAAATATTAAATAAGAGGTTAGTGGTTTTGTGGTACATTGTTTCACCTTGCCACTAGTTGTATAATGTGTGAATTGTCTATATAAAAGTAAACACATGTGTAGTGGTTTAGGTTGGTTGATTGGTTTGGCTATCATTATTGAGTCTTATTTTGGAGTGTATTTGTGAAGCAAGGCATGGGATGTGTGGATTCATGCTTGGACCCATGGGAATGCATTGGAGGGCTTGATGCTTCAGAAGTGTTCATTGTAACTCTTGTATTTATTCATAGTTGATTAATATGATGGAGTATGGATGCTTTTGGAGGAAAGGTTTTTCCCTCTTGAGGGTTTTCCCAAGGTATGTCTTATGTCATCTTTGATGGGTATGTTTCATATTCTCTTGCATGTGGATTCTAAGAACTTATTTACATTGTTATCTCTTTTTGGATGCATGGAAATTTTCATATAATGGATGCAAGTTTCCTTATAGTTGATAGTGGCCAGATTGACCTTCACTGCTATGAAGGGATTTTACTAGATTTGGAAAAGTTCATAGTTGCACTACTTTCAAGGGTCTTGGTACCTAATAGATGGGCCAAAGATGATGGAGGAGATGACTGTCGATGCCTTGGGATGAGTTTTTATTGCATCTATATACCATGATATGCACCAAGTGGTATATTGTGGTGCTCATAGCATTGGTTGCAAGGTTACTTTACTCCACATCTAGGCCTATGAGCACATTTTAGTTTTGTGGCTAACTATCACACTTGTGGACATAGATCATGATGAGCCTACAGTGTATAGATATGATGTGATGACCACACTATAGTACATAGGTATTACAAGTATCCTACACTCAAGGAAAGTGATTGATGAGATGATAGTTTTCAAATGGATGCCTTGGATACATGCTCTTTAACTGATGGTAGATTTATCATGAATGACAATAGGAGATTTATCAAAGTAGGCACTAGCTATAGACTACTGTTATGCCATGCATAACCACCCCATTTTATTCTAGAACAAAATGGGTCCCCCTTTGTTCTTTTGTCATTTGGGCCTTTGGTTTTCTGACTTAGGCATTTTTCTTAATTGTGTCAGAAGTGGAAGTGGGACCGGTATCAAGCTTGGAATTACATCCAATTTTTGGTCTTGTTCTCTCTCTAGTTCTGATTTTGATGGTTCCTTTAACTTTATCTTTCAATCTAGTGGAGCCTCGTCCGAGTCTGAATCTAGATGAAAAACCCATTGAAAGTTCTGAATTCGGATTCCATCCTGATTCTGACTCCATTCTCTTCTGTTTTCATTTCCTCTATTGGTTGTTTTTGACTAACATTTTGAGGGCCTCTTGTTTGTTTCCTTTTCTTTAGTCTTTTTTTTGTGTCTTGTGACTTAGGAGTGTGTTCCTTTCTTTAGCCTTTGGTTTTGTTCTAGTGGACCTAGAACTGAACTCTGAAACTTTCTAAGAGTTTCAAGTTCTAGTTTCGTCCTAATCCTGGTTCCACCAGTCTTGTTCCTTTTTCTTTGTTCCTTTTATTTTGTCATGGGGTGTTTTTTTTTTCCTTTTTTTTCTCTTCTTGTTCTTTTCCTTTTTCTTTTTTAGGTGTCATCAGAGGCAGGACCAGAACAAAATCTGAACCTAAAACTTGGAAAAGTTTCTGGTTCGGGTTTACTTTTGGTTCCAGTTTTGCTGTGTTCATTTGTCTTGTCCCAATCCTGATCACTTGGTCTGTTGGTCAGGTTTTTCACTTGCATTTTCTTTTGCAGACACAGAGCCGGGATGGGTTCTAAATTGGGAAATGATGGTCATTCCCGTGGCTTGTTCCCATCTCAACTCTGTCCCTAGTTCTGATTCCTTCTTGGTTCCGCCCCTCTAGTTTTGAAGGTAGGTGTTGTTTTCAGTTCTATCTTGGTCCCACTTCCTCCTCCACCAAAGTTGGGTTTCTTTTTGTTAAAATTGAAGGCATGATAAATAATGGTGTATTTTGTATACTTTTGGAACTAATGGAGACCTTATTTTGCTGGATCAAGTCATGTACATGATGATATTTCTTGAGGAGTCTCATTGAAAGGTGACTTCGGAAAAAATTCTCGCCAACCCAATGGTGTCTCACCAAAAGGGTGAGGGGCTCGATGTAAAGTCTTGTCAATAGTGACAAACTTGCTAATGAAAAAAGATATTGCTATAACTCTTAGCACCCGCTATAAGATCTTGTCGAATGTGGATGTCTTGCCAATGGAAGGAGGCACTATGGTATATCGCCTGAGGTCTTGCTGACTATCGTATGTTATGTTGACAACTTGTAGTCTAAGGATAGATCTAGAGCGGGAAGAGGGCTGAAGGAAGAAGAAGGAAGCTGTGAGTCATAGGGACAGCTAGGGTCTAGTGGCAAAAGAGTAGATCAATATTAATGGTAATACTTTAGGGCATTAAAAGTGGCTCCACTGGAGTTCAAAGATGGACATGGAGGATAGAATTAAATGTGGTAGTTGCAAAAGATCTGAAGGTTTCTCCTGGTGGCAATCCTTGACGAATATGGACAATAGGGATGTGCATTTAATGTCAAACCAACTTTATTCAAAAGATTTGAGAGTCAACCCTTCTGAAAGGACATATTTTGTAAACCCTAAGACAAGGGACACCACATTATTTTTGGGTACGCTCTGTATATATGGCATTCTTGCCTCTTGATAAAGGGTTAGAAGTGTGAAAGAAAAGTTAGTAGAAATAGAAAAGGAATAGAGTAGATAGTTCTAGATATAGATTTAGAAGAGTGGGGATTTTTTGAAGGATAGAGGAGATAGAATTACATCTTGTTTCTTAGTAAAGGGAGCTTCTTTTGTCTTCTTAGTTAGGAGTTAGATTCAACATAGAATGTAATGTATCATTCTAGTTTTCTTAGTGTAGATGGAAATAATTTGGAGTCATGGATTTTCTGTACACTGGTGATTGTGCTAGATCTATAAAATTTGCTTATCTGTTTCACTAATAGTAGAAGCAATCAGATTAAAATCTACTCCAGATTGTGTTTCAGGATGTTGTTTATCTTGGTTTAATCATTTGATTTGAGAAGCTTTCAAGGAATGAAGTTTTATTTTATATTTTTTTTGAATGGCGACTTGCAATCTACTATTGAAATCAACACTGTGAATGAATGAAACTGTGTGTTAATCACAAATTAATTTTGTTCTACAGTTTTAGTTAGGAATTCCTTGAAAGGTAACAAGTCTAGCTAAGTTAGATGAATTAGCATTCTTTTCTTTTCCAAAGCTTTGATCCATCTTTTTTTGTTTCTTTAAAAACCTTGGTTAGAGTAGGTTTAAGTTTATGCTTGATCTTAGAACAATCCAAAAGCTCAACACCAGTAGGCCCCTTGAACATTACTACTACATTGACCACTAAGCAACATCAGCATAGTTGAGAACCAACTACAAAGACCTTGGGAGCTAAGATATCCATGTGTTGTCTTTCTCTTTTAGGAGAAATAGAATAGCAATATTTTATTTGCATGTTGTTGTGCCTTCAGACCCGTCAGTAGAAACTGGCAGTAGAAGGAGGGCCTAGAAGGGAAAACTAGATAAAACTAGGTTTTTCTCACCAGAAAATTCCAATAGAGTTCTTTGATCAATTGAAAATCCACCACCTTTGATAGAACTCAAGACCCCAATAAGACACAAGAGTCATAGGATTGGGGCAACCATCATACCACCCTAATTAGCTCCGCTCACTCCACCAGGCTTTTCACCAATACCCCAGTGGATACCCATCAATCCACCACTGAATCCATCTCAACTGCCATCATAGCTGGTTCAACCCATCCAACAGCTACTCAACCACCACCGCCACCAATGGCATTTTTTTAGAATAATCCCTCTCCATTGGGGACTATTCCTTGAGTTTTTCATGATATACCTAAGAATCCTGAGAAATTATGTCCCAAATATATTCATGGTGAATCAAGGAGTGTTGAAGAGCATATACAAGCTTTTAAGGACCCTTGTACCATATCTCAAATAGCTCACCATGATGTAGTTTGTAGGTTGTTCCCTTATTCCTTAGGGGATATGACATACAACTGGTATCTTAATCTTCCACAAGGTTCCATTCTAACCTGGACTCACTTGGAGAATTCTTTCATCAATTAGTTGAGGGTTTATTTGGATCCAGCCCTTTTGTACCACCAATTTGCTACTATCAGGAAGGAGCCAGGTGAATCCCTACCTTTATTCAATACTAGGTTTCAACAAATGTATAGGAGATTGTAAGAACCCTATCTAGTCACTGAGAATAGTCCCATTCAAGCTTAATTTATGGTTATAGACCCCTTGCTTGGCTTGTTCTTGCAAAGGACTTATTAGCCTATAGACATTGATTCCCTGTCCAAAGTCTATCATCTAGCTATCAAGCTGCAGCAATAAATCAATTCTCAATAAGGAAGTTTGGGAGGAATTTTTCCTTCAATAGGGTATCAGATGTATAGCCCACCCCTTCTATTCAACACTATCCCAGGGATGTCTTCTTCCCATTATGGGCCTGTGTCTTAATTGCAAACTCAACCACCTATTCCATTCTTCGCTAATGGAACTCCTAACTTCTCCCAACAATCATAGATTCCTCAAAGTTCCCATGATCATTATAACCAAATTGGAACACCAAACCATGGTGGTCAACCACCTATTGCTAAGAGTGTGGAAAGTGAAAAGACAGCTCAACTTACAAATGAGGTAGATACCTTGAAGAAAATATTGTCTCAAGTTATAAATGACATGGCTCAGCTTAGAGTGAACCCTTCCCAAAACCAAGGTAATTATCCTAATCAAAGCAATAACAATCAGGGTTATTATCAGAATCATAACAATTACACCAAAGGGGTTATTAGGGCCAAAACTCCTCTAGCCAAGGCTATCAAAATCAAAATAGAGGATACAACCAGAGGCCAAATAACAACTAACAATGGAATACAGGGCCAAACAATAGTGGAGTTTCCCATAATTATCAAGCTAATGAGGAGAGGTCACATACTACAAGTGTGGCTGACCTCAATTTCATGACTAACTAGTGCAGGTTGCATGATACTGCAACCCATTTTGAGGTAAACTACCCTGAAATGGAAAAGATGGTCAAGATGGCATAGGCAGATGCCCAAACATTCCAAGGGAATTCAAACAAAGGAGGTGACTCGATAGATACAACTATGACATATGACCTCTTTGAGGAAGAAACTTCATTCTTGATGCAAAGTGAGAATGAACCTAAGGAAGAGTCATATGATGCCCAAGCTTTTCAGACAAAGGGAGGACACTTCCTAAGAAATTAGAATAAGGGTTTGTTTACCACATCAACACCACCTAATCACATGGTGCCTCTGAATCAAAGTGCTGATAACAATCCTCCTCCACCAAAAGGCTCGCCTGACTTCCATAACAAGGGTAATTCCTCTGGTATTTTCAAAGGTAGTGCAAGTTGTAATACAAAATTTGATACTGTTTCTGAGATGCAAAAACATAAAACCTCTTTGTCATACTTCAACATCCTAAAGTGGTTCTTTTCTCAATGAGAGATAGTGTTGAAATCCTTGGAGCAAGTTGATAAATCAAAAGGGAAAAACAAAGCAGCACCTGTTGGGGATGTGAATGTAGCCTTGTGTAGAAACAAAGTAGGTACACCATTTCTTTTGAGTTTAAGAATTTATGGGAAGAACCTATGTAATTGTTTGTTAGATTTAGGGACTTCAGGCAATGTTATGCCATTTTCCATAAGCAAGAAGTTGGGATTGAACCCTATTCAAACAAATAATAAAGTCATCCATCTTGACAAAATAGAGGTTAATGTAGTGGGAGAGTTGAAAAAACATACATGTGCAAGTAGGGTCAGACCCTAGGGTTCAAACCAACATAGGCATTCAAGTAGTAGACATTCTTGAGACCTATGGTATGTTGTTGAGCAAAGATTTGATGAAAGGTATAGGGGGATATCTCTCCCTTGAATTTTCACATATGTGGTTGCCATGAAGGGGAATTCCCACATAGATTAGGATTGAAAGTGAACCCCGCCTCAACCATATCATCACTAAATATGATTTCCCCAATGAGGTAGCCTATTTCGAAACTAGGATAGGGGTTTATAAAAGAGAGGAAATTTTAACCTTTTCTGTTCTTGACCTAAAGAACTGCCAATACGAAAGTTCTCTGATTCTGTGATTAATGAAAACCAACAACCATTGATTAAGAAGCTACAATAGGATCAACTAGTCTTAGGGGAAGATACCTATCTACAAAATCTTCTACTTTGTAATTGGTGTAGGGTACATTACCAAAATCATTCTGAATTGACTTGCCAACCCTACATTGACATTCTAAATCATGTTTCCCAAGCTAAAGAAGCTAGCTTAAGTCACCCCAGGACCATTGCAGATCACTTGTCGTTCAAAGCCAAGGAAGCAATAATGTTAACCAGGGATAGGATACCTTCAAAGGAAGTTCCTTCTCAAATTGAACCTACCCCAGACACATTTTTGAATCAGCATATTGATAAGGAGCAACCCCAAGGTTTGTTTGACACCCCTACACTCATGAATATACCAAAACCCAAGGAGTTAACCAAAGGCACAAATGACTATTAGAAGGATAGCCACAAATTATATGATATAGCTGAGTAGGAATTGGAAGGTGTACCTAAAGAACCTATTGAGCACCTATTCCCTATATCTGATACAAAAGATCAAGAAACCCCACCTATGTCTCATCTTATCCAAGTTCCCATTACAAATTCAAAAGAATCAATCCCAGCTCATGATTAGCTGTGGACCCTCACATCTGATGGATCCAAGTCCAAAACAGGCAGTGGTGTTGGAATTGTATTAACCAGCTAGAAAGGGAAAGCTTTTTTTGCTTCTTACAGGTTGTAGTTTGGATGCAATAACAATGTAGCAGAATATGAAGCTCTAACTTAGGGGTTGATGTTCACACATAAGAAGAAAGTCACAACCTTAATGGTCAAAGGAGATTTAGATATTGTTATCAAAAAAGTAAGTAGCCAATACGCATGTCACACTAGAAGGCTTGCAGCTTATAGAAATCGGGTATGGAATTTGATTAAAGACTTTGATGCTTTTAGGATTAGCTTAATCCCAAGAGAGGAGAATTATATAGCCAATTCATTAGTTGTTGCTGCAAGCACCCTGGAAACTATGCAAGGCTCCAAGCTCAAGACATTTTCAATGGAATTAATTTACACCCCTACAGTTCTTGATAATGTCAGGAACTTTCAAGTTTTTAATGATGATCGACATATCCTTGCTTTTTAAGCAAGCTCGGATATTTTTGAGGGGCATATCATTGATGAGTCCAATAGGGACCAAGGAGATTGGAGCCCTAAAGATTGTGATACATAAGGGGTACTCAATTTGAAAACCAATAGCATTCCCAAGGGAATGGTGGCCTTGGAAAGAATTTTTGATTCAGACCCAAGAGCTCGAGAGAAGATATCGGCTAAAGATAAAGGATGTGAATATGAAACTATTAACCTAGCTGATTCTGGCCCTAAAAGGAATGTCTACATAGGGAAAGCCTTCCTTGGAGCAATTAGAAAAGATATATTGAAGGCACTGAAGAAAGATATTGCTGTGATAGCCTGGGGATATGAAGATCTAAAGAGATTCGATGCTTCTATAATGACTCATACTATCCCTCTAAAGCCCGAAGCTAAGCCATTTTGACATAAACAATGCCCAGTCAAAACCTTGATTGAGCCACTGATCCTTAAGCAAGTTCAGAAATTACTTTCTACAAGAATAATCTTCCCTTTACGCCATTCAACATGGGTGGCTAACTTAGTTCTAGTCTATAAGAAAAATGGAGAGATCAGGCTATGTGTAGACTTCAAAAATCTGAATAGAGCTTCAAAAAAAGGTAACCACCCACTTCCTTCTATGGATGAAGTCTTGCAGATTGTCAATGGATCTTAGATGATATCATTCTTGGATGGTTACTCTAGATACAATCAAGTAATGGTTAACTGTGAAGACAGAATGAAGACAACTTTCACTACAAAGTGGGGAACATTTGCATATAGAAGGATGCCATTCGGTCTGATAAACATTGGAGCAACTTTTCAACATGCCATGGACATAGCATTCAAAGACCTGATCGATAAATGCATTATTTTTTACATGGATGACCTCATAGTGTTCTCCAAGGATAGACTAAACCATGCGATAGACCTAGCCAAAGTTCTTCAAAGATGTATCTAGTATGGCATCTCCTTGAATCCTAAAAAGTGCATGTTTGGAGTTTCTGAAGGGAAGCTTTTGGGACACGTAATCTTTGAAAGAGGAATATCAATCAATCTAGACTGAGTTGAGTCCATCCTCAAGATTATCAAGCTAGGAAGCAAGAAGGAGATGAGATCTTTCTTTGGAAAGATCAACTTTGTAAGGAAATTTATCACGGGCTTTGCAGAAATAGTAAAACTACTGAACGAAATGATGAAGAAAGATGCCAAAATAGAATGGAGTGATGAGGCAAAGGTTGCGTTTTCACAAGTCAAGCGATCCATTTTAAAAGTGCCAGTTCTCACCAGCCCTGACTACTTGAGGTCATTCTATATTTACTCTTTTTCCTCTGAGCATTCCTATGTAGTTGTCTTAAGTCAATGAAGAGAAGAGGGAGAAGAGAGGCCAATTTCCTTCATGAGCTCTTCGTTTAAGAACATAGAGATCAAATATCCACCTCCTGAAAAACAAGCTTTTGCACTGGTCAAAGCTATCAAGAAGTTTAGGCACTACATTCTTTGAAGCCAAATCATTGTTGTAGTTCCTAATGCTGCTGTGAAGTCCCTGCTTATGTAGAGCAAATTGGGAGAATGAAGAGGGAAATGGATGGCCATTTTATAGGAGTTTGACCTAGAGATACGCCCTATGAAACTTTTCAGAGGTACAAGCCTATCTAAGTCTATGGTGAATGTTGGTGACTACATCATTTGTCAGTAATACATAACCCAGTCCTTCTCCAACGACCCTTGGTATGCTGATATTGTCTATTTTATGCTCAACAATCAGTGCCCAAAGGAATGAATACTACTCAAAGGAGAGCACTAAGGATGAAGAGCTCACATTATATGCTCAAGGGAGGATTGCTATACAAGAAGAATTTTGAAGGAGTATACATACGATGTCTTGATCAGCAAGAGGCTAGGCACATGATCACTAAATTCTACGGGAAACACGACATAGGTCATGGTTTTGCAGACTCATTGGCACACTAAATCCTTAGATCTAGTAACTACTAGTTGTTTGTATTCAAATATGCCCATCAGCATGTAAGAACATGTCACATATGTCATATTTTTGCATCAAAAGAATGCCATTCAACCATGCCATTGCAACCTATCTATGAGGTAAGGCCATTTGCCTAATGGGCATTGGATTTTATTGGGGTAATTAACCCAAACTCTTCTGTAGGACACAAATTTATTTTGACTACCACTGATTATTGCACAAGATGGACAAAGGCTCTACCTTGCAAGAACAACACAATGGAGGTAGTAATCAAGTTCCTCACTTAATGCATCACCACTAGGTTTGGGGTACCCTTTGCATTGGTATGTGACAATGGCTCTTCCTTTTCTTCTGTTGAATTCATTTCATGGGCTTACAATCACAAAATTGTCTTAAAATATTCTTCAAACTATTACACACAAGGCAACGGAGTTGCCGAATCAACTAATAAGAATCTCTTAGGGGTAATTAAGAAATTGTTAGAAAAAAATCCTAGGGATTGGCATACCCAACTGAGATTTGCATTATGGGTAAATAGGACTAGGATTAAGGCTTCTTTAAAGACTTCACCATTTAAAATAGTGTACGGATAGGACCCGGTGTTCCCTATTCATTTGAAAATACTTATCCTTGAGTTCATGAGGAAATTCTACTTTAGTGATGATAGGATAGAGGTAAGATTAGTTGCCTTGTTGAAATTAGAAGAGCAAAGAGATGCCACCTTGCAACAATTCTTTAGACATCAGGCTGTTGTCAAATGTTGGTTTGACAAAAGAGCCAAAATTAAGGTTCATAGAATATCTAACCTTGTGCTACTATGGGATAAGCTAGTGAAAAGAAGGGTAGTAACCAAAGATTTGAAAAGCTCTAGTTAGGTCCCTATCAAATTACAGAGATCCTAGGGGAGAATGCTTTCCGACTGAGCAATTTAATGGGAGAACTTGTTCCCTTGCTTGTCAATGGGCAGTTCCTTAAATGCTATTTTGAGTCATGAAGTTGGTATTTTTCCTGGGTGGTGCATTTGTGTAAATAATTTCTTCCTTTTTTTCTTGTAAATAATCTCTGTATGTAAATAATGTAGCTCTTTATGTGAAAAGTTTGCTGCTCTTTATGTAAATGATTTTCTTTTCTATTTGTAAATAGTTTTGGGTCTATGTTTGCTTGTTCCTTTTTTCTATCCTCCTATCTCCTTTGTTCTTTGTTCTTTGTCTTGTTTGTTCTTGGGGGGTTGGTCTATTTCTTTCCATCTTGAAATGGTGGGTTGTTATGTGAAGTATACTTTGGTTATTAGGAGAGAGGTGGTTTAGATATTTTTCAAGTTTTCTGAGTGGATGATTTTGTCCTAGATTCATTGTTTTATGTCCATTTGACAATAAGAGTTGTGGAAAGTCTTGAAAATAAGGTGCCAAGTAAATAATCTTCATTAGCTCCTCTGAATCTGTTATAGACCGTTAAGATCATCTCCTTTTGTAATGGTATATTTGTCCTAGGGTGATGGTGTCGTAAGATTTGAGTGAAAAATCTGATTCCCAAGTGTTGTCTTGAGGTCCATGGTAGTTTTCAACCTAGAATAGGTGTTAAACATCTGACATATTGAATTTTTTTTTTTTTTTGAATGAAATATCTAAAACTTCAAGAGAAAAGAGAAAAAGAAAAAGAAAAGAATTATCTAAAGAGAAAAGGGACTCAATATGAATGGGTGGTTCCAGTATCTCTACCAAGGCTATGGAAGCCTAAATAGTAGTAGAGAAATGTTGTGAGAAAACTAGAGGTATCTCTATCGGGGCTATGGATGCCTGACTGGCAACGGAGCAATGCCTAGGATATCATTGCACAAAAACTAAAGGGGATCAACTCAAGTAGCTCAAATCTTGCACATTTTTGTTTGAAAGATGAAGAAAACTTTATAAAGAGTGATGCATAATCAATCACATGCATAGATTCAGGGGTAGCTAGTGTTGATTTATATTTTGAGATTCTAGCTCAAACTTGGTTGTTAAAACTGACCCAACCGGAGTTGTGATGTTCATAAACCAGGAGTTCTATGTAGTTGAATTCTTCAGTTTCTTAAAAATGGTTAAACCATTTTCCCAGCCGAGTCACCATTTTTTATGCCTTGGATAACCACCCCATTTTATTCTAGAAGAAAATGGGTCCCCCTTTGTTCTTTTGTCTATTGGGCCTTTGGTTTTCTACCTTATGCATTTTTCTTACTTCTGTCAGAAGTAGAACCGGGACCGGTATCAGGCTTGGAATTACATCCAAGTTCTGGTCTTGTTTCGGCTCTGATTTTGATTCTGATGGTTCCTTTATTTTAATCTTTTGGTCTTGCAGAGCTAGGTCCAGGTCTGAATCTCAATGAAAAACTCGTTGAAAGTTCTGAATTTGGATTCCATCCCGATTCTGACTCCGCTCTCTTCTATTGTCATTTCCTCTGTTAGTTTTTTTGACTAACGTTTCGGGTCCCTCTTGTTTGTTTCTTTTTCTTTAGTCTTTTTTCTCATGTCCTGTGCCTTAGGAGTGTGTTCCTTTCTTTGGCCTTTGATTTTGTTCCAGTAGACCTGGAACTAGAACTAGAACCAAACTCTAAAACTTTCTAAGAGTTTCAGGTTCTATTTTCGTCCTGATCCCAATTTTGCTAGTCTTGTTCCTTTTATTTTGTCATGGGGTGTTTTTTTTCCTTTCCTTTCTCTTCCTGTTCTTTTTCCTTGTCTTTTTTGGGTGTCATCAGAGGTGGGACTGGAATGGAATTTGAACCTAAAACTTGGAAAAGTTTCTAGTTCAGGTTTAGTTCTGGTTCTGATTCCGCTATGTTCATTTGTATTGTCCCGATCTCGATCACTTGGTCGGTTGGTCGGGTTTTTCCTTTGAATTTTCTTTTGTGGACGTGAAGCCGAGATGGGGTCTAAACTGGGAAATGATGGTCATTCCCATGGCTTGTTCCCATCCCAAATTTTTCCTTGGTTTGAATTCCTTCTTGGTTCCGGCCCTGCCAGTTTTGAAGGTAGGTGTTGTTTCTGGTTCTATCTTGATCCCACATCCACCTCCACTGGATTTGGGTTTCTTTTTGTTAAAATTGAAGCCATGATAAATAATGGTGTATTTTATATACTTTTGAAACTAATGGAGACCTTGTTTTGTAGGATCAAGTTCTGTACATGATGATATTTCTCAAGGAGTCTCATTGAAAGGTGACTTTGGCGAAATGTCTCGCCAACCTGATGGTGTCTTGTAGAAAGGGTGATGGGCTCAATGTAAGGTCTTGCCAATAGCGATGAACCTGCTAATGAAAAAATATATTGCTATAACTCTTAGCGCCTACTATAACTTCTTATCAAATGCAGATGTCTTGCCAATGGAAGGAGGCACTACAGTATATCACCTAAGGTCTCACTAATTATCATATGTTATGCTGACAATTTGTAGAAGGACAGATCTGGAGTGGGAAGAGGGTCGAAGGAAGAAGAAGGAAGCCATGAGTCACAGGGACAGCTGGGGTCTACTAGCAAAAGGGTAGATCAGTATTAATGGTAATACTTTAGGGAATTGAAAGCAGATCTGCTAGAGTTCGAAGATGGACATGAAGGCCAAAAGTAAATGCGGTAGTTGCAAAAGATCTAAATGTTTCTCCTAGCTGCAATCCTTCACCAATATGGATAGCAGGGATGCGTAATTAATGCAAAACCAACTTTATTCAAAAGATCTGAGAGCCAACCCTTCTAAAGGGAGATATTTTGTAAACCCTAAGATAGGGGACAATGCATTATTTTTTGGTACACTTTGTATATATGGAATTCTTTCCTCTTTGTAAACGATTAGAAGTGAGAAAGAAAATTTAGCAGAAATAGAAAAGGAATATAGTAGATAGTTCTAGATATAGATTTAGAAGAGTAGGGATTTTCTAAAGGATAGAGGAGATAGAACTGCATCCTATTTCTTAGTAAAGGGAGCTTCTTTTCTCTTCTTAGTTAGGAGTTAGATTCGGCATAGAAAGTAATGTATCTTTCTAGTTTTCTTAGTGTAGATGGAAATAATTTGGAGTCATGGATTTTCTATACACTGGTGATTGTGCCAGATTTATAAAATTTGCTTATCTGTTTCACTAACAGTAGAAGCAATTAGATTAAAATCTACTCCAGATTGTGTTTTAGGATGTTGTTTATCTTGGTTTAATCATTTGATTTGAGAAGCTTTCAAGGAATTAAGTTTGATTTTATGTTTTTTTTGAATGGTTACTTGCAATCTGCTATTGAAATCAACACTGTGAATGAATGAAATTGTGTGTTAATCACAAGTTAATTTTGTTCTATAGTTTTAGTTAGGAATTCCTTGAAAGGTAACAAGTTTGGTTAGTATAGGTTTAGAGTAGGTTTAAGTTTATGCTTGATCTTAGAAAAATCCAAAAGCTCAACACTAGTAGGCCCCTTGAACATTACTACTACATTGACCACTGAGCAACATCAGCACAGTTGAGAACCAACTACAATGACCTTGGGAGCTAAGATATGCATGTGTTGTCTTTCTCTTTCAAGAGAAACAAAATAGCAATATTCTGTTTGCATGTTGTGCCATCGGACCCTTCAACAACTACTAGAGGGGATATTTATCATGAGAAATAGTTGCAAAATGGTGCCAACATTTCCCTAGCATAGGAGACAGGAAACTGAGAGCAGCTAGTGGTTGTAGTACAATAGACACATGGACATACTACAGTTCTGGTAGACATGTATGTTTGAGTGATGCAAGAGGTGGCCTACTACAAGATGTGTTATTATAGAGAGTGTCCTACACATCATTGATAGCTCAAATTATCATGGATGAGAAGGATGGTTCTAATTGGGTCTCGAGGAGCCCCATCAGTTAGTCATCATGCATTGAGTTCACACTAGGGTGAACACCAGAGTGGGGGATAGCTGGCCTAGATGACAGACACTTTTTGGATGTGTAATCTAGTTATTGATGTATATACATTCATTGGTTGATTTTTCATTAGCCTCTTGTATATTATTTTGATGATATTACACACTGATCTTAATTTGTATCATGACATTAAATTTCTTATATATACATGTGAGATGGCTCTAATGTAGCATTCTATGATGCGATGTCCCTTTATTCCATGATTTATGGATTTATGGATCATGCATATGATGTGTTATGGATGTATGTATGTATTTTTTATTATTATGCTCTAACATTTATGATTCATGATAAAAAGTATGTGATATGATGGATGTATGACATGACTGTAAATGCAATGGATGTTTTACTTCTTTTTTTCAATATCTTTCTATGTGATATGCCATGATGATGCAAGATGAATGTATGGATGCATTTCTATGTACACGTTTGTATGATATGAATGTAATGGATGATTATGTGATCTACGATAAGATGCTTAGAATAACAAATCTATATTATCCTAAAAAACTAATGTTCATGCAATGCAAATGAGATTAATTAAGATGCTTAGAATAAAAAATCTATATTATACTAAACAACTTAAATGATGATGTTATGAATATATTATGCTTCCTATTATGATGATACTATAATTATGTAGGATGTGTGCATGTTGATGTTTTTGTGGATGTAGGATAGATGTATTGATATTTTTGTTGAATGTAGCAATACTATGTTAGCACAAAAAAGAAGATAGAAGAATGAGAGGGATCAACCCTTGATTTCGAGAAGATGTAGAATTCTATAAATTCTATGAGTTGTCAAGGATTTATTAGATATGATAATGAGTGATGACTATTTTATTGTCATGGGATTGGGACACAAATGGCACAACTTTCATTATGTTTGATAAAACACATAGATACGGTGCATCAAGGTATAGATAACCAAGATGGCATGGTATCTAGTGCAATGGACTTTGACTCGGCAAATCGATAGGAGTATCCTTTTTCACACCTTACATATGAAAAACTTGCTAGTATGTACTTTAGAATCTTTAAACATCTCAAAAAAAAACATAGAAACACATAACCTCCCAATGTAATAGTCAACAAGCTATTCAAAACACCCTCCATAGATACCTAACAAAGTAAGCATTCATCAAGGTTATATTACAAGACACCCAACAAGCACAAAAAATGAAAGATAATGATCAATGCCCCATTCATTTCTCCCTAAATAATTTTGATTGATATCATCGAGAGGTCATCATAATGGGCACAAATAAGATAAGTCATAAGAAAAGATCAAGAAAATAAACAAGCCAATGTTCTTCATACCTCTAGCCAAGGCTAAAACTACAGTGATACTTGATGTTGATGTCCATTACAGGAAGGATGCATCCTAGGACATGATTTATAAAAATATTCTAAAACTAATAGGATGATGGGCTATTGATAAAAAGAGTTTACTAACTTATTTACCTATCAACCTAGTCTTAAGACCTATACGTTTTAGATTTATACATTACAAATTTTTCATACCTATCTCTATTTTTTTTGCCAAATTTTGAATGTGATGATTAACTTATTGTGGGTAGATGTTTATTGCAAATGAAAGTGAAATGAGATGGATGGTTTTGGATTTTTTTGGAATGTTTCAATGTTTTTGGTGTTTTTCATAATGTTGTGAGGATATTTTCAGAATTTTGGGGTGTTTTACAAATGTTTTGATTTTTTCATTTTCCAATACTTTTGTGTTTTCTAAGATCTTGAACAAGAACCTCACCTAAGTACGTATCCTAGGGACCTTAGTAGATAATCAAATATTAACCTTGCCTACGTTATACACATAGAGACTACATAGCTATACTGACACATACTAGTTCATTGATGAAGTATGGATATTGATGGATTGCCAGTTATTCTTATGGATACCTAAAGGACCTAACCTAGGGACCTTGAGGGCTAATAAAAGATTATCCTTTCCTACATTATACACGCAAAGACCTCATAGTTCAACATGGTGACTATGTTTTTGATTTTTCCTATTTTTGACCTATTTTTGGATTTTGATATGTTTTGGATGCTTTTGGATTTTCTAGTTTTATGAATGATTTTAAGGATATACACAAATCTAATATGATGTAAGTATAGACAAATTCCCCCATTGTGATGTGATAGACTACCTCGATATAGGAAGGAAAATTGGATGAGAAGAATGTGCCAAGTAGTACTAAAAGGGAACATGATACCCATGTAAGATCGAGCCATGATATGGAAGTGGATGGGTGATGGAAAGAATAATGGAATGTGATGGATGAATGTGATGGAAAGTGATACAGAGCAAGCCAATGAATTGATGGTGGATGGAAAGTGATTTATTTATACAAGGTGCCTAATTGCGAGGTTTTCACCAAGGCACTTTTCCAAAGCGCCACTAAAGTGGTTTTCATTAGAGGACAATTCTTTTTCTCTTTTTTTATTTACTATTTTTAATCCCTTTTCTAATTTTTTTGGACTTTATTTTTTTTATTTTTTTTGTACTTTTGGATTTCTCTTGCAAGCTTAGGCATAAATTTTTTTGAGATAGGAGCTATTGAAAATCATTCATTAGTCTCATAAATGTGCTTGTATCATTTGACAATCCAAATGGCATTACCATCCAATCATACATCCCCTCATTGGTTTTAAAAGCATTTTTCCACTCATCCCCTTCTCTTATCCTAATATGATGATAACCACTTTTTAGGTTAATTTTTGAAAAATAACATGCACCTCCCAAGTAGTCCATCAAATCCTCCATTTTCATTATTAGAAACCTATATCTAATGGAAATTTTGTAGATTTACCTTAAGTATATACACATCCTCCAATCTACTTCCTTTTTAGGTGCTAAAATAGGAGGGACAACACATGGTCTCAAACTTTCCCTTATTCGGCCTTTATCTAACAATTATTGGACCAGCCTCCTTATTTTATCATTTTATTTACGAGTCATCTTGTATGTAGCTTTATTTGGTAAATTTGCACTAGGTATTAGGTCTATGTAATGGCTTACATCTCTCATGGGTGGCAAAGGTTTAGGTAACTCATCAACAACACTATCCTTGTATTTTTTCAACAAATTTTGAACCTCACTTGGTATACCCTCAATCTTGGTTGCTGCTAAAAAAAATTTAGGTATAATCACTAAAGCATACCCCTGTCCACCTTCTTCCTTCAGTTTTTTAAAGAATTATCTCTCCCCAATTACCATAACACTAGACCCAACTTGTTTATCTACTTCCTCATCTTGTAGTGGTGTCAACGTGAATGAAGTTCCATCATTTTCTATCACATAAATGTTTTTCGCTCATCATGCTTAGCTTTTTTCTCATACTACTAGGGTCTTCCTAGAAGCAAGTGACAAACATCCATCAGAATGATGTCACATAGGATCATTTCTTTATACCCCTCAATGTTAAACTCTACCCATGTTTACTCATTGAACAAGACTTGCTGACCCTTATTCAACTAAGATACTTTGTAAGGTGTGGGGTGTGGGATACTTTTAATCTTTAATTTTTCAACCATCTCCAAAGAAACTAAATTATTAGTTGAACTAAAATCTACAACAACCTTACATACCTTGCCTTGTGATTTTCAAGTTTTTCTAAATAGGGATTTCCTTTGTGGAGGCTCTTTGACTATTGGAACCTCAATGTGAGTCCTTCTCATCATAAAAGACTCACCTATCTCTAGAGAAACATGTTGAGATGGTGAATTGACACTTTCATTTTCTTCCTCGTGCACAATTTGGGATCTCCTTCCACCTCCATGTGAACTTGAATCTTGCTTTTCTAGGCACTTGCACATTGGATGACCAAATTGGTTGAATTGATAGCATATTTCTAAGAAGGTATTTGACCCTCTCCCTTGTCAACAAAATCTACCTCTTCCACCAGGAATTCTACCTCTAAATTGCCTCTTGGTTCATCACTTTGGTCTTGTGGATGCTTTATTCTCCTTGCTTCTTTTGTGACTATCCTCTTCAACCAAAGTTGCATCTACCTATGAAATTATTTCCTCTACGTCTTCCTTGTTTCTCTTGTCTCCATTTTATCATTTCTATGCCTTGACAACCAATTGAAAATACTCTTCAATTGTCCTAGGTGTAGTGAGACTGATTTCATCTTAAATATTAAGTCGTAGTCCATTTAGGTATCTTGCTACCTTTTCTACTTCATATTTATTATTTCCTACTCTAATACTTAATTTATGGAACTCCTCAATGTATTCCATGACATCCAAATATATTTTTTTAAAGTTTTATAGCTTCCTAAAGGTCTGAATTGCATAGTCTGTAGGTAGAAATTGTCCTTTCACCTTAGCTGCCATTCTATCCCATTCAAATTTATCTTACTCTTTCCCTTCTTTACTTTTTCCTCTTATACATAGTTACAACATGTTAGGGTAGGGCCTTTCAACTTGGTTTTTGCAAGTTTCACCTTATTGTCATCTTCTACCTCCTCATACTCAAAGTAATTGTCAAAAGTATCTATCCAACCCAACACTTCTTCACTGTCCATCTTCCTACCATACATGGGCACTTCCACTTTCACCTTAGGAGTATCTTCCTTGATAGCCTTCAACATCCTAACCATTATTGCTTCCTCAGGGTCTAATTCCTCATCATCTTAGACTCCTCTTTGAGGGTTTTCACTCTCACCCTCATCATCTTTGTCACTTTGGTCACCACTGACCATACCTCTTCTTTCATTTTTTCTCCAAGGCTTCAATTATGGAAATGGAAGCTTCATGAGACTCTTTAACTAGTATCAACTCCTTAGCATGTTTCTCCTTCAATTATCTGACTTCTTTAGCCATTTGATTGCTCTTTGAACACATCTTAATCTTTCAAACTTTCAACCTCTTTTACACTTCTCAATCACAACCTACACTTTCATACCACTTGATGTAGAGTAAGGTGGAGTATGTCAGCACAATCACAATTGACAACCTCTCCATGTCTCAAAACCCTAACTATGGTGGTTTCACACACAGCTTCTCATTTCACCTTGTAGGTCTCAAAACTTAGTTTCTTGGTAATATCGTTTAAAGAAGGCCTCAAACCCACTTACCAAAAACCATTCCAAATACCCATTATGCCCCTTTTCAACATATATAAATTGGGACAAGGGTTATTTTGGATCAAATCCTCCAAATTAGGTCTACTAAACTACTTCAAGGCTAAATTAGGCCACTTTTCCAAAAAAATTATATGAAATTCAAACACAAAATTCTAATCTCCACACAAGGGATTCTGAAACATCATATAGGGTCCCCTTATGAAGTTTTCATCACCACAATTAATCACAAATTTATTGTCTCACCAAAATCTCTAACCTACCTAGTCTCCTAAGCCTAACACATGAGGATCTTAGGCTAGGGCTTGGTCAAATTCACCCCAAACTCCATCTCTTGCTCTAACTTGTTAAAAAGGAATAGGAAAACTAAGCAAGGGGGGTGAATCAGTTGTCACACAAATTCAAACTTAAAACTTTATCACTTATCAAATATTCAACCACAATATTATTTTATTAAATATGAGCATGAACACAAATAATAGAAAATAAATCAAAAAATGAACACCAATTTTTTATGTGGAAAGCTGAATAAGGGAAAAACCACAGTGAGGGTTAACTTACACTATATAGTATTTTAAAAGAGGCTCAATTCCAAAAGAGGGACTCATTGTCCAAGTACAATGGCTCGCCACCTACAAAGGACTCACTATCCAACAGGAGGCTCACTGAACACAAAAGGATTATATAAAATAGAGTAAGGATTTAGAGCCCAAAATGAACTAGAAAGATGCACCTATTATGTGTTGATACAGTTTCAGATATGCTCACAACTATTGCCTTTCTGATCACACTTTCACATTCATTACTTCTCCACTATTTCTTTTGTCACCTTTTTGCAGACTCATTGCACTTCAACATATACACGTGTTCACACATAGACTCACACACCTATATCCTTTCTCACTTTTTCACATACAAGAATTTTTCACCATATACTATATATATATATATATATATATATATATATATATATATATATATATATATATATATATATATATATATATTTGACCTCCATCGCAAGCACTAATTAGGTCAGCTCCACAAAGTATTTACAAAACACTTTAACCATTATTATGTCAGCTCCAATAGTTCACACAAAAAAAATATTTAGCACATTACATCATGTTAGCTCAAACCAAACATAGATTACACATAAGTTTTCATATCAAATCAAAACTATCTTAACAAGTCAGCCAGGAATAGTTTTCAACACAACAAGCAACAATGAATCTATTGGTTGCCACTACATTGTACAAGAACTAGATCATGAAATAACCTGATCATGGATACCTTTAACATCCGTCAATAGTTTCCAAAAAATGCAACTAGAAATTGTCAACCATGGAGAAGTGTGGACTCAAATACTGGATGGGCAACCAAAATATATCGCATCAGCCATCAGAGAGGATAAGCACTAGTACAAGAGTACCAAACCTAACAATGAACATACTACCTACATGGTGACATCAATGAAAACAAATAGATAAGTTTACTCATTTTTCTAACATGATTAACATCAAAATATTTGAAATCACACTAAACCCCTCCATTCCACTGAGTTTAGCCAATTTTCAATGGTGGAATGGGCTTCAAAAGATTGTTTTTCCTCTCAAACCCTTAGAATTAGGGTTTACAAACCATTTTTAGAAAAATATGTCAAACTCCCTCAAACCTCAATGAAAATAAACAAAACCAATACCAAATTACAATAGATTCATTTATTTAACCATCCACATGTGTTTTGTATTATTAACCAATGGTATGGAGTCGTACTAAACTCAGAAACAACAAAAAAAACTAGAAATTAACATAAAATAGAGCTTATTTTATTGTCTTTCCACCAATATCCACCCCAAAAATATTTCCTCAAAGTTTTTTAGGTTTATTTAAACATATTTCAACAAAAACCAATGGTCCCTAACCACCATTCAAACAAATGACTATTCACCTTCCCAAAAATGACAAAATTGCAAAGTTGCACAAGCAACTTTTGCATCATTTTTACAAAATTGACAAAACATAACAAAATGACCCTATATGACTTTAAATCACCAAAAATTGTCTCAATCAGACCTTATTGCATCAAAAAATTTATTATGCACATGAAACTCAACATTAGATTCCTATTTACATCAATTTGACAAAACTGACTAGGTGCTCCTACACCAAGATGCAAGTATTTATGTTGATGAATTTGATTATGGAGATGATGATGTTGAATTCTTGTTCATGAATTTAAAAGATGAAACTAATTCTAATAAATTTGAGAGATGTGTGAAGTAAATTCCTCTGGGAGTAAAGGATAAGACTGAAGGTACTTTGGTATCTTCTTTTCATGCTAAATAAGAGAAGAACTAATAGATCATTGATAGTGGATGCTCTAATCATATGACCAGTGACAAGAGTAAGTTTGTTAAAATTTAAAAATATGAAGGAGTATGTGTTATATTTGGTGATGATACATCTTCTAAGATGTGTGGAAAAAGTTATATTAGTTTTGATGGAAAGCATAATACTAATGATGTTTACAATGTGAAGGGTTTAAGGCATAACCTATTGAGAGATCTATCAAAGATTGTGAATCCTAGCAATGCTATTTGTAAAGGAGTGTCAAATTGGAAAGCAAGTAAGAAGAAGCTTCAAATTCAAAGAACAATATTTTTCCAAACTATTAGAATTGGTTCATATAGATCATTTTGTTCATACAAGAGTAAGAAGTCTTCAAGGTGATAATTATTTCATGTCATTGATTCATGATTATTCTAGAATGACATGGGCTGCTTTTCTCAAAGAAAAATTGGAAGCTCTAGATAAGTTCAAAGTATTTAAAGTTATGGTTGAGAATTAAGTGGATATGAAAATAAAATGTTTAAGTTTTGAAAAAGGTGGAGAGTTCACCTCCAATGAGTTTAACATCATTTATGAGAATCATGGAATAAATAGGAACTTGTATACCTCTAGGACTCTTGAGTAGAATGGAGTGCTTGAAAGAAAGAATAGGATTATTCAAGAAGCTACAAGAGCAATGATGAAAGAATAAAATATACCATAAGCCTCCTAGAGAGAAGCAAATCATACTGATGTTTATATACTTAACAAAATTCAAGAAAGAGAAAACAACACAAAGACTCCCTATGAGCTTTTGAATCGATGGATTCCTAATGCCAAGTACTTCAAAGTGTTTAGAAGAAAATGTTATATTAGAACAATTGAAGAAAATAGGAAAGTTTGATGCAAGATTTTATGAAGGTATCTTCCTTAGATATTCTACTACAAGAAAATATTACCAATACTACACAAAGAGATTGAGAAATATTGTTGAAAGTTGTTAGAACTATAAAATTTGAAAGTTTTATAGTTGTCTATACTCATAAATTTTTCCAAAGAAACCCATATTATGAGTATAAAATTAATGTAATTTGCTTTGCATAATATATTTTCCCATGTTCTATTCAGTATTTATCATTTCGTCCCATAGAATTCACATGGTCTTGAGCATTTGAATATATAAAGTCATATTGGCATGAGATGATGCAGGTCTCTCTGATCCATAAATCATTTCATACTAACAAATATTTTTTTTAGTATATTAGCAAGAGGTCAGGGATGTCATAATGATAAAATATCATTTGATGATACACATAGGAAAGATGTAGTTCACAGTCTCAAATGAAAAATACATTCTATTGGTGACATAGTAATCATTGAGGTGACAGTGAGAAGTCATATCGAGCTTGTATATGTCTTACTACTCAAAGCACAAGGAAATGTGTCAGCCAGACCAGTGCCATTAGAGTAAAATTCCTAAAGTAAGCCGGAGACATGCGTCTGATCTTGCTGATGAAGCAGAGGAGGATTTTCTCAATAGGATAATGCTACTGAGATGATTTCAAAATGTCTTTCCAACCCCTCATGACATACCGACAGAATTGTATGGGTAAGGGACTTGGTGATATGTTTGGAGGGAACGATCATTGGAAAGACACAATTCATGGTCTCGTCAATGAATAAATTCATCAATGAGATGGACTTCAATGGAGAGAGATAATAAGGTCATACCAAGTGTAGGTCCATCAACAAGAAAACAATTATGTCTTACTGATCAGGAATGATGAAGAAAACATACCAGCAGGATTGGCTTGGGATCTTGTCGATAAAGAACAAAGGAAATATCTCAGCAAGCTACATATATTTGGAGTAAGTTGAAGACTATTTGCCTGACATACTAAGTCACAGTGATAAGCTTACATCGGTGGGAGTTATAGCGATATACTTAAGACTAAAGGGATAACTCTTGACGAGACTCATAACACTGGTGAAACTACAAGACATCTTATCAATATATGATCTATTGATAGTGAAGATACGAGTGAATCAAAGTAACTATTGGGGAGACTTAGAATGTCAGGAAAACTACAAGATGTCTTAGTGGGTGTCTAATGAGCATTGGTAAATCTTGAATAAAAGGATTTTCCAAGATTTGAAAATGTCTTGCTAACAATATTACATGATGTGATAGTGAAAGTTTTGAGAAAACCTGCTATGCTCATGTTTCAGCTAAAACATTAAGGGCACCATGGAGCATAAGTAATTTCATGAATTAAGGAAGATTCAATTGAAAACAATATTGGGGAATTGATAGTAGAGGAAGAAAAATGATGAATGAAGAACTAGGGCATTCTTTCAACTCAAAAGTTTCTAGCGAAGTACAGTAAGTTCTTTGCACCTTAACTTATGTAATTTTTGACTTCTACAATTTTTGAAGAATAGAATCCTCCAGTTCAAGAAAATCAAAGGGTAGAAAATATGGGGAAAGTAGTCAGCCTAAGGGGAAAAAATAGAAAATTGAAATTGAGCTAGAGGGCACTGAGTGAAAACTAAGTCAAGACCTTATTGACCAATTTCCTGGCTCTAGACCCAAAGCTAGATGATCTACACATCTTAGGGAAAACGTGGATAAATTGCATGAAAAATGTAAGCTCATAGGAAATGTTTGGACCCCAATAAGAGGTTATGAAAATTTTAGTTTCCATTACTATTGGAGGAATCTCTTTGAACTAGTATGTAATCCATGGAAGCTTAATCTAGGAAAGCTGGTCTACCCTAATGTATTTGTCAATGTTGAATTGGTGATATTGTTGGCCACTCACTACAATTCAAAAATCAAAGCCATCTGTGACCCATCTACGAAACCATTGATACATATATCAGAAGACGCAAAAGGTGAGGTTTGCAAATTGGAAGGGGTATTCAATGAGAAGATCATATTGAAGAATTAGAAAAGGAATTTGGGAGGATGGACACAATTTATAAAGGTTGGAGGTTGCCACTACAAAGAATTAGACAGGGTGGTAGACTAATTCCACTCGAGGATAGTGATGGACCCCCATTCCATGTTGATCTTTTTGAACCCTATATGAAGTATACTTATTTCGCGGTAGGCCAAGTATTGGGAATGGAAGTCTCTGAATATATGTCAATTATGCCCATCATAATTTTAGTAGATATTTAGTATCACAATTATATACCTTTTGATTATGCCTCATACATTTCTAAGGGGGCTTGATTTTGGATTGATGGTGGTAAAAGGTGGAGCCTCTATCTTAAATCTTAGGCATTATTCACTGTTGATGCACATAGTATTGTATTTTGGACAAGAGTTAGGGTTGTGGCCTCAAGAGATGAAAATTTCATAGTTTGACAAGGAATGTATGTCATTTCCTATTCAGTTATGGACTATTGTTTGGGAATAGGTTTGCTAATACTTGTTTTGTACACTTTGAGGAGTATTTTGTAAATCCATTGTACAAATTTTATAATCATCCATGTGCTTATTCTTTGTCTAATGAGATAAAGAGGTTTCTCAGGCCTAAGGACTTCAATGGGACAATTAGTCACAAATGAGGGGATTGGTATTGTTTGGAGGATGCCACCATAATTAGGGTTTATGGATTTGAGGATGCCCCATTCATTTTTCCTAATACAATTCTAGATAGGGTTGCATACCTAGAAATTTTTTAAGAAAATGGACTTTTCTAGTGTTATGAATTTGAGCTCCTTTGGAAAACAAGATTTTATGCCCAGTACATTATGCTTCGATGATTTTACTATATTAGCTAAAGAAGGGTACAACTTGATTCTTGATAAGCTACTGCAATACAACATGAAAAAAGGACCATTTAGAAAAACAATTGATCCAAAAGGTTATATCAATTATGCTAAACAAAAGATAAAATTTTGAGGGTATCAACATGTACCCTATCAATTTGATGATATGATCAGGAACTTGGAAGCAAAAGAAGTAGAAATGATGGTTGAATAATATAATCAAGGGTTGCAAGATACAAAGTTGTTATCTTATGGGGAAGAGGCATTTGAGGATAATGTGCCACAGGGTCAACCCAATAAGATGTCAAGATTGAGAACTCAAGATTACACCTGACTTGCCAAGGAATTAAGTGTTGAAGAGAGTATAGATACAAATGCTAGGCATGTAGAGTACAAGTCATTTGTAGCAGATAATGAATTTATAAATTCTCTAGAATTTAAAACATTCTTATATAATCAAAAAGGAAAAGAGATTAGAGAAATGGTTGACAATGTTACACCAAATAATGAAGAACAATTACTGAATGATCTAAAGATGAGTGTGGACAGAGAGATGGTAGGTGTGACCCCTGAAAAGGGAAGGAAAATATTAGAAAGTGTTGGTGTTATGATTTTTCCAGGGTTGGATCTCAATTATGAATTAGTCTTTGACAATTTCTTGAACAATAGCAATGCTACACACAAGCTTAGCCTAGAAAAGGTAACAAAAGTATATGTAGGGTTGAAATACAATCCAAATGAAGGGTCATTAATAATTTGGGCCTGGTATCCACCTCATAGGAAATCGGTTGTCATTGATACTGAGAAGGCATTTGGGCATGTTATGAATCTAAAGGTTAGGGAGGTTGATCATGTGGCAACATTAGAGATTGGGATCAATGTAGCAAAACTAAACAAAGCTCAAATATAGATGTTGATCAAGGAAAAATAAATGTACAAAATGAATAATGAAAGAATGTTGAGAGAAAATGACTGCTTGAAACATCTGTTAGGATTTACAATGGGATCAATCAAGCTACTCACCCATGGTAAAATTTCACAAGGAAAAGATCATTGGGAAGGATCAAGTGCATATTCTCAAGGGAAATATGATGCACTTGTAGAAATAATCAAGAAAAAACAAGCTAGTCTAACAACCTGGTTGAATAAGCTCTAGGGAGTTCACTCACATAATTTTGCTACAATACAAGAACATGAAAGAATGGATGATAGGATTCTGGAGAAGCTCCAAGAAATAAAGCAACAGGATGCTCCTGATAATGTGGCAATTGAGGCTACAAATCATCTTCTAAACAAACATAGAGACTTCTTTGAAGATTTGTGAGGGGATGTGCAGGGATTAATTCATGCCACAAAAAGGGATTGACTGCATTCTTTGATGATAGAGGAAGATTAAAAGAAATGATTAGGTGGAAGGATGAAAATGAGTCCATGTTGCAAGAAATTTTGAAGACAACTACCATGAAAGCTACAAAATTGGATGAAGCATGTGAACAAAATGAAAAGATGGTGAAGATGGGGATCACGATCCAAAATGCATTGGGAGATGTAGATACACATGAGTGCTCAGACTACTTGGACCACTTGTCGAAGATTCATTTATGGCTTAACAGAGCCTAATTACATGTTTTAATTTATTGTTGTTTTAATTTAAGACATTTTTGAAAGGGCGCGTCCTTTCAAGTAGTTGATATATAAATATCCATTTTTGGTAGCAAAAGTGATATAAGCAAATAGGAAAAGATACAGTAGATCACAATTTTTTACAACTATGAGACTATGATGCATGTTTGAAACTATGTAGATATCAATGGAAATCATTTGATGTGGTGGCATATTTCTGGTATCAATTGTTTGTTGTGCTAACTAAAAGTATTGCTGAAGTTGTCTACAAGGTTGATGTTTTCTAGTTATTTAAATTGATATAACAAGCATATATTCAGTTTATCAGTGCACACTTGTTGTATCTGTATGGTTTGATTAATTGGTTCTTTCAAGGAAATATTAAATCCTTTTAGTCAATCATAGTAATTAGGGAATCTCATTTGTATCATTAAGAAGAACTTGATAATCATATCCTTGCATGTTTATACAAGTTGTAAACTCAAATTTATATGCCAAAAAATTAGAGTGTCTACCAAAAAGAAGTTTCTCATTTTAGATCTTTCATTTGACTTCACACACCCAATAAGGCACTAGTCTTTACCATTCCACCATTTAGTTTTATTCATTTTTTACATTTGTTAAAGTTGAATATATTAGATTTTATCCTTGATATTTCTTATACAATTTCTACCAAAATAAAATTCATTTATCCACTCCCATTTTCCATTGTGAATAAATTACTTTAGGAAATAAACATAAGTCAAGTCTACTTCATTCATATAGGTATACTTTCCTAGGTCTAGCAACACTTGAAGAGAAGAAGGTTAAAATCATCTGGCCTTGTTTGTTACCCTGAAATGTATCAAGAGATTAGCAACCTCTTGAGGTATTCTTACCTGCATTTTTTGAGAGCTAACAGAGTGCAAGTGTCATGGTTGATGAGGATTTATAGAAGAATTTAGTGGTGATATATAGATATGAATCAGATGATCCTTCTTGTAGAGAAGAATATAAATATAAAGATAAAGAAGTGTAAATTGAAGAGAAAAGGTATATTGACAATAAGAAAAGATATTAAGTAACATGTAAATCTATGCTTAATTTCTAAAGTTAAACCTAATTTAGTGATTGAGGCATGCAAAGATGAATATTGGATCAAGGATATGGAAGAAGATCTATTGTGGATTAAGAAGAATTATATTTTGGAACTTGTATGAAGTCCAACAAACAATAATATGATTGGAAATAAGTGGGTATTAAAAAAAAAATGAGAATGGAGAAGTGGTAAGGAACAAGGTAAGTCTTGTGCATAAGGGATACTCACAAGTTGAAGGAATAGATTTTGAGGAGACATTTTCTTTGGTGGAAAGAATGGAAGCTATCAAGATGTTTTTTTCTTTTGAAGAACATAGTTATTTTAAAGTTTATCAAATGGATGTGAAGTCTTCTTTCTTGAATGAAGAATTAGAAGAAGAGGTATATACATAGAACACTCACAAGGATTTCAATTATCAGACAAACCATATATGGTCTATAGATTGAAGAAGGAATTGTTTGGATTGAAGCAAGCTCGTAGAGTTTGGTATGCAAGGTTGGATATTTACTTGATATAGTAAGGATTCAATAAATGTATCATAGATAGCAATATTTAATTTAAATTTGAAAAAGATAAAATATTAATTGTGGTTGTATATGTTGATGCCATAATCTTTGGTGGAATTGATGCTATGTGTAAGAAGTTTGTAGAATAAATATAGAAAGAGTTTGAAATGTCTATGTTTGGGGAGAAGAATTTCTTCCTTGGAATACAAATAAATCAAACAAATAAAGGTATTTTCATTTCACAATCAAAGTATGTCAAAGAAATGTTGAAGAAGTTTGGAATGAAATATTCTAAACTAGTATGTACCCTTATGGTTACTAGTTGCAAGCTGAGTAAGAATGATGAATCTCCTAAGGCTAGTTAGAGAAAGTATAGATCAATGATTGGAGGACTACTATATCTAACTACTACTAGACCAGATATCATGCATGTAGTTTTTCTTGTGGCTATATTTCAAGAAGGTCATAGAGAGTCACATGTTGCAACAATGAAGAGGATATTCAAATACTTAAAGGGAACTCCTGATCACGGACGGTGTTATCCAAAGGATACTGATGTTACTCTAAGTTCTTACAGATATTCATATTGTGCTAGTTGTGTGGATGAAAACAAAAGTACAAGTGGTAGTGCATTCTTTTTTTGATGAAAATTGGTGTCATAGCTAAATAAGAAACAAGATTTAGTGTCTTTATCTACTATAGAGGAAGAGTACATTGTAGCAACATCTTGCTACACACTAGTGTTATGGATGGAGAAAACATTGAAGGATATCATGGTGGTATATGATGAACTGATTTCTATATTTTGTGACAATAAAAGTTTTATCAATATTTCAAAGAATTTGTTAATGCATTCAAGGAAAAAATATATCTCAATCGAGTACCACTTTTTGAGAAAGAAGGTTGTAAAGAATGAATTTGAGCTTGAGTATGTTCCTATAAAGGATCAGGATGCTAACATATTCACCAAGGCTCTTCCTAAGGATACATTTGAGTATCTCTAGGAGAAGTTGAGGGTTATTTCCTCTCCTACTTTGAACTAGATGCATAAGGATATGCATCAGTCTAGTAGATTTCAAGGTTCATTCTTTTCCTAGAATAATGTTGGTGGCTACTTGTCAGAGGTAGTAGGTAGTGACATTATTGTTTGTTGCAGTCAAGGGTAGTGAGTGTTGTAATTATATAGTGGTTGCTGATTGGTATAGTATGGTGTGTGATCCTAAGGAGGAGTGTACTGAGAAGTAAATAGAAGTTGTAGAGCAGTTATGAGAAGGTTGATTGATATCAAAAGGGGAGAGAATAATGTAAAAAATAAATGAGGAGAATAAAGCATGTAAAAATATAGTTTGAAAGGGGAAGAGTGAGTAATGTGAGAGAAAAGAGAAAAGAAAATAGGTATGGAGTAGAACTATTGTGTTTGTTGTTGATTTATTTTCATATTATGTGTTGTCATCAATGAAAAATGGGGAGATTGTTGCAATTATGAGAAATTGGTGTTTTCATTGATGTCAACAATCCTATGTTGTCATTGGTGTCAAATGTATGAGAAAAATATTGTTGTAAGAGGATGTGTAGTTGGTATTGAGTTGGTACTATCATTGATGAGGTTTCCAAAAATGCTTTGATTAGTTGCATTATGTTTCAACTAGTAATCTATTGGTTTCAACCTCTAGTGTTGCTTTGATAAGCTTCTATCTATGGATATATGGTTGAGGAAGTGATCAAGAAGATGATGATGTGTTTCTAATGCTTGGTTCCTATGTGATTTTAGAGGTGTTATATCTAGAATTTTGTGTGCTAGATCATTGAGTAGAGTAAGTTGTGTTAACTAGTGTGTAAACTATATATTGCAAAAGTGTTTGGGAGAAATTTATTTTTCTCCACATTTCTCTACAGTTTGGTTTTAGGTCTCACAGATCTAGAGGTGTGCTAATAGTGTTCATCTATTTATTTATTTATATTTGTTTGAGGTTTGGTTCTTCTGATGTTAGATTCATAAGTTACATTGTATGTAAGTTGAAAGGGGAAAATTCTTCATTCCAAAGGATTCTTTTAGATTTCAAGGTATTTGTGGAATATTCTAGATTGTGTTCAACTGATATTTTTGTCTATGAGTTTTTGATGGATCAAAGGAAGCATGTACTTCAAATTTAATTATGTTTACATGAGTAACAATTGACCTTGGGTGTTTATACTACCTATGAAATTTTTGGAAGCATGGTGTGGCATGTATGAGTGGATTTAGGTCCTATCTAATGTGTTTTGTGATTTTCCTTCATTCCTTTCCACCATGAGAATGTTTTTGGTGCTAACCTAATTTGAATTTGTCTGGTTGAGGTGAATAGCCAACCTTGGAGAATTTTTTCAAGGTTGAAGATGATATAAATATGAGCTGCTTTATTGAGGGATGTGAATGTAGATGAGGATGATGCAAGTTATGTGAATTAAAAAGTTGTCGGGTGTGAATTTTTAAAGTGGAGTGTGATCTTTCATGGTTTAGATTAGTGAATGTAATGAGCAATTGTTGTTTACAATTCTTCAAGGAGGCCATGAAGGTGTTGGTGTTATTCTGGTTGATTTCATTATTGTATTGAGATGTATTTCTCTATGTAACATTCTTCTCTTTCTTCTTTTCTATTCTAGCAATGATACTTTATTTCTCTTGGGTAGTGAGCCTTTTGTAATCATTATTGATGTTACTTTATATTGTGAGCTAATCCTCTTTGTGGTTCTCCCCATCTTAGGTTTTCCATGTAAATATAGCATTCCTTTATGCATGGTGTTTATTTGATTCAATTTCTATTATTTTGTTTTCATGCTAAATCATTATAACAAATTAAGGGTTAATTGAATGAATGTGGATTTGAATTTTTATGAGGGTTTTGAAGGTTTAAGGTACAACTGATTCAACCCCCCTCTTAGTTTTTTTGTGCATTCAACAAGATGCATAAGGATATGCATCAGTCTAGTGGATCTCAATATTCATTCCTTGTTCTAGATTGATGTTCATGGCTACCTCTCAAGGGGAGTAAGTAGTTGTATTGTTGGCTATTTTAGTCAGAGGAAGTAAGTGTTATCATTGTGTTCTATGCTGGTGTTATCAAAGGAAGTGAAAGATGAGGTTGTATAGTCGTTGTTGTCCCTCATAGGTGTTGACCTTAGGGGATAGAAAGTATATATGATTGATTTGAAAGGGGAAGTCAACAAGATATATGTATTTCAGTTTTCCATTGATGTCAAAGGGGGAGAGGAAATTATCTAAAAAACCATATAGAAAAGGGGGAGAAAAGAGAAAGTTTTGGAAATAATAAATGCTTGTGTAAGAGGGAGCAGTGTGCATTAGTATGCAGTATTTGTTGGTGTATGAGAGCTATTTATTTTATTTTTGATGCTTCTTCATGTGTTTCCATCAATGACAAAGGGGGATATTGTTGGAAGTGTGTGTTCTCATTAATGTCAATAGGTCCTTGTTACAAATCCTTGTTATTACATTGATGTCAACCTATGGAGATACTTTGATTATTTGCATTATGTTGTCATTAGTAGCATCACTGATGTCAACCTTTAGTGTTTCTTGATAGGTTTTTGTTTTTGGATGTTCAAAATATTATTGTAGATGTGGTGTTTTTGGTTCTTGGTTTAGAAGTGCTTTAGATAAAATTTGAATAAAAGAGGAAGTAGTGCGGTAAACTGTGTTCCAAATGAAAGAGTAATGTTCAATTTTTTTCTCCACATTTCTTCATGGTTGAATATATAATTTTGTGGTTTATATATTTTTATTATAGGTGTTCAGAGGTGTTATATCTAGATTTTCATGTTTTGGGTCATTGTGCAGAGAAATTTGTGTTCTCCAGTGTGTGAACTATGAAAGTAGTGTTATTTGGGTGAAATGATTTTTCTCCATATTTCTTCATAGTATGGTTAATATTCTTGTGGATATGAGGGTTCCATTACATTAATCATATCTATCTTAATTCTAATTTAATCAAATTTTTGTGCTTCGCAAGATTGGATTCATGTATTACAGTATGTGGAAGGTTGTCTAGGTGTACAAGATGGGTACATGTTTTAGGTAAAATCTATTGCAAATAAATTTGTTGGATTTCAAGGTTTTCATAGAATATTAAAAAAAAAAAAGTGTTATTTATGGTCTATGAGTTGTATTTGGAAAAAATTAAGTTTGTACTTAAATTCTTAATGGTGTTAACACAGGTTTGGCTAACCTTGGGTGTTTACACTAATTATGGAAATGCTTCAATGTTTGTGAATCTGTGGCATGTCATTTATATGTGGATTTACGTCTAATTTGAGGTGTGATGTGGTCCACATTCATTTCTCTCCACCGTGGGAAGTTTTTGGTGTTGGCCTAAGTTTAATTTATGGTTGAGGTGCATGGCCAATCTTGTATATTTTTTTAAAGGTTGAGGATGGTATATATATGTTGAGTTAATGGAGGATTGGTCTATGAAGTATGTGTGATGTTAATTATGATGTGAAGTGTGAAAGTGTTAAATTTAATGGCTAAGATTATTGGAATCAATGAGCAAAAGGTGTCTACATATTTTAGAGAGAGTGTGAATGTGTCATTGGTGTAGTGGTGGAACTTTTCAAATGCTCTAAGATGGATTTCTCATTGTAACAATATTTCTTTTATCTTCTTCTTTCTAATCTAGTAGTGAGCCCTCCAATAGTGAACCTATTGTATTTGATGTTTCAATTACTTTATATTGTGATCTAATCCTCATTGTGGTTTTTCCCTTCTTGTGTTTTCTACATAAATATGGTGTTCTCATGTGTATGGATGTGTTTGCATTATTATTTCTCATTTTTATATTCTATTAGTGCATGATAAGAATTTAAAGGTTGTTAAAGGTTTAAGGATTAATGTATATTTGAATACTAATGAGGTTTTTGATGTTTTAATGTACAACTAATTTCCTCCCCTCATTTGTGTTGTGCATTCAACAATCCATTCTAAATGGATATCCATTTGTGTTTGGTTCCTACAATGGCAACATGTGTTTTTACCTTACCTTGGTAAAATTCAAAATGGATTTTCATGTTTTTGGGAAAATAAAAAATGCATTTTTTGTCATATTGCCACTTTTTGGACCTCAATGATCCTGCACAAAATTGGAACTATGAGGGAAGTAGAGAGAGGGGGAAGAATGAGGGTGGGAGAAGTGAGGAGGGAGAGAGACATGCGATAGATAGAAGTAGAGAGATAAGAAGGGAGAGATAGAGACAAAGATAGAGATAGAGATAGTGAGATAGAGAGAGAAGTAGATAGGGAAAGAGAGATAGACATGGAGAGAGAGAAAGGGAGAGGGGAGATAGTGAGAGAGAGATAGAGGGAGAAAGAGAGGGAGAGAGAGAGAGGGAGAGAGGGGATATTAAGAGAGAGAGAGAGATGTAGAGCATAAGGGATAAATAGTGAATGAGATAGATAGAGATTATACAACTTCCTAATTACTAAAATTTGACCTTCTAATTACTAAAGTTTTTCTAATAGATTGTTGTGAATAAACAATGCAGACCATATAAGGCTAATGCTTACTTAAGTTAAGGTATGTGCCTAATAAAAATTTGAGAATAAATAATGTATATAATATAATGTTGATACTCACTCAAGTTAAGGTATGTTCCTAATAGAGTAGTGCAAATAAATATTGTATTCCATATAAGGCTGATTCTAGCTTGAGCACTATGAAAATTGTGATAGATCTCATAGGTCTATACCTTTTGCTTATTATGAATGTTACCTTGATAATTTTCATTATATTCAAACTATGTCAAAAAAAATATTTTTGTGAGTTATGTCATTTGATTTCTTATCAAATAAGTATATGGTTAATAACTATTTTGTGCTTGAAACCTTTTATAGTTTTTCTTTAAATAAAAACATAGTAAGGATATTTTGACCATACCAAAATTGAGTCTTTATACTATTTGTAGAACCCAGATCCTAGCACCTGAAAAACACAAGGAACAAACACATAATTAGATCAAATGCAAGTGAGAATCAAGATTCCCCATGAAATCCATTAACAATGCTCAAAATAGGAAATAAAATTGAAGAACACAATGAGAAAGCAATGAAATCATAATTAAGCAAGCAAACTATTGATCCCATGGGGGAATTGGTGCCAATTTGATGTGAAAATTAGCCCTTTCCCAACTCATATGATGCAATTTTGATGAGTGATGAAGGTTGATCCACTTTGTTGAAGAATATTCACTTGAGCTCCATGATGAAAAATTTGCATAACATAGCTAATACCTTGATAAAATTGATGAAAATGGATATGCTTGAGGATAAAATTGAGTATAGTAAAGTTGCTCAAATTTTGGATGATCAAAATGAGGAGAGAAGCCTCTTATTTATAGAAATACAAGATGGAAGAATGCACAAAATGAAGCAATGTGGGATCATTCAACACCCAATGAGGAGGTGCCACTTGTCAAGATGCTAATGAACAAAGGATGCACACATTTTGATGAATGTGCCCATAAATGCAATTAGGTGGAATTTGAAAATAGTCAAATGCCATGTAAGAGGGAAAAAAGAATGAATTAAATGCCACTTGGCTCAATGCATAAGGACATGTAAGAAGGAATGAATGTCTTGTTGGAAGGACAAATCCACTTGGATGGATTTCAAATTTGGAAGAATATTCCTCAAAAGATGCCAAGTTGAAAAAAATAGACATTTAATAAATGAATTAAATGTATTTTCATGTCCAAGTGGCAAAAGCTAGAGGATGGGACATGGATCAGGATTAAATTAATCAAGGGTTAATTAATTTACTGAGGGATTAGATGATGTGACTAATTGATTTAGATTTATGGATTGATTTAAATCAAAAATGAGAAGAATGTGATTTAGAGACTAATTAAATAAAGATTTTGATTTATTTAATTAAAAGGGATGATGTTAGATTAAATCAAATAAGGTTTAATTTATTTAATTTAATAAGATGACTTTAGAGATTTAATCAAATAAAATGAATTATTTGATTAAATAGAGGCAAAGGGTTAATTAGATTAGATTGATTGATTTAATTAACAAGAGATAATGACTTAATCAGATAAATTATTATTTATTTAATTAAGGGATGGAGAGTGATGATAAGTTGAGAAGGTGATTCAGGATGAAATGATGTTAGTGAATCAAGATCAAGTGCATCAGTATATTTTCCAACTCTACATTTTGCCCCTCTTTGAATCAAAGTACTTGTTACATTAGTTCAAAGAATAAATTGTAACAATCAAAATTTAAAAAAAATCCAATTTCAAAATTTCCCTACTGCTACCCTAGTAGATGAATTATGCTGATATACTGCCCCCTTAAGAGATCAGATGAAAATTTCAAATTTTTGGGTGATCTCATGAAAAAAGAGGACAAGGTGTCTGACAAATCTAGAAAGACTCTAGAATGTCAAAAACGTGCCAAGACGATGCAAAATGGCTCACAAACTAACAAAAACAAGCTCAGGGATCTGAAACCCTAACAAGACAATTAAATGGTGTAAAAAACCTTAATTTTTAGCGTTAAATAGGCCTTGAGGGGCCACTTCCAATTCATTTTCACATTCAACCTTTAGATATTTTTGTGATTTGAGCTTTGACCCCTTTGTGAGATGGTGCAATGACATCTTCCCTGGCACATTTTTGATAGAGTACAGACTCACTAGAGGCTTCCCAACACTAAACCATTGGTGAGTCAACTTGACCTAACTTCATTTTTTGATTTATACGTGCATTTATTAACTAGGAAACTTAGGTTTTTATGAGCGGTCCCATATTTCATCACTAAAAAGTTTGATTCAGAGTCACATGGGCTTAAATAGTACTACAATCATGAGTAGTGATGTTGCAACATAGTTTGAGATTAGGGTTTTAATTCTAAACTAGGCTGCACCTAAATAGTGCACCACAGCGGGTGTTTTCTCTTTCTAGAGTTTAGATCAAACTAGGCTGCATACTCAAGTTGCGATGACATGGTAGAGTTTGAGGTTCAAAGATTCCCAGCATTGCAGTTTGAAAGTTTCAAAATGCACCACACCCACAAAGAGCGATGCTTAAGTTGTTTCAGGTATGTTGAGACAAATCAGGTTCATGATTTTTTGATGAATTTTAACATGGTGACTTTCCTAATGCAGGAAGAGGTGACAATAGTATACTCACATGAGCATAGGTCTCAGGTACTCTTCAGCATTTTTTAGGGTATTCTTGAGTGACAACATGAGTATCTAGGGGCTATTGGTCTTTGGTACATCGCTTATGCTCCACCCATTCAAACACACTTGGGTATGCTGATGGCACTCACTCAGAGATGACACAACAAGACATCTTCCTTCAACCTATTGACAGGTGAGGCATTGGTCACACTAGAGGGCATGTGGCAGATCCATAGATTTCCCATCCATGGAGAGCATGTGATATCTAATGTGGTGTCAGGAGAGAGGTGTGCTATGATGTTATGGGCCAGGATGAGCTTGTTTTCTGCAAAGGTTAGATTGAGTTAGAGCATTATAGGCTCTCTATGTCACCCTTCCATCTTGTTATTATAGCCATTATATCAGGTCTCGTCGCACTAGATTAGTGTGGCCAATATTTTAGTCTTGGATGGGGGCTCACCTAGGAGCGCATGGTGGAAAGATGAGTTTTCTTTGCTTGAGGTCTAGTTCTGTTGGCCTCACTATACAAAGATCTCCATGAGCTCGCATACTTGGATGGCCGATCTCTTCATGATGGCATTATATTGCTTCATATTTGGGCCTAGGAGCACATTGTCGTGCTTCATCCGAGAGTTGTTCCTATAGATATGGAGCCAAATGATCCAATAGTTTTGTGATATTGAGGTGGTGTTTAATTTACTTTCACTAGACATGTTGACATTCCTCATTGGAGGAGAGCTTTGGATGATATGTGGGGGTTCACATGGTTTCCATACCTTGGATGGCCCACTTGGTACAATGATGTACAAGAAAATTTATTTGCCTACTAGGATAGATTGATGCAAAGTCAGGAGCACATGATGCTCAAGATGTACTTGCTAGATAGGGTTCAGAGGCAGTTTGGCAAGGCATAGGATAGGCCACATGATTAGTATGTGGCCATTTTTGCATGGACAATGAGCTAGAGCTCCTAGGGTCATTATTTACCTACAAATAAGGTAGTGCAAAGTATTATATAGCTGGCGGCCAACCCATGGCCATATGATCGAGGATAGGAAAATTTAGGCACAACATAGGAATACAAAGATTGGTTTCAACCACTTTTTTTAATTGACAGTACCAGGGACACCTTCCATATGGTGGAAGGCTAGAGGCCAAGGAGAAGGACGAGGCTAAAGGGGTGGAGACCAGGATCAGGGAGGCAATGAGTCACCACTAGATTAGCCAAGTGAGGATAGGGGGTCATAGGATCAGCCCCAATAGGATGGTCAGGATTAGATTCGATAGGATGAAGCCTAGGTACACCACAATCATGGACAGTAGGATAGGTTCCTTACACCACTGAGGGATGGGGTCAAATATCAGCCACCCATGTAGCCAGGACCTCAACCAAACCCTACAGATGGTCATATTTTGCAACTACAAGCCCAAGTATAGTCACTTACAACTGAGAGAGATCAATTGTAGGTAGAGCGGGACTAGGCGGTCTAGCAGGGATAGGCATCAGAGCTACACGCGGGGACAAGGATAGGTAGATGACAATAGATAGAGTATTTTTTCATTCTCCTCTTGAAGCATGGGGTTGCTTCAATTGTATGGGGAGGCCATTGAGGAGGCTGACTATTACAGGATACACTATCATCAGGCCATTCCGAGGGCAGCCCAAGTGCCAAACTTATCATAGAGGACATGCCAAAAACCCATAGAGGATCATAGGGAGAGAGCAGGTGGTGAGGGCAACAGCCAACAGGGCTTTCCTTTATTTTGATTTAGAGACAGGATTCTTTTTGTGCCCCATGGGCTCATTTTTTGGTAGCCGAGTGGGCCCTTGTACTTATATATTTGATAGGCACTTGATTTGATTATTTGTACCATGACAATATAGTTATTTTGATGATATATGAGATGATGATTTTTACCTAATATGATGTGATATTTCCTATCTTTATTTTGATGCATGATGGATGGATCTCATTTTTATATGTTGTGCAATGTGATGCAATGATGTTCTATGTTATGATGCTATGATGATGATACTATATGATACTTATGTGATGATTTATGAATGCATTTATTTTTCCGTACCTTTTGCTATGCACTTTTCATGATGTATACAAAATGTTATGGTATGCCAATGTTTAGACTAATGGGCCCTTGTACTTATATATTTGATAGACACTTGATCTCATTATTTGTACCATGACAATATAGTTATTTTGATGATATATGAGATGGTGATTTTTACCCGATATAATGTGATATGTCCTATCTTTACTTTGATGCATTATGGATGGATCTCATTTCTATATGTTGTGCAATGTGATGCAATGATGTTCTATGTTATGATGCTATGATGATGATACTATATGATATTTATGTGATGATGTATGAATGCATTTATTTTTTTGTACCTTTTTCTATGCACTTTTCATGATGTATACAAAATGTTATGGTATGCCAATGTTTAAACTAATGGACCTATATTATTATGCAATGATGGATGATAAGATTTATGTAATTTTCTCATGTATGATATGCACTTATGATGTTATGATGGTGATATGATCTGGTGATGTATAATGTATGAAAATTTATATGCATGTGTTATGATATGATGCTTTATGCAAAATGAATGTTTTGATATATGGTGTGATGTATAAAATGCAAATGATGTTTTATATGATTTATGAATATGATGATGTAAATGAATGAAAATGTGTAAAATGATGAAATTCTTAGAATAACCAATCTATATTATGTGAATGATGGAAATGCAATGCATGTGGTATGATTTAATACCTCCTATATGATATGTTATGTAATATCCAATTATGCTGATAGTTTGTGGATGCAGGATGGATGCAAATATGATGAATGTTGATTAACTTCTATGGTACGAGATGACGATGATGATGATTTTCTTTCCAGGGAGTTGAGATTTTAAAAGGGCCAATTACCTTATGTTTGTTAACACATAGGTGTGATGCATCAAGGTATATATAACCAGGATGGCATTCCACCTAGTGGGATGGACTTTGACTCGACAAATAGATAGGAGTACTCTTGTTCACACCTGGCATACAAAACCTTATTCAAAATGTAGTTCAAATATTCCAAACATATCAGACCAAAACATAGAAAGGAAATCCTTCCCATGTGGTCAACAAGATACTTAAAACATCCTCCCTACACCTAAACAAACTACGCATGACCAAGGTTATATTACAATAATATCCAACAATCATAGTAGATAAAAAAGATAATGATCATTGCCCCATTTCTATTTCTCTAAATACCTTCGTTTGGGACATCATCAAGAGGTCATCAAAATGAGAACAAAAAGATAAGCCAAAAGACCAAGATATAGTAAACAAACAAGCTAATGTTCTTCAATACCGCTAGCCAAGACTAAACTATGGTGATGCCTGATGTTTGATGTCCATTGTAGGAAGGATGCATCCTAGGACATGATGATGTCAGATGATTTGATATGGGACTAATTGGATGATAGGCTATTGACACAAAGAGTTGACCAACTTGTTTATATAATAACCTAGACTTTAGGCTTTGATGTTTTGAGTTTTCACTTTCAATATGCTATACATGTTTTTGATTGTTTCACCAAAGGTTGAGGGTGATGATTGATTTATTGTGAGTGATGTTTATTGTGGGTGAAAGTGAGATGAGATAGATGGATTTTTTCAAACATTTGGATGTTTTTGGAGTTTTCTAAATGTTTTGAGGTTGTTTTGGGGTTTTTTTAAGATTTTACAAATGTTTTTATTTTTTTGAATTTTCAAATGTTTTGGGATTTTTTGAGATTTTTACCAAAGAAATAACCTAAAGACCTATCCTAGGGGACTTGGGGGCTAATCAACAAGATTAGCCTTGCCTATGTTATACACAAAGAGACCACGTAGTTCTACTAACACATACTCAATTATTGACAAGATATGAACAAATGGATTGCCAATTTATTATGACAGACTCCTAAAGGACTAACCTAATTGTCTCAAGGGATGATCAAAGATCAACCTTGCTTACGTTCAAGGCTCAGAGACCCGTAGTTTGATAAGACAACCTCATTTTTTGACTTTTTTGACATATTGACCTATTTTTTGGATTTTTCAATTTTATGAATCCTTTTCTGGAGTTTCTAATTATTTTTATGTTTTTGGATTTTTTGATTTTATGATGATTTTGGATTTTCTATTATTTTTATGTTTTTGGATTTTCTTATTTTAGGGACTTCAAGAATATAGACTAATCTAATCCGATGAGGACATGCCCCTAGCATGATGCAATCAACTACTCCGATATAGGTAGAACAAACTGACCTTGAGAATGGGCCAAGTAGTACTAGGAGGGATCGTGATACAAACACAGGACTAAGCTATGATGCAGATATGGATGGGTGATGGATTCAGATATGGAATGTGAAGGATGATGGAAGCGCAATGGATGGATGATGCAGAATGAGTCGTGAAGCTCCTGTGGATGGAAAGTGCTTATTTACACAAGGTGTTTGTTTACCATTTTTTCACCAAGGTACTTGTCCAAAGCACCACTGAAGTGGGTTTCACTAGAGGACAATTTTTTTCTTTACTATTTTTTTATCTTTTTTCAATTTTTTTGGATATTTTTCTTTTTTTAATTTTTTGTTGTCACCAAGATGCCTGTTTGCTAGGTTTTCATCAAGGTGACCATTTTTTTAGGACTTTTTTTAATTTTTTTGATTTTTTGGTTCTATACCTTGAAAGATTTAGGCATAATTTTTTTTGAGATGGGAGCTATTCATGGGCTTCTGCAGAGGTTCCCCTTCAGGTGTTGATAATAGATATGCCCCTGACTTATAGCTCATTGTGATGATGAATGGTCCTAGTTGGGTTCAAATTTTCCTTTGTTTGAATTTGTGATGTTCTTTTGGTTCTCCTTTAGCATAAGTTCTTTGACTTAGAAGTTCCTATTCTTGATCTTCATGTTATTGTTCTACTTGAGTCAATTTTGATATACCTACAAGTGGTTCAATGCCTCCATTCATCATTCATCTAGTAGTTCTAGCTTGTTCATTCGTGATACTCGGTATTCCTCATCCATGATGAGGTTTTGTAGTGATATTATTAGTGACGGGAGCTCGATCTAGATGAGTAAGATGGATTTTGATTCATAGACCAGGGAAAAGGGAGTGGCACATGTTGGTGTGCAGATGTTAGTTTAATAGGCCCAAAGGGTGGGACTTAGCTAGAGATGCCAATCACAACCTACATCATTGGTTTTTTCTTGATGATCTTTAGAATTGTTTTATTGGTGGCTTTTGCTTGGCCATTTCCTTGGGGATAATATGGGGTGGAAAAGCATTGTTGGATTTTGAATTTTTTGCACAAGTCACGGACATCCTAATTTTTGAATTGTGTGCCATTATCTAAGATAATAGCTTGGGTAACACTATAGAAACATATTAAATAGTTTAGGATAAATTTTGATATCTATTTTCTAGTTATGTATGTCATGGGTATGGCTTCCACCCACTCTATGAAGTACTCAGTGGCGGTAATGATAAACTTGTGGCCACTGGATGAGGTGGGGGTGCTTTTTCCAATGAGATCAAGCCTCCACTATGAAAAGGGCCATGATGTGATGATGAGATGAATCTCTTGAGCAAGTGCATGGATGAGTTCCCCATGTTGCTAACATTGTAGACACGTTTTGACATAATCGTGGGATTCTCTTTCCATAGTGGGCCAATAATACCCTATCGTCAACAATTTCTTGGCCAAAGTCATACTACTCAAGTGAAAACCACAAATTCCATTATGCACCTTAGTAAAGCCAGTCAAAGCCTCCTCAGTGTTCAAACATTGCAACAAGGTTCCTTCTATGCTCCTACGGTAAAGGTTATCTTGTAGGATGACAAATTGGGATGATTTCTTGATAAATTTTTTCTTAAGGTTTGAGGTTATGTCAGCTGGGAGGACCAAAATTCTTAGATAAGTGTAGATATCATGGTACCACAGATCATTAGGACCAAAGATTTCACACACAAATTCAAACTTTGGTGCCTCGAATGTAGGAATGAGAAGCTTCTTTACTAGGAATTCATGCTTTGGGACATTACGAGGGATATCCAATAGGGATCCAATTATCACCATGGAATCTTCCTCTATGTTGTTTGCTCTAGGTATCTACTCGAATGTGATCTCAATGAAGGAATCCTCAAGACTTTCCACAAATTTCTTGTATGGAGCTATATCATCATCCTTAGTCTAGTACTCACCATTCACTTGATTGAATATTAGTTGTGAATCCCCATACACCTTGAGAGCCATGATACACCACTACACTATTATTGTGATCCCTATGGTTAGAGCCTCATACTCTACAATATTGTTCATGCAGGGAAATGCCAACTTGTAAGATCTTAGTATGCAGTCTCCTTGGGGGTGATGAAAAAGACTTTGGCTCCTGATCCATGTTGTGTGTAGAAGCCATCAAAGTATAACTTCCAGCGGTTTTCTATGTTCAAGTTAAAAATGAATTCATTGGGAAACTCTAAAAATAGTGGATTCTCTAAATACATTGGTGCCTCCGCTAGTTGGTCTAGAATAGCTTGTCCTTTGATGGCCTTACATTCCATGTACTCAATGCCATATTCTGATAGGATCATGACCCAATTGACCATCCTTCCTATGAGTATCACTTTGGAAAGAAAGTATTTAAGTGAGTCAATCTTGGCAATGAGTTTGATATTATGTGCTAACATGTAATGTCTGAACTTCTATGAGGAAAACACCATTGCTAGACAAAATTTTTAAATGAAGGAATGATTTAACTCATGCCCTTCCATGGTTCAATTGATGTAATAGATGGCCCTTTCTATCTCATGTTCATTGTACTGGGATAGGACAATACCGAAAGATACTATTGTTGCTGATATTTAGAGGATTAGAGGCTTTCCTTGGATTGGTGGCATTAGCACTAGAAGTGTAAGAAAATATTCTTTGATTTTTTTAAAGGCCCAATCACACTTGTCATCCCATTTGTATGCTACCCACTTGTGGTGTAGGTTGGAATAGAGAATTGACTTATTTTCTAGCTAAGCTATGAACCGACGAATTGACTGGAGCCTGCCTTGTAAACCCCTTAACTATTTTAATGTCTTAGGTGCCTCCATCTTGAGATTTTTCTTTACCTTAGCAAGGTATTGTTTAATCTCTCTTATGGAAATGATGTATCCCAACAGCTTCCCTGATATACACTGAAGACATACTTCTTTGGATTAAGGCAGACCTTGTATTCCTCCACTCTATTGAAGATGGCACTCAATACTGCTATGTGGTCCCTTCTCTTTCTAGATTTTTCCAATATGTCATCAACATAATCTTCCATAGTCTTATGGATCATGTCATGAAAGATTAAGATCATGGCCCTTTGATATCTTTCTCCAGCATTCTTTAGGCCAAACTGCATCATGTTCTACCAATATGTCCCCCATGGACAAGTCAAAGCCATTTTATGTTCATATTATTTAGCTATCATGATTTGGTTATACCCAAGGAATTCATCCATCAGTGAGAGCATCTCATGTCTCACAGTCATATCTACTATCATATCAATGTTGGGAAGTGGGAAGTCATCTTTGGGACATGCTTTGTTTAGGTCTCTAAAATATATGCATATACAGATATCCCCAACAGGCTTTGATATGTGCACCAAGTTTGATACCCACTCTGGATAGTTGATTGGCCATATAAATCCTACATCTAAGAGCTTTTATAGTTCCATCTTGGCTAAGAAAGCAATTTGAGGATGCATTTTTCTAAGTTTTTATCTGATAGGCTTTACTTCAAGGTAAACTACTAGATGGTGGATCACAACTTCTTGATCAAGCCAAGCATATCAGCATAGTTGCATGCAAATTTGACCTTTCTCTCCCTTAAGAAAGCAGCTAGGAGATCCTATTGTTCTGACCTCCAATATTCAGCATAAAATGTGATATGTGGAGTTTCCTCTATTCCCAAGTTGACTAGGTTGCATCTCTCAACTAGAATTGTTGAGTTTTCCTAACATAGAGCACTAAGGGGGAGAGTGAATCCTTCATCCTTGGGCACCTCAGAGAGGTTTTCACCATGGGATATGTCCTTTTTTTAAAATTATTTTAGGTCTAGAGAGTGCCATAGTGTGGTTTTCACTCAAAGACCTTGAGATTCTTCTCAAATTTTTGCTTTTACGACTAAAGGATTCAATTGTCTTCTTGTAGTAAGATTTTTTGTCAAGTATGATATCAAACCCAACTTTTTCATCCCCATATGGTATTGTGTTCTGCAATCCCATTAATTCCAAGAGCACTTCATCATTTTTTAAGGTGTCTAGAATTAGTAATCCTCATTGGTTGTAATCGATGAGTTGGGGATAGAATAGATTTATTTCATGGGTTTGATGGCCATTGGTTTCAAAAGACATGGTGCTAATCATGAGGAGGGAGGTATCTTCAAAAAGCATGGGTAAATAGGTTATGGGGTTTTCCTCACTACCTATATCTATGACCTGATCTATGGATATGTGTATTTGATGAGTGGGTATTGATTTTCGAGCAGGGTTTCTGACATTCCTAACCAAGGCACCTCTACCAAGTATGGTCACCCTCGGGGGGGTACATCCAGGGCCAATATTTCTCATATGCATCTAAGGAATGAGAGGTATTAAAAGACCATTGTCATTTTGTCAAAGATTTTTGTTCTTTTCATAGCCCATGGCAAGCATCATTTGTAAGCCTTTATTGTTATCATCCATAGGTAGTTCAACTTCTAGTCTATTGTCTTGGTATAGGAGATGGGATGGGTCCTCTTCTATCACTTCCCAACCTAGGTCTCCCCAAATTTTGAAGCTAGATGAACCTGCCCTAAAGGTTTGGGATGATGTTCTTGCTAGTTGAGATTGTCCATGAGATCTAGGAGATTGTGGTAACTCTCCTACCATGAAGGTACTTTTCTTCATTTTGTAATTCCCACATCCATCATTTTGGATGATGACTTTGACTTCAGAGATATGAGGGATGGAGGGTGTCTCTGTCTCATAAGTGGAGGCTAACGTAGTTGGGTCTACATATGGATTGGTGGGGCCTTCATCATTTTTTGGAACTTGGGGGATCTTTTAATATTTGTCTTCTAGGCTTTTGCAATAGGCAAATGGTTTAGGATCACTATGGATGGTAATCTCTTGATTTTCATATGGGAATTTGACACATTGATGAAAGGTCGATGCCACTAATTGCATCCCATGGATCCATGGATGCTTCAAGAGAATTTTATAAGGAAAATCAAGGTCCAAGACTTGACATGTGGTTTCCATAATGGAAAGTCCTACTTGAATAGAAATCTGGATAGTGCATAGAGACACTCTTTCCTTATCATCATAAGCTCTGATCATGATTCCCTTACCTTTTTCAATGGCATCCTCTAAGAATCACAAATTCTTTATGAGTTTTAGAGAACAAACGTTAAGACTTGCATCCCCATCCACCAAGACTCTCTTGACTTTATTTTTGTGAACCAGTACTTCAAGATGGAGAGTACAATTGTGAGATAGTTGAGTGGGGAAGTCTTGATTAGAGAATGTAAGAAGGCTTGGAGTGATGACATTTCTGACCATAGCTTGGAATTGGTCTGCATCTAGATCCATAGAGATGGTGGATGAAGCTAATGCTTCTTCTAGGATTTTTCTATGGGCTGACAATATATTCAACAAATCCATGATGAAGATCTGAGCGGGAGTTCTCTTTAGTTGGTTAGGGACATTATAGCCACGTGGGATGGATTTTGGATTGGAAGCAGATGCCCTAGGTGGTTGTGAGGGTCTAGAAATGGTGACTTTTTTGTTGCATGTGGTGACACCACAATCTACTTTGGCTCCCTTAATGTTAATTATAGGTACATACTCCTCTAATGTTACAACACCATGCTCATACACATGGTTCACATCCTTGTATTTCCCTTTTCCTTTGTTATAGTTTCCCTTGTTGTGATCAAACATCAAATTTTTATATATCTTTAAGTCTTAGTTTCCTGTTGGTTGCTCCACATTTATGATTTTTTGATCAATAAGGTCCTAGATTAGGTTCTTCAACCTCATGAAATTGTTAGTGGTGTTCCCTTTGATTTTGTGAAAGTTGCAAAGCTATTTTTTGTTGTACTAGGGTAGTTTCACATCTGATTCCTAGTATTTCTCATAGGTGGGGGCCTTGATGAGGTTTTCATTTATAAATTTCTTCATGACGACCTTGAGTGGTTCCCCAAGGGTAGTGTACTACTTGGGGGGATTTTTGTTTTGTGGGGGTGGTCCCCCTTGATTATTTAGGTTGTTAACTTGATTTTTTGTTGGTTGGTGTTGCTATACCACATTAGTTTGGTGTTGTTTTGATCATTTTTATGTAGTTGTTGGTAGGTTTGTGTGTTTTTCCTTTGAGCATCGATCACAACCTTAGCATCAACCACACCATCATTTGTGAATTTTTTTTTCCTTTCCCATATGTAAGGTTTCTCATTATAGCTATTGGATGTGCAATTGTTTTGATGTCCAGGACATGGAGGGGACCCTCCTTGTGAAATAAGGGTTCATTCAATGTTAAGCACCTTATAGATCAATTGGTCATAAGTGGTAATACCTTGCACCTTGAGATGAAATTCCAAGGTTCCCTCTAGATTGGAGATGATGTTGCAAACTTATTGTTCTTATTGGCCTTAGATCACTGTCATTGTAGAAATGAAGCAAATGATTCATTTTTACTTTGTTTAAGAGTTGATAGTTCCTCTAGACTAACATCCATACTGATATTGAATGTGTCTACTATCTCTTGGAACTTTTTGATGCCATGAGGGAGGCAAGAGAACCATTCCATGGAATGGCTAGCCAAACTCTTAGGAAATAGCTGCATCAGATATTTATCATCATATGTGAATTCCATGCAATGAACTTGGAATTTCTTCATGTGATCTTCAAGGTTTCTCATTCCTTAGTATTTATCAAATTTAGGGATTTAAAATCCCTCTGGGAATAGTTTCATTACAAGACTCATATCAAATGGATAGGGACACAAGTTGTTGGGTGTCTTTGTGGTTTTCCCTGGATGAAGATCAAGCACTTGTTGTGAGAGTAACTTGATATGTGTTGTTATGTCATTTTGTGGATCAAGGGGTGGGATGAAGCTGTTATGTGGTGGTTCACTTGTTGGAGGGATGGGTGGATTGGTTGGTGTGGTCATGGATGGTTCTTGCACATTTTTCTACACCAAGTATGGTTGTTGTTTGGATTTATGTTGTTGTTGCACCAATAATGCTTATTATTGGGCTGCTAGTTGGGCCACTTCTTGCTGCTCTTGGTATTGTTTCAACACTTAATAGTATACTTTTTTCTTGGTTATTTGTTGTTGTGAAAGGTATTTTTCTTGTGATTGTGCTTGTTGAGCTTTGTATTGGGCTTGAGCTTGCTCTTGTGCTTGTTGGGAAGCTTGTGCAATTTGTGTAGCTTGTGTAGCTTGAGCTACTTGAGTGGCTTCAACAGCTTGAGTGGATTGCTCTTGTTGTAATAAAGCTTGGGCTTGAGCAACCTTTTGTGCTTGTTGTGCTTGTTGTGTGGCTTGAGCTACTTGAATGGCTTGCAATGCTTGAGGAACTTGTTGTGTAGCTAGTTGGTTTTGGATTTACTAAAGTGCCTTTTGATAAGCAGCTTGTTGGGCAACTTGTAATGCAATTCTATATTGGTTTGACATATTTTTTTTGGTGGTGGATGTGGTGGTGGTGTTAGAAAATTTGGCATGGTGTTTGTTGTCATGATGAAAGTCATCATTGTATTGATGATTGGGATTTTTGTAGTGGATGGTGTGATCGATATGCTTGGTCCTTCAGAGACCATGTTTTGAGGCATTTGGGGAATGGTTAATGTTGTGGTGGTTTTTTGAGTTACTGGGATGGTTTCCATCTATTTTTGGGATATCGATGGCAAGATGGGAGGATTTGGTGTGATGCTTTGATTAATTTTTGGGGGATTGCTTTGAGTGAGTGACGACAATGGAGATAACCCCAAATTGAGAGTTGATTTTGATGTTGGAAAAAAAGGTGGAATTGGTGGAAAGGTGTGTGGAATGCTTCCTTGGGGAAATGATGATGAAGGGTCAAATATTCCCCCTAGTCTGAATAACCCATCTTCTCCTTGATAGTTCATAGGGAGAGAGGTTTGAGGTGTTGTGTGAAATGATGATGAGGATCATGAAAGGTGAGGGGAACATATGGGTGTAATGGATTTTGGGGGAAATATTGCCACAAGATAGTGTTTACGTCCAAATATTGGTTACTCACAAGGGGATGTGTTTGTAGTGCATTTAAAAACTCACTCCCTTTGTTAACAATAGGTTGAGTTGGAGCAATGGATGATGTGTTTTGAGGGATGGGTTGGGTTATGCTTTGGAATGAAGGTGTGGATGAGATTGGGGGCATAGATTAAATTGAAGGCATGACCCCAAAATTTTGTTCCACAATGGTGCTCACATCAAAATTGGAAGGGAGTTTAGCCACTTGTTTTTCTAATTCACACATGTATTATGCAGGATGGAGCTTCATCATAATGTTGACAATTCTATGATTCTCAGGGTTTTGGACCATTTTAGAGATCTTGTCTTGTGTCATCTCGAATGAATTATTCATGATATCCTCTATCCTCTTATGGATTTTGTGATGATGAAGGAAAATTATTTAGAGGATTTCTTGATCCAACATGATTCATTTCATAATTGGTTTGGCTTAGGTCACTTGAAGTTGATGTTTCTTTATTAGTATCCATGTCCTTCTTGTGTCGTGATCTTGTTTGAACCATAAAATGAGGTTCAAAAAGAGAAGATCTAGGTTGATTTAAGGATCAAAGGTGTGATGGTGAAATGTGTGATAGGTGAATGTTGTAAATGTTTTAAACTCTTAGAAGATCTTGAGGGGGATTCTAGACTTTTGGGACTTTCTTGGATTTTGGGATTCTTAGATTTTGACCTTGATTTGGTTTTGGGTTGCTTTTATTTTTTGGATAAGGAAAAAATGGATCCCAAGATGTTGGTTGTTATTTATGGGAGACTTGCTCACAAGATGATAATTTGACTAAGTGTAGGAGAAGGATGCATCTACCCACACTTAACAAAACAAAGATGACTTGATGATAGTTTAACTAGACATATGGTGAAGGATGCATATACATATACCTAGCTAAACAAGATGATTTTAATGTTTTGATTCAAGGATTTTTATTTTGTTCAAGGATTTTTTGATTCATGGATTTGCCAAAAAGTCTAGCATGAAGGATGATTTCAAGATTTCAAGAGTTGTTGGTGAGATGATCTTGGTTTGATGTTTGAATGATGGATGAAGTTTAGTTTTGATCCTATGTGTACCTAAAAAGACTCTTTTTTACAAGACCTCGGTTTTGAAGAACATGCTTTACTCTAAACAAGGTGTTCAAATTCCTAAAAAAGATTTGAATTTTGACAATAGTAGAATGAGTATAAACTGGGATTATTTCTTGAAGCTCTTCTATAAAAGTTGAAAAGCAGTCTTTGTATGAATTCATAGAGCATTGAGAGATACTTTTGATGATCTTTTGGACTAATATTTTTTGACTTTGGTTTTCAGATTTGATTTTGCATGAAATCATTTGAGACACATGTGTGGGGTTCAATTCTTCTTAGCTTTACTTAGTGACTTCTTTTTACCACAAACAATTATTGATTAGGTCTTTGAGATAGATGTCTAATGTCTTAACTTCTTCTAAGCCCACAAAGTATATTATGTTGAACTTTAATTAAATCAAGGAAAAAGTTACCTATTGTTGAATTTAGTAAGAAAATTGAGATAAAATCTAAATACCTAGAAACCTCTAAGGATATGAATCATAAGGGCAAGCAATAGCATGTGAATTTGTCAAAGATATTTTCTTTCTAAAGGGTTTGAAATTTGATGACAAATGTTGAATGTTTGTTTTTTCAATGTTTATGATCAAGCAAAGTGTTTTGCTTCCAAGAACAGGTACAACCCTATGGATATGAAAGACTATGTTTTTTGAATCCTCACTTGGACAAGTCTAACTATGCCTACTTTTAGTGAATGGTTAGATGCTTTACCACACAAGCTCCCCCTTATAGTGCACTTTCTTCTCAGGTCAGCCAAGCATCAGTACCCATTAATCTCCCATGGCATACTTTCCATTTCTACTAAAAGCTATAAAAGTGTGGGGCAGCTTCAGAACAACCATTCTTGCACCAACAAATAGATCAAGGATTTTGGCCTTTCCTAAACAAGGGTTTTAATGCAGGAATTTTATTCATGGAGGACCATCCATGTGGTGAGAGACCATTGTTTCCTTTCTCATTGGAATAATCCTTGTGATATTGTCCTTTGTTCCAATATCCACACTTATATCCTAGGTGGAAGTCACTTGGATTTAGTTTGTTCTCGGTTGGGTCATTCCCTTGGGTGATTACTTTTTCCCACAAGGCAGGCCCTCTAAGATAAACCAAAGTAAGAAAAAATATTCATAACTCAATCAATCTTTGTTGTAAACCAAAGAGAGAGAATGTATGCATATGCTTCACTCACACTCTCAAGATTTGTTCAATTTTAAAATCCAAATTGAAGTGTGTGGGTAATTACTTATGCAACTTAATGTCACCAAAAGGCCTTTTGATTCTCAATAGCACCATGAGGTGTGAGAGAAGCACATACATCCTTTCAACGATATTACTTTGAGGAATTAATTACTAGATAAAGAAGCACATGTTCATTTTAAATCCAAAAAGCAATGATTTGATTCTTTATAAAGCACCAAAAATGAAATATGGAGATTTCCTTGTTCAGTTGTTAATCCTCAAACCAAATCTAGTGAGTTTTTGCTAAAGTTCTTTTTAATCCCTTTGTAGAAAAAATTGGAAGCCTTTGTAGTGTTCTTTTTAGAGCCCAAAAAAAATTTTGTATATCTTAACAAGATGAAAGATAACAAATCCTTAAGAGAGATTATGAGTTCTCTAAAAGTGTTAAAAAAAAACTAAATTGTTCAAAAACACTTGATGTAATGAGAGAATGATGTCATAATGTCTCTTTCAACCTTGTTTTTTCTCCTTCACTTTGATTAGACTAACCTACAAAAACTAATTAGAACTACTAAATAGGAGTTAGAAAAGACAATTAGCAACCTAAGACAATTAGAATAAAAAGAACATGTCAAAATTGAACTAATTAAAACCTTTACTTGACTCTAGCATTGTAGTTTGCATAGGCGGTGTAGTTTGAGGAGGTTCAACCATGTTGTATGGCACTACTTGTCAGATAGTGGTGGTCTACGGTAAAACTAGAGAGAGTGATTGTGGTGGAGTTTTATGTAGTGACCCTATTTGAAATTTGGAAATTCCAACACTTGTAAACTAACCCAATGGTAGAGTTAGAAGATTTGAATTTTTGGCAGGAAAGACAAAGCGGTGCAGTTTGAAGTTTATAGTAGGGTATGTGTAGGATCATCATGGAAAAATAGGCCCTTAAGTGAAAAAAAAATTCATAAAAATCAGAGTTAGGCAACTTGATGTAATAATTTGAATAATTTATCTATATTATTTCAAAAATATGTAAGAATAGAATCTATACCAAATTGAATTTAGTTTCTAAACTACTAGGTTTGTTTAAAAAAAAAAAAAAATCTATTTGCTGAAAATTTGAAATTTCAATGTAGTGGTACTTAAATTTCAAGGAAAAAATAACAAGTAGGTGTTTGTTTGACTGCCCAAGCATAATAAAATGATAATATTTTTTATAATATTTTAGATATAAGTAGAGGACTCATGCCCGATGTGATGCATTATTTTTTTGTTTTTTTTCCAAGTAAATATTTAATTATGATTTTTTTTATTACAATTTTTTTAAAAATATAAAAAATCATACGTCTAACCACCTTAACTTGGTCAAAACTTCATGAAATTCATTTTTTCTTTATTTAATCCTATATTATGTGAAGCATGAAATGTGATGCATGTTTTGGATTCAAAAAATGTGATACCATTTGAAAGCTATAGATGCTTTTTAATCAGCATATCAATCAGGACTTTAGTCGTAATTTGAATAGAAAATGAATAATAATTATTTATTAAATTCAAAGTAAAGCATAATTTATATCTGCAAAAAGCTAAGAATTTCTTTTAAAAACCTTTTTTGTTTCATCAATTTTAGGTAAAAAAATATTCATCAACCACATACGCATCATATTGCCACTTTTTGACCCATCATGATCCTACACATACCTAGTAGTGTTCTATGGCACCATTGGATTGGTAGCTGTATTGTATGGCACTGTTGAATTGATAGCAGTGCAGTTTCCTGTAGACACAAAAAACAAAAAAAACCACTTGATTTTATCAAAAAACATGATTTTAACTTGATATTTTTCCTTCTTCTAGTGCCAAATGTAGAACCACAATCCTAGCTCTTGCAAAGCACAAGGAACAAACACATAATTAGATCAAATGCAAGTGAGAATCAATATTCCCCCATGAAATCCACTAACAATGCTCAAAATAGGAAATAAAATTGAAGAACACAATGATAAAATAATGAAATCCTAATTAAGCAAGCAAACTATTGATCCCATGGGGGAATTGGTGCCAATTTGATGTGAAAATTGGCCCTTTCCCAAATCCTATGATGCAATGTTGATGAGTGATGAAGGTTGATCCACTTTTTTGAAGATTCACTTGAGCTTCATGATGAAAAATCTATATAACCTAGCTAAGACCTTGATAAATTGATGAAAATGGATATGCTTGAGGATAAAATTGAGTATAGTAAACTTGATCAAATTGTAGATGATCAAAATGAGGAGAGAAGCCTCTTATTTATAGAAATACAAGATGGAAGAATGCCCAAAATGAAGCAATGTGGGATCATTCAACACCCAATTAGGAGGCACCACATGTCAAGATGCTAATGGAAAAAGGATGTGCACATTTTGATGAATGTGCCCATAAATGCAATTAGGTGGAATTTCAAAATAGTCAAATGACATGTAAGAGGGAAAAAATAATGACTTAAATGCCACTTGGCTCAATGCACAAAGACATGTAAGAAGGAATGAATGTATTGTTGGAAGGACAAATCCACTTGGATGGATTTCAAATTTGGAAGAATATTCCTCAAAAGATGCCAAGTTGAAAGAAAATCGACATTTAATAAATGAATTAAATGTATTTTCTTGTCCAAGTGGAAAAAGCTAGAGGATGGGACATGGATTAGGATTAAATTAATCAAGAGTTAATTAATTTAATGAGGGATTAGATGATGTGGCTAATTCATTTAGATTTATGGGTTGATTTAAATAAAAAATGAGAAGAATGTTAGTTAGAGACTAATTAAATAAATATTTTGATTTATTTAATTAAAGGGAATGATGTTAGATTAAATCAAATAATGCTTAATTTATTTAATTTAATAAGACGACTTTAGAGATTTAGTGAAATAAAATGAATTATTTGATTAAATAGAGGCAAAGGGTTAATTAGATTAGATTGATTGATTTAATTAACAAGAGATAATGACTTAATCAAATAAATGATAATTTATTTAATTAAGGGACAAAGTGTGATTGTAAGCTGAGAAGGTGATTCAGGATGAAACTGTGTTAGTTAATCGGGATCAAGTGCATCGGTATATTTTCCATGTCTACACTATTGGAAGAATGAAGGAGGTGCCCTCTGGGTTTGTTGTCATTGATGCCAACATTGGTTGGTAACTGACTAAGTAACTATGCATCCATACCAATCTGATAGTTTGGTCCAAAAATCCTCCCACTAAAAGGAAATTCTATGATTTTTTGATTTGTTTCTTAGGAGTGTTAGTTATAGGTATAAATGAGTTTTCAATGATTTTTTATGATCCAATTGATTTATTAAAGTGATAGAAGTTTGGTAATTTTTTTGGCCAACAAAGTTAAGAACTGTTTGACCTTTGTGTGTTCCTTATTAGGTATGGTCTGACCTAATGTTTGGATAACACATTTTATTTTGTGCACTAAAAGGAATTTTGTATTGAGTCAATAATAAATTTTGAATTTTGGGTGTTCACATTAAATTAGGCCAACCTAATTGATAATGGAAAACATGACCATGTATATATGTGTGTGTATGATGGAATGAAAGGGATATACATAGAGATATAGACATAGATTATGGTATGAAAATGATGCAACAAGTGTAGTAGTGTAAAGTTACTGATAGTATTTTTACATCGACAATTAGAGCAAAATTTTGGTATTATTAGAGATTAACCAAAACTATTTTCTACACTTTGTAGGTGCAGTTCTCCAGTTCATTTTTGGTAGTGAGACACATTTTTTTGTATCTTGGCTATAAGACATATTTAGTATTCAGTTTATGAGCCTTTCAAGGATAGAGAAACCTAGTAGTGAGCCTTTTAATATCTTATAACATGTTATAATATATTGTGAGCTAATCCTCACCATGGTTTTTCCCACTTTGGGTTTTCCAAATAAAAGTCCTAGTGTCAATGTGTTATGATCTCTTTTATGTTTTGGTTCACTATTGTAGCTAGATGTGGATTGATAATTGGATGGTTAATAATTAATTTCACTAGAAAAATACTAATTCACCCCCCCTCTCAGTATTTGGTGTATTCAAAAATTGTTACCAAGTACTTGGTTCCTCTAAAAATGTCTTACAGGATGAGGAAGATCCTAGAATTTGAATACATGGCTAGCAAATACTATTCTCTTCCTCTAGAAGAAAACTATATATCTAAAGAAATCAATGTTTCTCTTGAGGAATTGGACAAAAGTTCTTGGATTAGAAGGAAAATCTAAGAGAAAATATGAAGGAAGCAAATGATTGCATCAAGAAACTGAGAGCATATCAAAAGTTCAAGGCAAGGCATAGAGAAGTTAGTGATTAGTTAAAAAATTCTAATGGGGAAATTACCAGACTGAAAGTGCAAGTAGAAGTAAAGGAAATAATTGAGGAATGTCATAAACCTAAGATCTAGAACAAAATTAATCAATGTGCAAAGCTTGAACAAGAAGTGGTAACCCTAAGAGCTAATCTGGAAAAGATGAAATCTCGTGAAGAAGTGTCAGTGTAATTAATTATTTATTACACTAGCATAAATTAACTTAGGTCTTTATTTAATTAATTGAGTCCTAGGTTGCATAATTAGAAAATCATTAATAATGGGGTCATTACCCTTTTCATGTTTCTACGAGATAAGATTCCTTCTAGAAGATGAGTTGTCTTTTCTAGAACTTATCTCTATCACTTTATCATTCCCTAGGTAGTTAGGTAGGGTTTACATGTTGTCACATGATTTTTGATCAAGACACATGGAAACATCATATTACATCTTTCTTATCTCTCATGCCTATATATTCAAGGCGTTCGTAAATTTGTAATCATATTCTAGATCAGTAGAAATATCCATTAGCATGCCCTTAGTTGCAACACCTTCTGTGTGGGTGAATTTATTCTTGGAAAAAATCCTTTGAAGTGTTCACAACATCATTGGATGATTCAACATCCATTATTTCAACATGTTATCAGAGCCATTCTAGTGAAGATTCATCCCAAGATCAAGAAAGTGGGGCAAGAGAGATTAATTGCAGGCTTGAAGGTTTCCATTGTAGGATACTTGACTCCACCTAGGGACCAAGATAATTTCTAGAGTAGATTGAGTCAGATACGAGCTCTCCATTATCTTCAGAAGGCCTCAAAACCATAGGATCACCTATTCATTCATAAAATTAGATACATCAGCCGATGAGCCATCAAAGGTATTTTAGGGTTTACAAAATCAATAGTATGATCCATAAAATTTGTAATAAAAAATCACCCCAATCAGTTGTTCTCTATGGAAAAATATTTTTTTAGTTGCAAGCCATTTGGATTTTTCAAAAAATTAGGCTTATATCTATAGAGTTTGGTAAAACAATTTGTGGGCTTTTTACATAGTTTGCAAAAAATAATTCTAGAGCAACTGCAATTAATATACTCAGTCGACATTGATTTATTTTCATTGGCTATAGTTCTATCAACTTTGGCACATTAGATTTTTTTGATATGTTTTTGAATAATATATAATTTTAGGCTATACTTCTAATCACTGTCAGCATTCAAAGAGGGTTTATATTTTTAATCCGTAGGCTTAATATATTTTTTTCTATCAACATACAATTCATTTGTTTGTCGACATCAAATATCCTTTATTTTTTAATTGATTTTTAAGAAATATTAAAAAATATTTATATATTTGTTCTCTTTGATGTATTCAAAATATTCAAAAGTCTATAGAAATATATTTTTCTTGGCTTCTTTTTCAAAAAATTGTATGTTATTTTATCTCTGGTCAGCCCCATCAAAGAGTCATGCATACCTTTATCAGCTATCACATCAGTCAAACTCTCATGAATTCTCGTCGGTCATTCCTTTGTCCCTATCAGTGATCTCCATAATGGGTTTCAGTCATCATCCCTTGCTCCTATTGATCACTACTTATCATCGGCACCATTTTCTTTTTCACTCTCAGTGAAGTCTTCTTTTAGGCAATGCCAACTCCTACCTCTAGTCGTGTTGCCATTCCTCTGCTTGAGATCTCAACCCTACCACCACTAGTGGAGGTGCTTCTTTTCTTTCTAGCAACCAGTTTCTAGGTCATATCTGTGACTATGGTTTTAGTCCAAGGGGGCTAGAGTTTTACCCTTGTATAGCCTTCAAACTGCCTAATATAGGCCTTTTTTTTCATTTTTTCATAACTTTTCACTAGGGTGTCAAAATTCAATAGATGAGATACCGTCAAAAAAAGGATTTGGTTTACTTTTTAGTGGTGACATTTTTTTTGTAGTATTCTGCTATTAGAAAAATCTACACTCAACTAAAGTAAAAACCATAATCTAGACTCAAAATCAAATATCTTCACAACCGTTTATCATTATTTAGTGGTTCCAGTGGCATCAAGAAGGTAATTTAGAGATTTTTTTCATTAGGTCAGACAATTTGATCAGTTTCAACTCCAAGTACTCTTGGATTTATTTTTTCAATTTGGTGCATTTTTTCAATAAATTGGATATCTTGAAGCTTGGGAAAAGCCTTTTTGATTTGGGTGGCATCACTTCAGTTGCATATCATATTCCAAAGTTTATATTTGTTGTTGAAGGTCATTATCTTTGATTTTTGGAGAAATTTCATTGTACATTATGGGACTTGCATATACTCCTTCCTTGACTATGTTGCACAAGGGAAACTATAAAAATGGTGGGATGGGATCATCCACCATCTCTAATCATTTGATTTATTTCCACATATGTATGGTATAGTTCCCCATCCAAGTGAAGGTATTCATGAACTTGTTTGGAATTGCAACAGATACACTATCTTAGAAATCATTGGAATGCAAGTTGATTGTGATGTTTTGAGTTCTACTAATCATTGTGATTGTCCTCATATCCTTTGGGCTAAGATTTGGGAGATCTATGGAGATTATGACACTCAACCATTCCCCTATGATCATGATTCAAAATTTCATTCCTTAGACCAAATACCTCATGATGATATTGTTATGCAGAATGTTGTTTGTTTGGATTTCCTTAAATATTTTGAAGAGGTTGACAAGGTTTCTTCATATGTTCCTTCTTCTACAATAGAAATAGTTGGTATCCCTTCACATTTAGTGATTCCTTGTCTAGATTCATTGATTGAGGCTTCCATCATTCACTAGGACATATTCAATTTTCCAAACTTGACATCACAGGATGGCTTTGTTTTAGGGATTGCTGACTTGGCTATTTCTATAGGTTTGGAGGACATTCTTGAGGGGATATCACGTCTCTATTCAAATCCTACTTTGGAGATTTTTCTTAAGTCTCCTCATTCCTTGGTCTCTACCTTCATTGGGGATCTAGAGACTACCTTGGAGGTACTTGTTTTCTCTTCAAAGATTTCATCTATGAGACTTATTTCCTCTCATTCCATTTAGGACTTAGAGTTTCTTCAATATCTACCATTGGATTTTCTTCTTCCTAGTGGAAGACATGTGGTTTGGAAACCTTTGATGCTCCATAACTCTTTTAGTGGTTTTGAGGACACTTCATTCTAGGGGGAAATCTAGTCTCCATCTATTCCTTCAATAGAAGGACTATTGTATTGTAGTCTTTGGATCTTGTTCAACATCAATTTCCATATTTTCCTAGTTTGTCACCGTCTTCATTATTTGGGCATGTACCTCAGTTGATTGTCACATCCTCATTTTTAGTAATAGAGGAGACACATGAGTAGAGTTTAGAGACATCATCAACATTCATATTCATCCTCCCTTCCTTTAATTCCTATTCAAAATGGGAAGCATCCCTACACTTGCACTTGGTTTTATTTCATCCAAAAGAGAGACAAGTTATTGGTTGACATTGGATCATGTTTTGTCTATGGAAACTTACCAATTTTGTAGGTGATCTCATATTTTGGGGGGGCTATATATAGTCTTTGTATTTCCCTCCTATGGAGGGGTTATTGATTGTATTATATCCATGTGACATATGTTGTACTTGGGGGTATTTTGAAGTCTTCCATCCTCCCCATCTTTTCTCACTTTGGTGCAGCCACAATAGGAGTGTCCTCAAAGAGAACAATCACTACTGTGCAACAAGAGTCACACAACAAAAGAAACATTAAATATGTAGGAAGACTCAGATTCAAACATTCTCATTAACACAAATCTTGATTACAATTGGCTGACAATATCTGGGCTTATAGATTTGGCTCATAGGCCTATTATAACATGCTCAAAATACAATTTTATTTTATGCTCCTTAAATGTGAGAAAAATCTTACAAATCAGATCCTATATTCTAACTTCACTGCTTTCTAATTATTGATTACAATGTTTTATATGATGTCTTAAGATCTAAAATCATTCACATCGTCCAAATATTATTACAATCTCTAATGAAAGAAAATGTAGTGTGTGCATGAATAGGTCAGCCTCAAATTTGAATTACTCCTTAGTGAATTCATAGGATGGAGTGTGGACCTATAATTAAGGTTGAGGACACTCCACAAAACAATTCAAATCACACTACTAAGATCCACAATTTATGGGAATGATCCATGAATAATCAAACTAGCCATTATGTTTGAAAATTATTCTAGTGTGGGTTCAAGAAACTGCCATCAAATCTAAAAGTGATAGCTTTTCGAAAAAATATACAATCACACTAAAATATTGGAATAAGTAAAATGAACATTTCCATGATGTAAACGTGGATCTACAGGGTTTGGTGAGCAAATATGATGAATCCACCAACTTGAACTGAACAATGAACTAAATAAGAACACAACTAAAAGAAAATATTTTTGGTTGATGCAAGATTGCCAAGAACCAAGGATGCTTCTACATCAAACATCTAGGGTTATTGAAAAGTAAGTCCCTCACTTTGTTAAGGCCAAAGGAAAACCAATACAGTCTACCTCAGCTTGAGAAATCTAAGAAGAATCCTCTACTAGTCTACCTTTCACCTTCACAAGATATTCTTTGTACTATCTTTAATGAGTGTTCCTCCCATCTCTGATATCCAAAATCCTTTCTATCTCATCTAGTTATTGTTTAGGAAACTTTTTCTCCAAGTTTTCTCCATTTTCTTCACTAAACTCTACTTCATGGTACTTGTGTAGATTTGCAATGTTGAATATAGGTGATATACCCATGTCATCTAGTAGCTCTACTTCATATGTGTTTCTTGAATTAAATTTCATCAAAATATTACAAGGTCCAAAATTCCTCATCTTTTGCTTATTGTATGTGCCAATTTGAAATCTTTCCTTCCTTAGATATACCATCACTTCATCTCCAACTTTGAACTCCTTATGTCTCCTCTTTTCATCTACTTTCTCCTTATACTTTTGGTTTATATCTTCCAATTTCTCCTTTGATTGAGTATGCACTTTCTTCATATGTTTTGCAAATTCCTCTACTTCTCCAATCCTTTTATCTTCCATATTGATGTTTCTCAACTCTGATATACCTCTAGGATGAAGTCTAGTAACAATCTCAAAAGGTGTCTTTCTAATACTCCTATTCAATGAATTATTGTATGCAAACTCTACTTGTGCAAGAACTAAATCCCAACTTCCAATCTTGATCCTTTACTACCTCGGTCTATCCATCAATCTATGGGTGAAAAGTAGAACTAAACTTTAAAAATGTCTTTAACTTCTTCCAAAGTGTCCTCCAAAAGTAACCAAAAAACTTTGTATCTCTTTCTTAAACAATACTCCTAGGTAAACCATGCAATCTGACCACTTCCTTGAAAAAAAAGTCTGTTACATGTATTGTGCATGTTGTCTTCTTACAAGGTATGAAATGTGCCATTTTAGAAAATCTATCTACTAACACAAATATAGAATCATTACCTCTTTGTGTCTTTTTAAAACCAAGTATGAAATCCATGTTGATATCCTCCCAATATCTCTCCAGAACTATCAAAGGCTTATACAATCCAACATTCTGAATACTCCCTTTTGCAACTTGAAAAACTCTACAAGTCTAGGAAAATTTCCTAAAATCCTTATGAATCCATGGAAAAAAATATTTCTCACTTACTAATGCTACTATCTTATCAATTCAAAAGTGTCCTGACAATCCTCCATTATCTTTTCTTTCACCAAGTTATCCCTCATTGAACACCGGCATATAGACAACTAATGATGTCTAAACATCATATCCTCTAGAATGAAATAATCCAACACTTGACTTCTATCCTCCAAGAATGGTTCTTTACAATCTTTCGAAGGTTCTACAAAATTTGGGTCTTCCTCATACAATTTCTTCAATTCATCAAATCCTAATACCTCCCCTCTCATCTCTGTCAATACATTCCTTCTCCTACTCAAAGCATCAACAACTCTATTTGAATTTCCATTCCTATGTTTCAAAAAAAAAGTATAACTCTACAAGAATTCTACCCATCTCATGTGCCTTTAATTCAACTTACCTTGACTATTCAAATATTACAAATCTTGATGATATGTATACAACACAAACTAATTAGGCAACAAGTAATGTCTCCACTTCTTCAAGGGTTGAACTATGGCATAAAACTCCTGGTCATACACTAAATATATCCTCCTAGCATCATTCAATTTCTCACTAAAATAAGCTATGGGTCTCCCTTCTTGACTCAATACTACTCCAGTTGCATTTCCACTTGCATCACAATCTACCTAAAGTACCTAATTAAAGTATGGAAAATCCAACATAGGCTGCTCAGTCACCTATTTCAATAAATCAAAACTTCAATTTGCTCTAGTTGTGCACCTAAAATCCTTCTTATCTCCTCTCATTGTCTTTGTCATAGGACTACAAAGAGAACTTAAATTCCTAATGAAATTTTGGTAGAAAATATCAAATCCATGAAATGATCTTACCTCTACAATGCTATCTAGTGTAGGCCACTTAACAATTTATCTTACCTTCTCAGGGTCAATCTTCAATCCATCAACAGATATCGCAAATCACAAATATACCAATTCTTCCTTCATGAAACTACAATTATTAATGTTTGTCAACAACTGCTCTTCTCTCAACCTTTTCAAAACTTATCTTCTATGAAACAAATTTTATTCTCTAGTCTTACTAAAAATCAAGATGTCATTGAAATAAAAAATCAAAAACTTACCCAAGAATCTCTTCAATACCTCATTCATCAGCCTCATGAAAGTACTTGGTGCATTTTTTAGTACAAAAAGCATCACCAACCACTCACACATTCCTTCCTTTGTTTCGAAAGTTATTTTCCACTCATCTCTTTCTCTGATTATGATCTGATGGTATCCACTCTTCAAATCTATTTTTGTAAGGTATTTAACTCCACTCAAAAAATCCATAATGCCATCAATCCAAAGCAAAATAAATCTATACTTCATTGTGATATTGTTTATTGATCTAGAGCCTGTACACATCCTCCATTCTCCATCCTTCTTAGGTGCTAGTACAAGTATTGCACAAGGACTTAAGCTTTCTCTGCTCAAACCCTTTCTCAACAACTCTTGCACTTGTCTATTCAACTCCTCATTCTTTGTAAGTGTAATCTAGTGTTCTACTTTATTAGGAAAACTAGCTCCAGGAATTAGATCCATGCAATGACTAATACCCCTCACAGGTGGTAATCCATCAAGTACATTACCTGAAATGATCTCATATTATGTAAACAACTCCTTTATCTCTTTTGATTTTTCTTCTACATGCTTCAAATCTTCAACCTTCTTAGGAACCAAGGCATAGCACATATTCTCATGTCTCATTCCATCTGGAAATCTCCTTCCATCAACCAAAAAAATTCTAGCATTCATACAAACCTCAATAGTAGGAACATCCTTCAATGGTAACCAAATCTACTTCATCCCATTAGCAAAAATGGTATATATGTTCTTCCCATCATTAATATCCTGTCTATCATACTGTCAAGATCTTCCCAAAAAATTATGGCATACATCCATAGGCATGATATCACACAAAAATTCATCATGGTAATTTACTATCTTCAATTTTACCAAACATTGTTCACTTACCAGTACCCTATGCTCATCTTGAATCCATGCTATATGATAGGGCTTCGGGTGTTTCAATCTTTCTATCTTCAATTTGGTCACCATCTCTTTAGAAACTAGGTTCTCTGACCTTCCACTATCAACAATCACCTTGCAACATTTACCAACTATCTTGCATCTTGTCCTAAATAAATTCTTTCTCTACAACAGTTCCTACTCCATCTCGCTTTGACACAATACTCTTCTATTCACTAACATTTCTCCATCTTCCAGCTTGTTAGATGATCCAACATGATCTTCCTAAACAAAGGTTGTTATTCTATTATTTATTCTATTATTTAATTTCTATCTACTTATCTCTCCCTAATTACATTTAAATGATCCATGCCCTTCACCACATTTAAAACAAGTTCCTATGAATACTCTTTTCTTCTATCCTTTATCATCTTTTCTATAACCCTCATCTAGTAACCACCATATGCTCCTCTCTAGTAAGATTTTCCATCATCTCTATGATACAAATTATCATTCTTACTAACTTCCTTGTCTCTAATCTAATTTGTAAAATTTCCTCTTCCTCCTCTAGTAAAAGTTATTCCTCTATGTCTTTGCTCATGTCTTTTATTTAGCTTGTCTTGAGCTTTTAGGGCACATTGATATTCCTCATCCACACTCTACAACTTGATCAAACTAATCTCATCCTATATAGACAACCTTAAGCCATTCACATATCTATCTACTTGCTCAATCTTATTGTCTGAACGTCGAGATCTAATGTTCAACTTTTAGAACTCCTCAATATAATCTATCACACTTGACTCTTGCTTCAAATTTTACAACTCCTAGCACAAACTAATTTGATAGTCTACAAGCATAAACATAGTCTTTAACTTATTCACCATTTGATCCCATGATTTTATCTTCTCCTTTCCTCTTCTCCACCTATCTGTTTGTAAATGTTCCCACCAAAGGGATGCATGTCCTTTCAAGTTTGTACAAGAAAATTTCACCTTTTTATCTTTAGTGGTACCTTTAAAATCAAAATACTTTTCTATCACTATTATCCAATCAAGCAATTTATCTGAATCCAACTTACAATTATAATCTAGTGGTTTGAAATGTGGTTTGGTATTTTCTCTAGTTAGGGCTCTTATGAACCTCTCTTCCCTCTGATCCAGGCTAGGTTGATCTTCTCTTCCCCTTTCTTCCTATACTTCTATATCTTCATCACTCACATCATCAACTAGTTGACCTCTCCTCTAGGTCATTTTAACTACATCTAGTCTAGCAATGATTCCTCTCAACATCTCCATTAATTTTGGGTCTACATTTCCATGTGATCCATTTCCTCTAACATTTATTCTCCCTACTATCTTTACACAAGTCCTCTATAGCTATATGTTGGATCCTTTGTCTTCCACCCCACAAAAAATCATCAACAAGACTCTACGAATTCTAGCGATCTCTCATGAATCGAATCTTGCTCTCATATCACCTAATGTAGCCACTATAGGAGGGTCCTCAAAGAGATCAATTTAGACCATGTAGCAAGAGTCACACAATAGAAGCAACACAAAATATGGAAGCAAATGCAGATTCAAACATTCTCATTAACAAAAATCTTAATTACAATTGGCCAACAACATCTGGGCTTACAAATTCAACTCATAGGTTTGAAATAACTTGCACAAAATATAATGTTCTTATATGCTCCTTGAAGGCAAGTAAAATATTACAATTCTAATCCTATATTATAACTTCAATGCTTTCTAATGACTGATTACAATTTTTTATATCATGTCTTAAGATCTAGAATCATTCACCTTAGCCAAATATTATTACAATCTCTAATGAAAGAAAATGTAATGTGTGCATGAATAGGTTGGCCTCAAATTTGAATATCCTTGGTGAATGCATTCAATGAAGTTTGGACCTATAATTAAGGTCTGGGACACTCCATAAAATAATTTGAATCACATTGCTAAGATCCCCAAGTTATGGGAGCGATTAATTAATGATCAAACTAGTTTTTATGGCTGAAAATTATTCTGGTGCCAATTCAAGAAACTTCCATTAAATCCAGAAGTGATAGTTTGCTGAAAAAATATCCAATTGTGGTCAAATATTGGAATAAGGAAAATGAATATGTCCACAATGTAAACATTGATCCACAGGTTTTGGTGAGAAAATATGATAAATCCACCAACTTGAACTAAACAACAAATTGAACAAGAACACAACTATAAGAAAATATTTTTGGTTGATTCAAGATTTCCAAGAACCAAGGATGCTCCTACATCACACATTTTTACATTTTATCTCCTTCTTGGAGAGGGGTTTTCTTCCCATTGGATTTTCCCCTTTTCTTTGGTTGTGGGAGATTAGTTGCATTTTCATATCATTTGTAAATGGGTACCTAATATGGCCATCATGTAGCCGGGACTTATCATCTATTACATAATCATTTCATTTTCCATTTCCTCCCTAAGTTGCACTTATGGGGGGGTTTTGGTATAATTAATTATTTATTACACTAGCATAAATTAACTTAGGTATTTAGTTAATTAAGTCCTAGGTTGCATCATTAGAAAATCATTAATGATGGGATCATTACCCTTTCCATGTTTGTAGGAGATAAGATTCCTTCTAGAAGATGAGTTATCTTTTCTAGAACTTATATCTATCACTTTATCATTCCCTAGGTAGTTATTTAGGGTTTACATGTTGTCACATGATGTTTGATCAAGACACATGACAAAATCATATTGCATCTTGCTTATCTTTCATGCCTATATATTTAGGTCATTTATACATTTGTAATCATATTTTAGATCAATAGAAATCTCCATTTGCATGCCCTTAGTTGCAACACCTTATGTGTGGGTGAATTTATTCTTGGGAAAGATCCTTTGAAGTGCATGAAACTTCATTAGATGATTCAACATCCTTTTTTTCAATAGAAAGATTCAAGGCAAGTTCTACAATGCTTGATGAGTTGATTACATCTAAAAAACCTAGTAATAATAAAAGTGCTTTAGGAATTGAAGAAGGAAAAAGCTCAAAGGCTAAACCAATTTTCAACAAAGTGGACAATCAAAAGAAACTTCAAGGAAATACTCATCAAATCAAGAACCAAAGGGAGAATATAAGAAGGATTCCTATTTGACAGCCTAATGCTCAAAGGTACCCATCCTTAAATGGTTTTTGTTTCTGTAAGATACGGGGACCACCACATGCAAGGCCCTAGGTCATGGAAGGAAAAGATGTGAAAGGCTGCCCTAACTTACTTTAGCTTAGCAGGATGTTAGGATATGAGGATGAGAATGATGAGGATTATAGAGTCCTTCAACCACTCTCAGGATTCAAAATGAGGCTAGGTGAGCTTGTTTTCAAACTCAACACTATATCTTGGATAGCTCTTTGTCCGAGGATGAGAGCTTAGTTCTAGGATGACAATGCAATGTGCTAGTGTCTCTCAAGCTCCCTAGCATCCATACAACTAGAGGACTAAAAGAACAATGTCAACTATCAAAAAACAAGCTAGTAGCCTAGCTAGTGACTTCTAAAAGAACAAAAAAACACTATGAAATACAAGTAGTACAAATGAATGTGATGATGTAAATAACCAAGGCTAGGGTGATGAAGATGATTTTGTAGAAGAGTCTATTCACCAACTAGCTCAGTAGAGCATGTGCTCCTACACACAGAAAGAGGAAAATGTTGGGTGGTTGTATAGAGGTTGCCTCAATCAAATCCCATTTAGGTGTTTCCAGCTCCATGGACAACCAAGAAAGTGAGATAAAGGAAACAGACTACTAAAGAACACTAAAGCACTATAAAATAGTAAATGTACTTACCCAACCATGCGATAGAGGAGAGGAAAGGGAGATTACCACCTCCACCAAGAGCACTCAAGGCTACTTGGGGGAGAAAATGAGAGTACTCAATCCTCTTCTCCAATGGTGTTTTTCCCCAACTTTCTCTATCGATGTGATGGAGTGATGTATTTGTTGCAATGAGGTACAAGAATGATACTAGAATGCTTGAAGTGGATGCAAGGGTGTGAAATTGAATGCTTAGAGTTATGAAGAAGATTAATTGAATGCTAAGAGTATGAAATTCTTTGTCAAGGAATGAATTTGAAGGAGGGAATGAAAGAAACAACCATATTTAGTTTGGTTGGCTGAAGGGGGCATTACAACTTGACTCCCAATGAGAAGTGTGTCACCTCTATAGGTTCAACTGTAGGAATCCACAAGGGATGTAAGTGCACCATGCAAACATCTGCATTGTACATGGGAATCCTTGATATAAACATGTCTACTGATGCTCAAAATATGCACCAAGTGTGTTGAAAGTAGTAGGCTTAGGTGGAATTAAGCCTTGAAACTTGGTTTACCAAATTGGAGGAGGGAAAAGGGGGAATTTTCATAAGGGGTGAAAATTCACTCTTATACATTTTTCCCCCACTTTAGTGAGCACAAGTACTTATGAGGGCTCAGTAAAGTAGATCAATGAAGGAGTAAGGTTAGAGATGTATACTTAGACCATTGAGGAAGAAAACCATGATTTGGCAAATGTAAAGGTGCAAGGCAAGTGAAAGACTTCATAGCTACTCAGAACTATGAAGTTGAAGAAATAAATCACCTTATAGGCCCACGGACTGCAAGGAAGGTATCCCCCAAAAACTCTAGCATGGAGGATACCCCATGAAGCAAGCACTTTACATGCTCACAAACCTACAAGGAAGGTGTCACCCAAAAAATATAGCATGGAGAAACCCAAAGGAAGTGCCCTACAAGCTCTCAATCTTGTAGAAAGGTATCCTCCAAGATCTCTCGAATGGAGGAAACTTGAGAAAGCAGACTCCATAAAGTCAGGAAGCAACCATGTAGGAAAGTAAGTGGATAGTTGTGCAGACCATCGATGATTTGGAAATCTTTCAAAAGAGTCCCTGAGGAACCCTTCAAAAGAAGAGGGGTCCACTCAAGGGATGCAATATTTGAAAAGCAAGGTCTAGTCAAGCTTCCCCCAAGCTAGATGTGAATTATTTCACTCAAGATAAGATATTTCAAAGGGGGTCCCTTGAGAACCCACTGTGAAGAATAGGGGTCCACTCAAGGGATACACAATTTGAAATTAGATGTTCCCTTTCTTAGATTGATCCATTATCAAAGGATCCTTTTGAAATATGTTCACTTCATCAAGGAATTCAAAAGGAAGAATATTCCCCCGTGCAAGGGGCAGATAAAATATGATCTTGCTTCAGAGGAAGGTTTTTCAAGTCCTTTGTTTATGAACCCATGATGGAGGAAACATGTTTGTTATGGTTCCAAGTTGAGAATGTGATTCTAAAGAAAGGTTTGCAATTTTTTTGAGAAAATATTCACTGGTAGTGAATGTGTTTTCTAAAAATTGAAATGTTGAAGAAAAGCATTGTCACACATGAGAGGTACAACTCAAGCAAAGAAGAGAAAAAGATAAAGAGAAAACAAAAAGAGAAAAAAACATAAACAAAGGGCATGGGGGAATCTAGTTCAGTGGGGTCAGATCTATCCAAGATCATATCATAATAGGTAACCACACTACAACAAAAAGATCATCCATCCCAAACCAAATCAAGAAGAATGCACAAAAAATAAAGTAAAAATAAAAAAAATTGGGTCAACATTGAAGGGAAGCCTAAATGCCCCCAACACTTCGCATTTTCCCCAATTTACTAAAAATCAAGTATAAACATGGAAGAATGAAAACCATGCCTATATCCAAGCACCAACAAGGGTGAAAAGGGTGATCTAGGCACACATAGCATGATCACAAGGGAAAACATCACAAAACACAAACACACACAAGATCAAGAAGAGGCCTCCTCCTAACATTGATCGACCAAGAGGTCATCCCATTCTCAATATAGGTCATCATAGGGGAAAGAGGATGAACTTGAAATGGTAAGATGTTGAGAGGAGGAGTGTTTGATCCTATTGTAACAAGGGTCAAAGAAGAGGGCCCCTCAAGCTCCTCTTCATCGAGCTCTTGTGGAGCTAAGGTCAGCGATTTCATGAAGATCACTAACAAGGTTGGAACTTCATCCATAAAGTTAAAAATGCACCCTATAGGAGGGTCATGTTTAACTTTAATGGATGAGGCAGGCTATGCCTGAGATTCACTACTAGGCTCAGTGAGTGACTTGGGAGTAGTGACAAACTTATGACAAGTTGAGACTAGTTTTGTCAACAAGACAAAACAACTCAATATGGGTCCATCTTGTAGAGAAGGTAAGATCCTCTTATGTATTTCATTGCTAGAAGGACCACACTCCACCTTTTTCTTCATCAGAGGAGATGACCTCCCCATAGACAAGGCTAGAGGTTGGGAGGAAGAGGAGGAAAGAACCATAGTAGATACAACCAAGGTATTAATCATATCCATGGGCTTTATGAAAGGTTGGATATCTAAAATAGAGAGTAGCAAAGGTAGCTCCATTGAAGGAGAAATGAACACTTGCACACCTTTGGGGTTAGGCACATTCATACTCACAGTAGAATTCAGAAGCAATGTTGAAATAAATTGGAGAGAAGCAAAAGGAAGGGAAGAGGGTGATGGTGCAGGAGGCCCTGAAGCAGGGGTGATCGTCTCTTCCTCCTTCATTTTTGAGGTGGCCTACTCACTTAAGAGAGCCTTTCACTAACACTTGCACTCACACATAAGGTATTTTCTATGGCTCTCGGAGTTGGAGGCTAGAGGCTATGAAGGAATGGAAGGCTCCTACTCAAGCTTGGGAATGTCCACTACAACCATTTTCAATGGAGGAACAGATTCCTAAATGGGAATAGGAGGAATAGGTTGAGGAGCAGCAAGGGGTGTCAACTAAAGAGCCTCGATAGTGGGCCTCTTTCCATTCATTGCTTTAGGAGCAGGAGTGGCAGGAGGTCACGGATTGAATTCCCTTCAAGAACCTTGCTTTCTTCCATATAAATAGTACCATGGTCTAGGTTATTCATTAGGGAGATCTACGATCTTGAGCTTGGGCCTATGCCAAGGAGGAATCATCAGACATAGTGGGTACCTAGCAAGCTTACTTATCTAGTACTCTTCCTAAGAAAGGGGAGAGGATGAGGCAGCCCGAGGAAGGGAAACCTTCTTTTTTTCATTACGAGAAGGAGAGGGATCCAATGCAGACTTCTCCTCTTTCTTCTAAGAAGGGAAATTAGTTAGTATGACCTTCTCCTTCTCTTGGGAGGAGCAAGAAACTGATTGTTGCATCATAGGAAGGGTCATTTTTGGTTATCCCTTGCCCTAGTTTTATACTTTGGATAATTATTGTAGAGTAGGTCTGTCCTTGTAGGAAATGGAACAATTGGGGAGGGCCAAAAGTGATCCAATAGATGTCCACCATGCAACACCAAAGGCTAATATCTGTAAGGAAAATTAGATCTGGAAAAAAATTCTCCTAGCATTAATACCTTAGGAAAGAATGCAGATACACTTTAAAATTTACAATTACAGTCCAATTAAGATGCACTAAGAAACAAATAATAGAAACAGAGTATTTGAAAATCACACATGAACACTAGATATACGTGGGAAAACCCTTACAAGAAAAAAACCCACCACACCAAGAGAAATCACTTTGTATTACAGTAATGAAGATTACATACAAATTCCAAATTTATCTTTCTGGTGTCATTATACAGGAACATTCACCATGAACATTCTTCGAACAAAAACTTTCAAGTTACAACCTTTATAGATTAGAATACACTCATTTATCAACAACAATCTATTGAACCAACCAAAAAACAAATCGATCATCTAATTGATCATAAACTATAATCTCTAAGTATATCCATGGCATTCCCTGACTGTCAAACTTCCTCACAGAACCGTTGCAACCAATTTTCTTCCAATAGTTCAGATTCAACTTCTCCTATTGGTCCACGAGACTCCACATAGGATGGTCAAATGGTCAACATAATTTGCACTATGTTGGCATCTCGATGAGACACTAATAGTGTCTCACCAATGCGGTATATCCTTCATACCGATGTCACCAAGAGTCTTTGTTGTCGCTAAGACTTTCTATCGAGCTTCATGAGTTACACTGAGTCACCAAGCAATTGCCCAGACCTATCACATTCACCAGAAGATCATAGCGAGTCACCAAAGTTATACCAAAGTCACAAGTCATATCGAGCACTAAGTAGAAGTCGGCAAGACTCACATCTTTCACTGAGAGTTCATACTGAGACATAAAGGTTACTCCAAAGTGTTCATCCATCGCCAAGACATTTCCCTTCACTAAGACTTTACTCCAATATCTCTAAGCTATTTTGAAGACTCTTCATCATCGGCAAGACTCACTAAAGCCACTGGAACTTCTTACTAAAACCACCATGTTCCACTGATGACCATCATTCACCAAGAGCTACATCAAAGAATTCAAAGAATGTTTCTATCGGTGAGACCTTCAATGCTTGTTGAGACATCTTCCTGGGATCTTTGAGTTACTCTAATAGCCATCTACTATTAGCAAGACATCCTTTAGTCACTAAGATGTTTCTTTGAAACCCTTTGTGTTACACCGAATAAATTTTGGATGTGTTTCTATCAGTAAGACCTCTATTCACTAGGACTTCTCACCGAGCCATATGTGACAGCGAAGACACCAGCAGTATTCTTGTCAGTGAGACATTAGCTTTCATTGAGATTCCTCACTATGTAGTCATGTTACACCGAAGATCATGATTGCCAAGAGTCTCCTCAATACATGATCATGTGGCCTTTTAGCCAAAGGTCTCCTGAGCACTAAGAGATCATAGCAAGTACACTATGTCATAGCAATAGACCAAAGTGAACCTTTCGGCAAGATAGTAACAAGGTCACAGCGACCTATTCAAAATAGAATGAATCAAACTACTAGTCAGCCAGATAATGAAAATGTCACACTGACTTGGCTCTAATGGAGGTTTCAACCTGTGATTATTGAGGCATATTTCCAACAATCTCCCACTTGCAAAGATCACACAGGCACCTCTAGAGCACAACATAACTTACTGGAAATCATGGGCACTAAGGCCCATTGAACTAACACACCACCTAAACTTGTCTATGCTCACTGGCTTTGTCAATGAATCTACAACATTCTCCAAAGTATCAACTTTTTCCAACCTAAACTTTCCATCCTCCACCATATCTCATACAAAGTGATATTTTACGTCAATATGTTTCATCTTGGCATGGAAAGTTGGATTCTTTGCCAGACAAATTGCACTTTGACTATCATAGAAAATTGTTATTTTCCCTGCATCAAAACCAATGTTAGAACACAAATGTTTCAACCAAACTGCTTCTTTACAAGCATGAGTAGCTGCCATGTATTCAGCCTCCGTGGTGGACAGTGACTACAACCTACCGCTTGCTCATCCAACTCACTGTACCACCATTCATCATGAATATGCATCCACTGGTGGATCTCCTACTGTCAATGTCCCCTACCCAATCAGAATCTACATAACCTTGAATGTTGAGAGTCCTCTATGATTCAACCAATTTCCCATGGTAACACAAAGAAAAATATGAAGTGTCGTTCAAATATCTAAAAACTCTCTTTACAACATCCCAATGTGTTCTTCCTAGATTAGCCATAAATTGACTAAGAACTCCCATTGCTTGGGAAAAGTATGGCCTTGTACAGACCATTGCATACATGAGACTGCCTACTGCACTAGCATAGGGTACACTAGTCATGTCCTCCATCTTAGTAGGAGATTTTGGACAGTCCTCAATAGATAGCTTCATTCCCTACAAGACTGGAACAACTAGCTATTTGCAATCATTCATACAGAATCTCTCAAGAACATTCTTGATATACTTACTCTAATTGAGCCATATTTTTCTATCTTTTCTGTCCCTGGTTATCTCCATCCCTACAATATACCTTCCTACACCAAGATCCTTCATTTTGAACTTAGCAAACAACTTAGACTTAAGATTAGAAATCATTAGCTTACTATTGCCTATGAACAACATATCATCAACATAGAGAGCAATAACTAATACTTGATCACTTTTAGCTTTATAATATACACAGTGATCATATTTTGATCTCACAAATCCCAAAGACAATACAAATGTATCAAATTTCTGGTACCACATTCTAGGTGACTACTTTAACCCATACAAAGACTTCTTTAATTTGCATACCAGTTTTTCTTTACCTTTTTCAATAAAGTGCTCAGGCTAGGACATATAAATTTCTTCTTCAAGATCACCATGAAGAAATGTTGTCTTCGCATCCATTTATTCGACCTTTAAGTCATATGCTGTTGCAAGTGACAAAAGAAATCTGATAGATGTCAACTTTGATACAGGAGAAAATATTTCCCCATAATCAATTCCCTTGACCATGGAATAACCCTTTGCAACTAGTATTGCCTTGTACTTTTCTACACTACCATCCAAACCAATCTTTTTCTTAAATACCCATTTATAGCCCACAAATTTTATGCCTTTAGGAAAGGGCACCAAACTCCAATTTTCATTCTTATCTAATGATGCCATCTCTTCACTCATGGCTTCCAACCAAGAGTCTAAATCATACATTTTAAATGCCTCCTTTACAGTCCTAGGCTCATCAATACTAGAAATCAAAGCATAGGCACAAGTAGAATCTTTCAAAGAGAACCCATACCTATCTAGTTGTTTTTTTTCTTGGGTTGACCTCTTCACTTGCTGAGGCTGAGGTTCTTCTTCTTTAGAACTTTCAAAACTGCTCGATCTCTCCTCAGTTTTAGGTACATTTTGAATTTCCAATTCCTCTTTCTCTGGTGTAGGAGGAATTAATGCTACATCCTTAATTGTTTTTAGATTTTTTCTCTGACTATAGATCCAAGGTAGAAGGTTTCAGCTCATGAAATATTACGCTTCTACTATACAGAACATTCTCCGTATCAGGATTCCAAAGCTTGTATCCCTTTATGATAGCACTATAGCTAATAAAAATACATTTGATAGCCTTGCTATCTAATTTAGATCTTTTCACATCCAACACATGAGCATATTCCTCATAGCCAAAGACTCGAATATGTCTAAGAGAGGGCTTCTTACTAGACTATGCTTCTAAAGGTGTTTTCTCAACAAGAGAAAAATTTGAAGAATGATTAATTAGATAACATGCAATAGATATAGCCTTAGCCTAGAACTTTTCCTCCAAGACCGCACTACTAAGCATACTTCGTGCTCTCTCCATCATTGTCCTATTGAACCATTTTGCAACTCCATTCTACTGTGGAGTATAAGGTGTAGTCTTGTGCCTTTTAATTCCATGGTCTTTACAGTATCTTTCAAATTCATCAGAATAGAATTCACCTTCATTATCAGTCCTCAAGCATTTTATTTTTCTACCAATCTGATTTTCTACAAGGTTCTTAAATTCCTTAAATTGACTGAATACTTTTGATTTACTTTTTAGAAAATATACAAATGCTCTTCTTGAATAATCATCAATGAACGACACATAATATCTTGATTTCTACAAAGAAGGAAGATCCACTATACCAAACACATCCGAATGAATATAATCTAGCAAACCTGAAGATTTATGAGGACTGGAATAAAATGAAACATAGTGCTACTTTCCATAAAAACAGTGTTTACAAAATTTAAATTCGAGATTACAATCTTCTAGCCCCTCAACTAGGCTTTTATTCTTCAAGGTTTTTAAACCTTTCTCTCCTATGTGGCCTAACCTATGATGCTAAAGCATATTCTTCTCTGTAGGAAGTTTTACTCCCATAGAGTTTACATAATTAGGGATATATCCCTCATTACCTCCATGAGCAGCTTTTAGTGACTTTATAGAGATATTATTACATTGAACACCTTGTGCATCCAGCTTGTACAAGGTACCAATTCGAGCACCTCTATCTGCAACCATTGAACCTCTAGTCATCTTGCAGCCATTTCTAGAGAACATAACTTGTACTCCAATATCATTCAACATACTTACAGACAATAGATTTCGAGCCAGACTTGGTATGTGTATAACATTATTAATTCCCTTCACTCTATCATTGGGGAATTGGATTTTGACTCTTCCATAGCCAAAAATTTCTAGAGTTGAATCACTCACCAAGTACATCTTTCCACCATCATATTCTTCATACTTTGTGAACCACTCTCTATGAGATGTCATGTGGAAAGATGCTCCAGAATCAATTGGCCAGACATCATCTGATGCCTGAGTAGCCAAGGCTGCAATGAGGACGTCACCATCACTATGAGAAGAACCATTATTGAAAGAACCTTTCTTCTTCTTTTTATCCTCTTTACAATCCTTTTGGACATGACCAGGTTGCCCATAGTTCCAACACTTCACCTTGGACTTCTTTCCAGGAGAATTTGATCTCCCCTCTGATTTCAATTTTTATTTCTTGTCCTTCTTCTTTCCTTTCTCCTTTGACCTTCCTCTAACAGTAAGAGCCTCCTTTGCCATCTCAGAAGATTTCCTTCTCATTTCTTCTGATAGCAAAGAACCAACAATATCTTCCATCTTGAAACTAGACATTGTACTCCCAGTAGCCATCACTAGATGATCCCATGAGTCTAGCAAAGAACACAATAGTAACATACAACAATCCTCTTCTTCAGTCTTCATACAAATAGATATCAATTGAGCAAGCAACATATTAAATGCATTCAAATGATCAGCTACAGACCCTCCTTTTTGCATTCTCAAAGAGTATAGTTTCTTCCTTAAGAATAGTTTATACACCAAGGATTTCCCCTAATAAATAGATGCCAGTCTCTTCCACAAGGAAGAAGTAGTCTTCTCTTCATGCACATTGAGAAGAATTGAGTCTTCCAAATAGAGACTTATCAAACCCTTACAATTTCTATCTACAAAGTCTCAATATTCTTGCTTCATGCCTATAGGTTTAGTTCTAGACACTACAATCCAAAGATCATGATCCACTAAAAGATCCTCCCTCTTGAGTTTCCACAACTCAAAGTTATTGCCATTGAATTTCTCTATTTAAATCTTTCCAGATGTACTAGCCATCTTAAATTGTAATTAGAAATTGAAAAACTCTACAAGACTCCCATTGAATAGTATTGACACAAAAAATCCAACGTACCCACAAGGATAACACAACTAGCCAGGCTCTAATACCACTTGTAAGGAAAATTAGATGTGGAAAACAATTCTCCTAACATCAATACCTTAGGAAAGAATGCAGATACACTTTAAAATTTATAATTACAGTCCAATTAAGATGCACTAAGAAATAAATAATAGAAACAGAGTATTTGACAATCACACATGAACACCAGATATACGTGGGAAAACCCTAATGGGAGAAAAACCCACCACACCAAGAGAAATCACTTTGTATTATAGTAATGAAGATTATATACAAATTCCAGACTTATCTTTCTAGTGTCATTATGCAATAGCATTCACCATGAACATTCTTCGAATAGAAACTTTCAAGTTATAGCCTTTATAGATTAGAATACACTCACTAATCAACAACAATCTATCAAACCAACAAAAAAACCAATCGATCATCTAACCGATCACAAACTGCAATCTCTGAGTATATCCATGGTGTTCCCTGACTGTCAAACTTCCTCACAGAACCGTTGCAACTGATTGTCATCCAACAGTTCAGATTCGGCTTCTCCTATTGGTCCACAAGACTCCACATAGGACAGTCAAATAGTCAACAAAATTTACACTATGTTGACATCTCGGTGAGACAATAACAGTGTCTCACCGATGCTGCATATCTTTCATACCAATGTCACCAAGAGTCTCTGTTATTGCTAAGATGTTCTATTGAGCTTCATGAGTTACACCGAGTAACCAAGCAGTTGCACAGACCTGTCGCATTTGCTAGAAGATCATAGCAAGTCACCAAAGTTATACCGAAGTCACAAGTCATATTGAACATCAAGTAGAAGTCGAAAAGACTCACATCTTTCACCGAGAGTTCATACCAAGACATAAAGGTTACCTTGAAGTGTTCATTCATCACGAAGACATTTCTCTTTGCTAAGACTTTACTTCGAGATCTCTAAGCTATTCAAAATACTCTTCATCATCAGCAAGACTCACCAAAGTCACTGGGACTTCTTACCGAAACCACTGTGTTCCACCAATGACCATCATTCACTAAGAGCTACACCGAAGACTTCAAAGAATGTTTCTATCAGTGAGACCTTCAATGTTCACTAAAACTTCTTCCCAGGATCTTTGAGTTACCTCAATAGCCATCGGCTCTCGGCAAGACATCCTTCAGTCACTAAGACATTTCTCCAAAACCCTTTGTGTTACACCAAAGAATGTTTGGTTGTGTCTCCATCAGCAAGACCTTCTCTATTTTCTGGGACTTCTCACTGTTATAGTGAAGACACCAATAGTATTCCTGTTGGCAAGACATTAGCTTTCACTAAGACTCTTCACTGAGCAACCATGTTACACTGAAGATCATGGTCGCCAAGAGTCTCCTCGATACATGATTGAATTGCCTTTCAGCCAAAGGTCTCCTGAGTGCTAAGGGATCATAGCGAATACACTATGTCATAACAATAAACCAAAGTGAACCTTTTAGCAAGACAGTAACAAGGTCATAGTGACCTGTTCAAAACAGAATGAATCAAACTGCCAGTTGGCTAGACAATGAAGATGTCACACCAACTTGGCTCTAATGTAGGTTTCAGCCTATGATTATTGAGGCATATTTCCAACAATATCTAGTGTCATGCATTACATGCATGACACCTTCATGGGAAAACTTTAAACACTTGTGAATAATGGAGGTGATTTTGTTCATGGAAGCTAGCCAAGGTATGTCTAGCTTCACCCTAAACAAATCCAACTCTAGGATAACATTGAAAACTATTTCAACAACCTTGGGTCTAACCAGGATGTACAAAGTTATCGAGTTGTAAGGTTTAAGACTCATACCATCATGTGTATAGATGGTTTATTTTGTTTCTTCATATTTTTCCTTTTGTAATGAATTTAGTACTAATGTTTCTTCAACGATAACATTCACATGGCTCACAAGGTCTACCATGACCCCTATCACAATGTTACTATTGACGCAAGTGGGAATGTAAAGAGGAAAGGGTTTATTGTTTAAGGGTGAATCTTGTGATGTGAATGTAATTTTTGGTGAACCAGGTGCAAGTGGAGCAATGGAAGTTATCATGACCATGTTAACATAGGCCTCAGGTTGAGTAACAAAATTAGTGGGATCTACAATCATGTTATCAGTGTGTGACAGAAGTGGGTCCATGTATATCTATAATTTAATATTAACTTTGACCACTGATTTGTTAGCATTTTGTTTACTCTCATTGAGGTGAATGGTGTCATCCTTGATACAATCCTATAACTAATGAAATGATCGCATACATCATTCAGTATTATGCCCATTAACCTGATGGTACTAAAAATGTGTTCCCATCATTCCAACTAGGGTAAGGTTCCTTAATAGGCGTTGGACTTGAAAATTTTATGATATTATCCTTCAATAACTTCTGCAAGATAGAAGAATAGGATTCTGATAACTTTGTGAACTTTCGGTTATGCCTAAGGCCATTGTTATTAGTAGTAGCAATGGCATTCGTAATTTCCTTACCTTTCCTAGAGATTGATATGATGGACTTTCCCTCAGAACAGAAGTGAGAGGAAGATCCCCCAAACTGAAAAATTATTTGTTGGTATTCTCATAAGGCAGCAAACAAGTGCACAAAAGAAGGGTATTTCATAAGGGTGAACTTCTCTTGCCAAGGACTTTGTAAAATCCCTATGAATACCTTCTACACATCAAAATTGAGCAACTGATATGAGATTTATGAAAGGAGCACTTGGTAGCATGCTATGAAATTGGTGATTTTTTAATTATCTCCTTGTTTACATTAGAAGAGATCCAAAAAGATCATCTTTGGCCTGATGTTTGCTTGAAATTTTCTAAGGAATTGATTCACAAGTTGTTCAAATGATAAAATGGAATTGTGAGGTAAGGAACAATACCATTTGAGTGTTGCATCCTTGAGAGATCAAGGAAATAGTTTGGTCATCAATGTGTTGTGATGGAATAATTTTGTGCATAGGGCATTAAAGGAAGACACGTGTGTTTGTGGATCGCCTTTACCACCATAATTTTTAAATTTAGGGATCTCCATTCCTTGAAGGAAGAGAGTATTCTAGATCATGACTGACAATGGAATGTGTTGGAAGAAGGGTTGGAAGATAGGTTGAGTAGAGGCTTGGGAAAGACTCACTAGTTGGTTGTGCATCTTACCCATATTTTGAAGAAGAGTGTTCATAATGGGGTCATTAGAAGATAGAGGGCTAGAGGAACCTCCTCCACAACTACCACCAAAGCCACCTCCAGAGCCATCACTAGTATGACCTTTGTCAAAACTACTACTAGAGCCACTACCACCAATAGTGCCTCCATCAGAACCACCACCATGACCTCCACTAGAGCCACCTCCACCAGCACCATCAACACTACCGAATCCACCACCACTACCAAATGTTAGCTTTAGAATTAGAAATGTAAGCAATCATAAAATGCATGAGACAAAGAACACAACAATTTACCCTAGGAAAACCCTGCTACTCGAGGGAGAAAAACCCAAAAAATAATCTCTCATATATATCATATAAAAGTGTAGAATACTGATTTACAACCAAACCCTTCTCAAGGGTGAATTGATACAATGAACTAATAACACCTATCCTTCGATACAAATATAAATATGTTTCTTCTTGAAGTTGATCTACTACTAAAAGATGGTCCGCTACTCCTTCTTGAAAGAATGTGAAAAATAAGAATGAATTGATGTCTTGAATGGATGAACTTCACCTTTTATATATACAAAGCAAGGTGACTTTCCATCTAGGTTGGCTCCCTTAGATGAAAATAATATAAAATACAATTTTCAATAAGATGGTTGACTAGCCTTGAATTAAGGAGAAAATATCTCTTGAAGCTACCAAACACTAACACTCCCTCTTAGCTAGGGAGATATTTTCTAGATATCTACATCATGGAGTCTCTCAACATGATTCCCACAATGGCTACACCCATTTGTGGAAAGCTCAAAGGTTCATCACAAAGTCTCTCAATGTGATGTCATCATGGAGTCTCTCAACATGATGTCCACCATGGCTACTCCCATGTGTGGAAAGAAATTAATGTACAAGTGCCCATCATGGAGTCTCTCAACATGATGTCATCATGGAGTCTCTCCAAATGACATCCACCATGGGTACTCCCATGTGTGGAAAAACATAAGTACAAAGGTTTCATCACATATTCTCTCAACATGATGCTGTCATGGAGTCTCTCAACATGATATCTCATCTTAGTCTCAAAGATGAACAAGGGCTTGCACCTCATATTTCTTCATCTCAGAGAAATATACACTACATGGTCTTTCACCTCATACTTCTCCATCATAGAGAAATATACACTAACAAGGGCTTTCACCTAATACTTCTCTGTCATAGAGAAATATACACTAACAAGGGCTTTCACCTCATACTTCTCCATCATAGAGAAATATACACTAACAAGGGCTTTCACTTCATACTTCTCCATCACAGAGAAATATACACTAATAAGGGATTTCACCTCACACTTCTCTATCACAGAGAAATATATATTAACAAGGGCTTTCACCTCATACTTCTTCATCATGGAGAAATATACATTGCAATAGATCTTCATGATGATGTGACCCTCTAAAGCTCCAATTTCCTACATCAACCTCCTAACCTCCTCATCCAAGGTTGCCTCTATTAGTTTTTTATACTCCCTCAGAAATTTAATTCCTCCTCTTTGAAGAAGTTGATCATAATAACAACTTGAATAGGTTCTTCCTCTTCAAGAGATGTCTCTAGTTATGTGCCACCAACTCAATCCCATGGTAGCAAGTTGTGTCTCCATTATTTAGCCTGTGTGACTTCCTCATATGATGCATCAAGCTCTTCCTCCTTTGAATGCAATATATTACCACCCTTATGCTCCTCAGTCCATCCTGAAAGCATTTTAGAGAGTTTAATAATAGTTCATAGAACTAAACTATCTTGAAGAGAAATACTAATGATAGAAGCATACATGATTCACTATTCCAATGTTATTACATGAATTAATAACTACAAAAAAAAAAAACATTACTCAAGAGTGTGAAATACTTATCTCTTTACAATCCATCAATTGTTCTTTCCTGATATTTTCACTTAAAGATTAAGATCTACTACAATATTATGTAATAATTGATCACGATTGGATCTAATGTTCACAAACAGAATGTTGCAAGTGCCCACTACATGGGAGTCCCATTTAATTTTAAGGAAACACATGTCCCTTCACTCAAACTTGTGAATTTTAGGCACCTCAATGCCATGATGACCCAAGGGTTAAGGCTCAGACCTTCCTGAAGAATCATGGGTAGGTGTTGACACATCATTCACTAGGAAATAGAAGTTTCCTTCCCTTAGAATGCCTATCACACTTATTTCATTCACAACTATTGATAATTCAATTTTGTTGTAGTTGAAGTGGTCACAATACTAGTCAAATGAAATAATGCACGATGGAAGAACACAAAGTCCAAGCTTGTCCCTTTCTGTCAATAAAATGTAGAATCCTTGTTGAACCAAGTATCATGGAGAATGAAATTGCCTCATTAGTGGACAATGCAGGGGTGCATGACTTTGTTAGATAACCTTCTTCAAACTACCCCATCCTTATGCTCACTTTGCCACACTTGATATGTGATTTTCTAGCACTGACCTGAGATTGCATGATTCACAAAGAATGACTTATGTTTTTCATGAGATATTATTCTATCCCAATCCTTCATTGCCTCTTATATATTCTCTTAATTAATGCAATTTCACAAGGACTGAGTGTTTGAATATTATCCAATCAATGTGTATCCAAATTCAAGACCAATGACTCTAAATGGAATCTAGATCTACTCTACAAAAATTAAGTTCTCTTTTCAAACTCAATCCATAGCTTTTCCCAAACTAAAACTCCTTTAGACTACTTAACAATTCTGATTAGATATTTTCATAGACCCACTCTAATGCCATGTTAATTTTAAGATCATAAATGTAAGCAATTAGTAAATGTCTGAGACAAAGAACACAATAGTTTACCCTGGGAAAACCCTCCTACTTGAGGGAGAAAAACCCAACAAATAATCTCTCATATATATCATATAAAAGTCTAGAATGCCGCTTTACAACCAAACCCTTCTCAAGGGGGAATTGATACAATGAATTAATACCACCTATCCTTTGTTGCAAAGATAAATATGCTTCTTCTTGAAGTTTATCTATTGCTACAAGATGGTACGTTTCTCCTTCTTGAAAGAATGTGAAAAATAAGAATGACTTGATGTCTTGAATGGATGAACTTCACCTTGTATATATACAAAGCAAGGTGACTTTTCATCTAGGTCACCTACCTTACATGAAAATAATATAAAATATAATTTGCAATAAGAAGGTCGACCAACCTTGAATTAAGGAGAAAATATCTCTTGAAGCTACCAAATGCTAACACCAAAGCCCCCACCAGTCATCCCACCAAAACTTCCACTACTAGAGGTGACAAGGGGTGAAGCTAAAGCCTAAGGGGACCCTATTTACTTTGATAGTTTCAGGTTGTTTGGAGACATAAGGTATATTGACATAAGGGACTACGTCAACCATATAAATGGATGTGAGAGGCATCAATACTCCTAAATCTCACTCATTCTCTTCAAAAGTAGCTCCTTATACAAAGCTAGAATTGTTCAAAGGATCACATGCTTCAGTGAGACCAAGGAGGCTAGTTAGAAGCTCCATGCTTATTCAATTTTTATCCATCATATGTTTTAACTAGCTAACAACCCAAGCAACTCTAACCATCTTTGGGTTTCTTTCTAAGTGATTTTCTAAGTCACCCAACCCTTTAGTGAGGGTGGAGACATACTCTGTGGGAATTTGAATGTCCTCATACTCATCTACTGACAACGGTATAGGAGACACAAGGGGAGTGGGAACATGATTGGTCTCATTAATGAATCCAATCTTATTCCTTGAAAATCACTCCTACATGGCCACACTAATGAGAGGACCAATGAAAAGGCATGTAGATAAACCAATAGAGACCTATGTCCTTTCCATCAGGAGGTGTCATATACTTCTTTGAGTGATATACCCAAAAGTTTTGGACTGGGTTGTGATGCTTATAAACCTTCACAACACTCAGGAACACAATAGTCAAGAGGTACACGAGAGAGATCTCAACACCAACAGATGAACATACATTGGTTCATGTCAAGTTCATCAAAACTATAAGATAGGGGGCCACCACATGCAAAGCCCCAAGTCATGGACAGCCAAGATGTGGAAGGCTTCCCTAACTTACCTCATCTTAGTAGGATGTTAGGATATGAGGATGAGAATAATGAGGACTATAAAGTCCAACTAATCTACAATCCCAAGATTCATAATGAGGCTAGGTGAGCTAGTTTTTGAGCTCAACATTGTATCTTGGATAGCTCTCTATCTAAGGATGAGAGCACAGTTCTAGGATGAAAATGCGACATGATGGCATCTCTCAAGTATGCTGGCATCCATATGACTAGAGGACCAAAAGTACAATGTGAACTAATATAAAACAAGCTAGCAACCTACCTAGTGACATCTAAAAGAGTAAAACAACACTATGAAATATGAGAAGTACAAATGAATGTGACAAAGTAAATATAAGGGTGATGAAGATGATTTTGTAGAAGAGTCTATTCACCAGCTAGCTCTACAAAGCATCTCCTCCTACACATAGAAAGAGGAAAATGTTGGGTGGTTGTATAGGGGCCTACCTCAGTTAGACCCCGTTTAGGTGTTTCCACCTCCATGAATAGCCAAGAAAGTGAGATAAAAGAAACAAAGTAGTAAAGAGCACTAAAGCAAAAAAAAAATAGTAAATGTGCTTACCCAACCAAGTGATAGAGGAGAGGAAAGGGAGCTTACCACCTCCACCAAGATCACTCAAGGATGCATGGGGGGGAAATGAGAGTACTCAAGCCTCTACTGCAATGTTGTTTGTCCCAAAATTTCTATATGAAAGTGATGTAGTGATGTATTTGTTGTAATGAGGTGCCAGAATGCTACTAGAATGCTTGAAGTGGATGCAAGGGTGTGAAATTGAATGCTTAGAGTTTCGAAGAACATTAATTAAATGGTAAGAGGATGAAATGATTATTCTAGGAATGAATTTGAAGGAGGGAATGAAAGAAACAACCATATTTGGGTCGATCGACCAAAGGTGGTATTACAACATGACTCCCAATGAGAAGTGTAACACCTCTACAAGTTCAACTGTAGGACTCTGCCAGGGATGTAAGCATGTCACACAAACATCTATGCACTGTGTAGGCATCCCCGATAGAAAATCCTACACCAACCCTCAAAACAATCACCAAGTGTGATGAAAGTAGTGGGCTTAGGTGAAATTAAGCCTACAAACTTGGTTTTCTAAAGTGGAGGAGGGAAGAAAGGGGAATTTACATAAGGGATGCAAATTCATTCCTATATAGTTTCTAATACAACAAATTCAAACATAGAGCATCAAAATGTAGAAGTAGGATGAACTAGAATAGAATGAGTCAAAATTTTGTATTCTTTACTAGAAAATGCTATGTTTGCAACAAGTTTGGACATAGAGTTACCGAATACAGAAGCTAGATAATGATGAACAGGTTCAATGCTAGTAAAAGGATTCAGTCTTTTCAAGGCTACTATTACACATGAAATTGTATCAATGGGTAATTTTTCTAGATGATTGTTAGTAGATTAAATCAATAAACAAAACCCTAAAGAACTATGAAATACAATGAAAGCTAAAATGAATAGAAAGATTATACTAGCTAATTCATGAAGCTTACATGATTCACCTCCATAGGACCTTCTAACTTGCTGAAAATGTAATTATTGCCTTCAGATTGAGTCTACGAGCAATTTGACTATGACAATGTCCTAAACAAGCTTTGAAGGATTTGAAAATGACGAAATGATCAACATGCCTATGCCTATGAGATGCTAATGTGACTATGTCTAAGAATCATTAAATAATGAAAACATTCCAAATGCAAATATCAAGAATTGTGCATAATAATTGTAAGTCCAAAATAATGAGAAAAATTGACATTTTATAGAAAATGCAATTTTGGATGGATGGCCAAGATTAAAAGCTGACAGAAGCCTAAAATCAGAGGTCAATATTGTGTGTGACAACACCTAATTAGGGTTGGGGAAAAATTATCAAATGAGTGGCCAAGATGCCATTTGAGAAAATCAAATCGGTGGTTGAGAATAAACGCGACAAGAGGATAAAAATTAGCCAAAAAGATAAAGATTTTGAAAATCATGAAGATTAGAAGATAAGATTCAAAAACTCAAGAAGATAAAGAATGGACAAAAAGAAGATTTAGAAAATCAAGAATTTGATCAATTACTTGATTTATGGAAGAATATTACCATTTTTGAATTAAAATTAATTCAAAATGTGGATTTTGTGTGATAGTAAATAATCTTTTTTAGATTATTTACTAAAAAGAAGTGGCAGTTAGCATGTGAGGCCATTTTAAATAATTAATTTTATTTAAAATGAGGTAAATGTTAAATTAGACAATTAAATACTTAAACATAATTATTTAATTTAAATAATATGACCAATAATTAAATAAATTAATAAATCCATTTAATTATGAGAATTAGTGACATTAAATAAATAACTAAGATTCATTTATTTAATAATCAAGAAGACATAATGAATAAAAGGAAATTAAATAAATTAAGAAACTTATTTAATTGTAAGAAGATATTAGACCATTAGTGACGTATTGAATAAATAAATAAAATTTATTTATTTAATAATCATGAAGAATACAAGAAACATGAATTAATTTTATTTTTTTTATCCATAAGGTGGTAATTTAATAGATAATAAAGAATTTTACACCCATCGACAAAGCAGGAATTATATCAGAGACTTCCATCATCAACCAAAAAAAACTAACCAGGAGAAACAACTATGCCATACAGTCCCAGTGCAAGAAAGAGTTCCAAACAAAGGATTTGAAACAGAGGCCTAGCCTCATCAAACAAAAAACATACTGCTCAAGTTTGAAGCTACCAAAATTAACAAGTTGTAGACCAAAAGAAACCATAGGCAGACAACAACTAGCACCTGACATAATTCACATGAAGTCGTTTAACTCTGTAAACCTAATGAAACCATCTAACCACTCCAACCCATCCTCTGGCACCAACTTCAACTTTTGCTTCAGGAAATCCACCGCAATGCAGGCCCTTTGAGGTCTAAGAGAAAGGGAAAAACTTTGACAGCTTCATTAGACTCCCATAGAAAAGCCAGGTCAGCAGGGCACGGAATACCTTTACCTATAAAGGCCGCCTTCAATGTCATTTCAAGACCACCGAGTAAATTGTCCTGAAACAGACGAACCATCATCTCCTAGCCTCTGCCTTCGGGGTATCCAGGTCCAGAAGCATGGCAAGAAATTGGAATGAAATATGTGCATTGTCTCTGGTGAATTCATTCCTTTCCAAGTGCCCTTTGCCAAGGACCATTTTAACAGCAACCATTGACGTCGGGTCATCCAAGAGCAAGATGTTCTTTAACCTCTAGTCTGTGACTTCTCGAAAGGCAATCTGCCTTTCCTTGGCCACTAAAGAAACCAAAGTGTCAACACCGAAAGTTCCAGGCCTTCCACCGAGATGTGAATGATAAATTTTGATTCGACATTCTAGCCATTTGTAAGTCTTTGACAGCCACTCCCTACAACAAAAAAATAGAAGACAAAACCAAAATACGAAGCCCATGTTTTAGAAATGACTTCATTAGCTCAATTAAAATGCCTGAATGATGATCAGTTAGGCCTTCGCATACGAAACAGGATAATGGTGAAGTGAAAATGTCCTTGACATGAGTAAAGATACGGCCTCCGTCCATCCTACTTAAAACCATTATCAATGCAATTGATGGGAATTCCCACTCGGCACGTCTGAAAACAAGGAAAGGATAGCCATGCCCGACGTGTCACACTAACGACACAGTGAGAATAGAGCCAAACATGCCCCCAGTCCATCTCCAAATTTTTTGCAAATTTCAAAGGCAGTCGATAAAACAAGAGAAGAACACCTTCTTTCGGCTAAATTTAGGAAGTTGGAAGTGACAAGAACATGCCAAATCCAATGTCTTCATGTCCATCCCATCTGCCACCTCATGTCCACCCTAGACACCATATGCCCATATGAGGGGCAAGGGGAGCCCACCCTACCACCCACAAGAAACATGAATTAATTAAATAATAATGAATTATTTAATTAATAGTGAGAAGTGGACCGAGGACATAATTAAAATGTCATAATTATGCTAGGACAAAAGTGGTAAAATAGAGCTTGTAGGCCTAGGACATTTTTAAGTGTCTACAACAATATCTTTGGACACAAGGCTAACCAATATAGGTCAAGCATGAATACAAATTTGTTTGATAAAGGATATGTTGTTTTCTACACTTGTGACAAACCAAGACATATCTCAAAATTCTATAGGAGTAAAATTGGGAGAAAACTTAATATGGAATAGAAGAAAAAATCCTATGAATAAAGTAGATCTTGAAGAATTAAGGAAAGAAATGGAAAAAAAATTGATGAAGAAGGAAGAACCTAAGAACAAGGATGAATCAAATACCCCTGAATTTGCATCTGGTGTAGATACCTCTTCTAAGAACTAAGCCTAGTAATGGTTTAAAGGGGATTAGACATAGAAAAATCTAAAAAGCCCCCTGATATATGAGGTGTCAGGTGATGACACAGGGATATGTGATGCAAGTCATCATTTTGAAGTCATTGGAGAAAATTTTGGTAGATACTAAGAAAATCAAGAGAATTGTAGAGATCTTCTTGGTTTACAATATGTTTCATAAAGTGGTTGGTAGCTTTAAAGTTGAAAAACAATAAATGTGAATTTAAAAAATAAAATCATATGTAATATTAAAGCAAGAGACTAAGTTAAGAGAAAGCACCTTTATGCAATTTGGGAAAAGAAGTGCAAGCTAAAGTCAAATTGAAGGCAATTTAGTGCATCATACATCGAAACCATAGTTCTCAAAAAATAGTAAAAGGTATTCTTTTTTATTTGAATTCTATGGATTTTAAGGTTGAAGGAACTCTTTCTTAAGCTTATTCAAGATTGTTTGAGGAAAATGGCCACACCTACTTTTGTGGAGCTTTCTGAGAGGACCCAACCAAGATTCAGAAGACATTCATGGAGAGTATATGAAAATGACCCCATGGGTGTGTTCTCACACATTCCAAGCCATGTGCTACCCATTGAGGATCCAAGAACATACATTCACAGGAAGCTTGAAGAATTCAATCACCAAGAATTGAAGGATTTGTGGAACAATAAGTTGATGGGAGATGATGTATTGCTCAAGGAAGAATATGAAAACCTAGTTCAAATGAAGCTGAACATTTGGAACTAGTTTCCAAAGTTTTCCAGTGAGAGTGAGGAAAAATTTGTCAGAATGGCCATCAATAGGGTTCATAACAAATTTATGTGGACAAATGAATCAATATTTATCAACAAGGAGGAAATTTGAGCTGTAATTGGTCTTTATGATACTTGACCCATTCTAGTTCTAAAGGAAATAAAAAATTATGAAGTCACAAGGTTGAATGGTGCTAAGTTTTATGGAAGAGATTTAACCACAAAGACTATTGTAAACCTTTCCATCAAGTATGTTTCCATCATGATTGGGCATAAAACCTATTTTACTAATTGAGAAAATTCAATGTCTACTACGAAAATTCACACTACTTATGAAATGGCGGTGAATGGAAAATATTTTGATCTTTGTGAGTTGCTTAGGTTGCAACTTATGGAAAACCTGAGTATTATGAAGGTAAAGAAGAATGTCTATCAATTTGGCACTCTAGTTTTTTGTCTGTTATTATATTTTCTAAGGGAGTTATTAGGAAGAAAATCCTTACTATGGGATAACACTAGGCCAGTTTCTCATTAGATTTGTGATCATTTGTCCAGTATAGGATATTTTAGGGCAGAAAACAATACCCTAACTACTTTCTTTGCAGTCTTTCAAAATGAAATGTATGAAATAAATAGGATTCCAAGGTGTTTTTTGAAGAAGTACAAAAATGATCTATAGGGTATGTGCAGGATCATGATGGGCCAAAAAGTGGCAATATGATGGGTATGTGGCTGAAAACTATTTTTTTACCCAAAATTGATGAAATGAAAAGGGTTTTTAAAGGAGATTCTCATCTTTCCACCGATATAAATTATGCTTAACTTTGAATTTAATAAGTAATTATTATTCATTTTCTATTCAAATTACGACTAAAGTCCTGATTGATAGGATGATTGAAAAACATCTATAGCTTTCAAACAATATCACATTTTTTGAATCCAAAACATGTGTCACATTCTATGCTTTGCATACTATAGGATTAAAAAATAAAAATTGAATTTCATGAAGTTTTGACCAAGTTAAGGTGGTCAGACATACAAGTTTTTATATTTTTAAAAATGTTGTAATAAAAAATTCATAATTAATTATTTACTAGGAAAACAATTACAAAAAAAATGCATCACATCGGGGCGTGAGTCCTCTACTTATATCCAAAATATTATAAAAAAATATTATCATTTTATTGTGGTTAGGGTGGTTAGATAGACACCTACTTATTTTTTCCTTGAAATTTAAGTACCACTGCATTGGAATTTCTTTTTTTTTTTTAAAGGTGCAATGCACCCATAATATTAGGGGTAAACGCTTTTTTGACCGGAGCTATGAACCGGATACAACAAACCACAAGAAACAACCAAACCCGCGAGCACAAAGGCCCAGCGAAGGCACAAGGCCTGCGAGCACTTTGGCCCAGCGAGGGTTTGAACCCTGGTGGCCGTCACTACAACCAATCGACTTGACCACCAACCACGCCCTTATCGGCTTAAAAAATATTAAGGTTTGGGCCTTGGTTGTTGGCACTACAGGCAAGAAGCCCCACCAGTTCACCAAGGAGCCTCCCCTTAATAGGAGGGTAAATAACAAACTCCATTGTTGACGCGGTAGAGAGCGACCCCGCGAGGTTTGAACCTTGGTTGTTGGCTCTACAGGAAAGAAGCCCCACCATTTCACCAAAGGGTCGCCCCAACTGCATTGAATTTCAAATTTTCACTAAATAGATTTTTTTTTTTTTAAAACCTAGTAGTTTAGAAACTACATTTTGCTATATATTATATTCTTACATATTTTTGAAATAATATATAGATAACTTATTCAAATTTTTATGTCAAGTTTCCTAACTCAAATTTTTCTGAATTTTTTGCCACTTAAGGGCTTTTTTTTTCCATGATGATCCTACACATACCCTATAACATTTCTTGTGTCTACAAATGAATGCATCATTGAGGCTATAGAACCCATAATCTGATGGATTGAACCTCTAGGATATGAGATTGAAGAAAAAATGTCAAAAAGGTACATTGAGATTATGTTGTCTAATCCTAAGAACCCTTCTCTACCTAGGCTCAGTACATATGAGGATAAATCTATTGAATTCCATTTGGATGCTACTATACCTAAAATAAGAAATAAGATCGAAGCTTTCTTCTAAGATAAAACATACACTATGGATGATATAGAACAATTGAAGGGGGCTCTTGATAAAAATAAATCCAAATCTATTGAAAGCTCCCTAGACCCAAAAAATTAGGAAGACTATCTTCTAGTGCTACACCAACACCTATTCCTAGTTCTACCACCCCTAGTGGTGCTAATGTTGAGAAAGGGAAGATGAAAGGAAAAAGTTTCTTTGTATCTATTAGTGTTTTCGCCCCTACTGGTACCAACACCAGGTCATCTAAGAAGGACATACCTATTGCTGCACCATCTACATATTTAGGAAGAAGAAGAGTGAAACAGAAGGTTGACAGGAAAGGAAGTTTGAGTGATGTTGTTTAGGAATAAATTGAACTTTGCTTAGAAGAAGATCAATAGCTGAAAAGAAATAGAAAAGGTAGTACCTCTGGTGAAGAATCCAAAACCACAGTTGACATATCTACTAATGAGGAGATAGAGGAAGAGGAGGATTATTACCAAATTCATGTACACACAAAGAATAATGAAGAAGGCTTATATATTCTTGTGGAGGACATGCATGGTTCTCCTCTAGTAAGTGATCAACCACCCTTAGTTATTAGATCCTTAGTAAATAATATGATTGGAAATGATCTTATGTCAACTACTGAGTTATATGTTAAGGTTAATGTTGAAGGGAAGTAAACCATCATAAATTCTTTTACTTAGTACATAGTTATTTTGCAATATAAATATGTATACCATACAGTCAAAATTCACTAAAAATGTGTGGAAAGAATTAGTACTTAGAAGGTAAGAGGCTTTGAGTTTTGAAGACAAGATGAGAAGTTAAGCCTTAAAATCCATTAGTTCAACTTATTTGGAGATAGAAGCTTCAAATCTACTAAAAGAATGTTCTACATTATTTAGAGTCAAGCAGAGAGTCAACATGTTAATGACTAAGGAAGATGACTATGTTGAAGAGGTAAGGAAATAAACTCAAGATGTGATTAAGAAATTAGGAAGGAGCTATAAGACAAGAACCAATTCTTCATCTCACACTTCTCAAACATAAGAACCTGCTACTATTACAGAAGTATTGGATAACCTAGTCTAAGAGACTATTGATAAGACACTTGGTGCTTCAAAGACCCCTGCCCCTTCAACTAGCATAGAAATAACTACCAGTAAGAGGTATGATGACCATCATAGAGATCAATCTAGTGAAAAGAGAGAAGAACATCAAGAATCTACCAAAAATAGGGTAGAGAAAAATAAAGATGAAAGTGAAGGGGGTAAGTAAAGAAAGAAGAATAATGGAAAGGATGACAAGGATAAAAGTGGGAAAGAAAATAGAGATAAATCTTTTGAAAATGTCATCTAGAGAGAAAGAAGAAAAAGAAGAATAATAAGAAGAAGAAGAAAAGGAAGAAGAAAAGAAGAAAGAGGAAGACAAGAAAGCCATTCCAATTGAAGGAGAAATATTCAAAGGCCCTAAATCATCAAAGCCATTCAAAGAACCATTCAAAAGTACTCTTAAAGGTCTTCTTTCACGACAAGCTATAATCCAACCTATGCTTCCACCTTAGCTAGTCAAGTTACCATCTCACCCAAGTTATGGGGACTTGACAGAGGTTACAGTGAGTGAAAAAATAAATCTAAGTGAAACTTTTCTTTGCTCTGCCACATAAGAGGTTATAGAGTCATATCAAAAGGGCAATGAGTTGATCAATGAATCCATTAAATCTTTATAGGAGATAGCCCCTACTATTACATCAGAAAACTCTTTATCCTAGATTGAAAACTTGAGGATTATATTTGATACATTCAAATAGTACACATCTAATATTAAGGTATAGACATCAAAAGAAGTGGAGTTGAATCTGTTAGAGAAAAGACTATTGTTTCTATAAGACAAGTGTACAATTGCACATGACAAGGCTTTGCAAAATTTAAAAGAAGTAAGAGAATGTGATGGGGAAGTTGATTTGCTATTTTTAGTGCACGAAGTGGCTAGAAGCCACTTTAGGTATCAAGGAATTAATGGACTCAATTGAGTCTCAACTTGTTGATGAATCAAAAGATTATAAGATTGCATATGATAGAAACTATGTTCGGTGAGTTTCTATTACAAATCTTCAAAGAAAGTTCTTCATCTTGCAGAGGTAGAGGGAAGATGCTAGGAGATGGTATGCCCAGCTTGGAGACCTGGTTATGTCTGAAAATGTCTCTATATCAAATACATTGATGGAAGCATAAAAACTTGAGAAAATGAACTTTGCTTGATCCACTTTGGAAGAAGGAGAAGAATGCCTGGTAGAAATAGAATCTCTGCATAAAACTCTCTAGGGAAAAATGAGTCTTGGATGATGGAAATCCAGCTTGGGAAGTGATTCTCAAGGAGTTACAAGGTGCCCCTAGTTCCTAATTTGATTTTTTTTTCCTCAATCCTTTGTCCTTGATATCAAAGGGGAAGAAGAGGAGAAGAGGAGAAGATTATGTATAAATAATTTCATGTTATATGTTAGGGTGAGTTGGCACATGTTTCCATCAATGACAAAAGGGGAGATTGTTGGAAGAATGAAGAAGGTGCCCTCTGAGTTTGTTGTCATTGATTCCAACATTGGTTGGTAACTAACTAATTGTGTATCCATGATGATCTATTATTTTGGTCCATAAATCCTCTTAGTAAAAGGAAATTCTATGTGTTTTTGATATGTTGCTCAAGAGTGTCAGTTATAGGTATAAACAAGTTTTTAGTGAGTTTGTGTGATTTGGTTGAATTATCCAAGTGACAAAAGTTCAGTAATATTTTGGCCAATAAGGTTAAGAATTGTTTGTCCATTGTGTGTTCCTTATTAGGTTTGGGTTGACCTAGTGTTTGGATAACACCTTTTTTTTTGTGCACCAAAAGGAAATTTTTATTGAGATGACAAGAAATTTTGAATTTTTGGTCTTCACATTTAATTAGGATGACCTAATTGATAAAGGAAAACATGGCCATATATATGTGTGTGTGTATGATGGATAGAAATGTATATACATAGAGATATAGACATAGAGTATGGTATGTGAGTGATGTGACAAGTGTAATAGTGTGAAGTTACTGATAGTGTTTGCACACCGACAACGAGAGCAGAATTTTGGTACTATTAGAGCTTAACTGAAACTATTTTCTGCACTTTGTAAGTGCACTTATCTAGTTCATTTTTGGTAGTGAACCACATCTTTTTGTATCTTAGCTATAAGCCATATTTTTTATTTATATTGTGAGCCTTTCAAGGATAGTGAGACTTGGTAGTGAGCCCTATAATATCTTATAACCAGTTATAATATATTGTGAAATAATCCTCATCGTGTTTTTTCCCCCTTTGGGTTTTCCACGTAAAAATATTGATTTCAATGTGTTATGATCTCTTTTATGTTTTGGTTCACTGATGCAACTAGATATGGATTGATAATTGGATAGTTAATAATTAATTTCTCTAGCAAAATACTGATTCACCTCTCTCTCAATATTCAATGTATTCAACATCTAGAACCACAAGTGACCTTTTGGACCTATAGAATTTAATAAATGCTAAATATTTCTCAATACTAGAAGAGAGTATTTCACATATGAAATAGGTTAGACCCATGTTGTGTCAATATTCATATGAACATTGTTAACCATCAACTACTAATATGTAGATATATCATGTACTTGATGATTATTAGACCATGAGTAGGTCTTTATGCTCACTGAAATTATGAAAATTCTTGATTATAATATAGGCTCAAAGCTTGAGAACTATAGCAATTATTATTTTATCTTAGAAAAGAATATGATGTATGTAGTATGTAGTTTTCCCTTGTAATATAATTTTACGTGGTAGTGTTATCAAATGATATAAATATTTACTTATATATTTACATATGTATATATGATACATATATATATTTGTAGATATAATTACATATAGAGACATTGTTTATATTGAACAATGATATGAATTTTTGTGTGTATGTGCATGTGTGTGTGTGTTTTTTTGTGTATGTATGTACATATATAAGTGAATTATCTACAAATGCATAGATAAAGGGATAGGATATTTACTCAATCAAAGGTAAATATTATTATTGTGGAAACAAGATCAATGTCTAGTTTGGTGTAAGTTTATGAAATAAAAACTTAAATTATGTGTAATAATGCACTACAATAAACCAATGTTATATTGTCTTGATGTGAATATGTATATACTTATCTATCCACATCATTTTGTTACCATGAAAGTGAAATTATAATTTTCAATAACTAGTTTGAGAGGGAAGTGTGTGAATATATGACACACATATCTGTTATGAAATGTGTATATTTTATTATTAAATATTTGGAAAAGTAATGCAAAATAACTACTTGCATTTTTAGTGCATAGTGTCTATTTATTACAAACTAGTCACATAGGTCGTACTTAACTAGAGGGTATCTTGAGTTTTAAGATAGATTATATATATTTCAAATGAACCACTAATTATTTTATGGCATGTTGATCATGATGATTTCCTAGATTTATTACCCTCATGAAGGGTAGGGCTAGTTCTTGATGGAAGGTGTGTGGGGGACCATTGGTCTATGGTTGGAAGAAAAGTGCTCAGGTGATGTTCACCCTCTTGTAGTTGAGAAATGTTAAAGTATTGGTTTATCAAAGAATTTTAATTTTTACATTATGTCATCATTATGAAACTTGTAATATATAATTGTAAATTGAATTGTTGAGCCATTATATATATTATGTGATATTTGATGAAAATAACTATCTTTAGTTGATCTAATGAAATTCCTAATGTGTTTTGTATTCATTTCAAAAAAAAATCTATAGTTTCTATTTACTCTTTTTTTTCATTGAAAAAAATATAATATGATGATATAAAAGAAGTTTTTTGTTACCTATATTAGAAAAAGTGGTGTTTGTTAAACTTGCATACATAACTAACCTACTATAAGAGAGGGGGACCAACCACACCAAGGATTCAAGTCATAGAGATCCGAGAGTGGAGGGTTGCCCTTACCTCAAGCTAATGAGTGTTTGGGATAAGAATCGAGAATGAAGAGCACTATCAAGTGCTTTTGTCACTCTACAAATCAAAAATCCTAAACGAGGCTAAATGAGATAGTTTATGGAGTTCAAATTTTACCTCAGATAGCTCTCTATTCAAGGAAGGCAGTGTAGGTATGGGATGACAGTGTAGTGCACTGGTGTCCATATAGCCAAAAAACATGAAATGTAGTGTACAACACCAAAGAACCTACTAACTGCCTAGCTCACTAGCTTTATGAAATAAACAAAAGTATGAAGTATGAAAATTAGCTATGTAAGAGATAAAGCAAGTAGATGAAGACAAGGGTGATGAATATCAACTCACTAAATATCTAGTTCGCCAGTGAGCTCCATACACATGTTCACCTACACAAAAGAAAGATGGGAATTTTTTTGGGTTGTATAGGGGTTTTCCTTAGTTAAACCCCACTTTGGTCTTTCCACCTCCATGGATAGCCAAAAAAGCCACAAAGTAGAAAGTACTATAAAGGAAAGTATTGAACACTGCAAAAGATGCAATGCTACTCTATCAAACCACAAAAGGAA
>VDFB02072274.1:94483485-94506052 GCA_007258455.2 Sequoia sempervirens | reverse complement strand
CTAAGATTCATTTATTTAATAATCAAGAAGACATAATGAATAAAAGGAAATTAAATAAATTAAGAAACTTATTTAATTGTAAGAAGATATTAGACCATTAGTGACGTATTGAATAAATAAATAAAATTTATTTATTTAATAATCATGAAGAATACAAGAAACATGAATTAATTTTATTTTTTTTATCCATAAGGTGGTAATTTAATAGATAATAAAGAATTTTACACCCATCGACAAAGCAGGAATTATATCAGAGACTTCCATCATCAACCAAAAAAAACTAACCAGGAGAAACAACTATGCCATACAGTCCCAGTGCAAGAAAGAGTTCCAAACAAAGGATTTGAAACAGAGGCCTAGCCTCATCAAACAAAAAACATACTGCTCAAGTTTGAAGCTACCAAAATTAACAAGTTGTAGACCAAAAGAAACCATAGGCAGACAACAACTAGCACCTGACATAATTCACATGAAGTCGTTTAACTCTGTAAACCTAATGAAACCATCTAACCACTCCAACCCATCCTCTGGCACCAACTTCAACTTTTGCTTCAGGAAATCCACCGCAATGCAGGCCCTTTGAGGTCTAAGAGAAAGGGAAAAACTTTGACAGCTTCATTAGACTCCCATAGAAAAGCCAGGTCAGCAGGGCACGGAATACCTTTACCTATAAAGGCCGCCTTCAATGTCATTTCAAGACCACCGAGTAAATTGTCCTGAAACAGACGAACCATCATCTCCTAGCCTCTGCCTTCGGGGTATCCAGGTCCAGAAGCATGGCAAGAAATTGGAATGAAATATGTGCATTGTCTCTGGTGAATTCATTCCTTTCCAAGTGCCCTTTGCCAAGGACCATTTTAACAGCAACCATTGACGTCGGGTCATCCAAGAGCAAGATGTTCTTTAACCTCTAGTCTGTGACTTCTCGAAAGGCAATCTGCCTTTCCTTGGCCACTAAAGAAACCAAAGTGTCAACACCGAAAGTTCCAGGCCTTCCACCGAGATGTGAATGATAAATTTTGATTCGACATTCTAGCCATTTGTAAGTCTTTGACAGCCACTCCCTACAACAAAAAAATAGAAGACAAAACCAAAATACGAAGCCCATGTTTTAGAAATGACTTCATTAGCTCAATTAAAATGCCTGAATGATGATCAGTTAGGCCTTCGCATACGAAACAGGATAATGGTGAAGTGAAAATGTCCTTGACATGAGTAAAGATACGGCCTCCGTCCATCCTACTTAAAACCATTATCAATGCAATTGATGGGAATTCCCACTCGGCACGTCTGAAAACAAGGAAAGGATAGCCATGCCCGACGTGTCACACTAACGACACAGTGAGAATAGAGCCAAACATGCCCCCAGTCCATCTCCAAATTTTTTGCAAATTTCAAAGGCAGTCGATAAAACAAGAGAAGAACACCTTCTTTCGGCTAAATTTAGGAAGTTGGAAGTGACAAGAACATGCCAAATCCAATGTCTTCATGTCCATCCCATCTGCCACCTCATGTCCACCCTAGACACCATATGCCCATATGAGGGGCAAGGGGAGCCCACCCTACCACCCACAAGAAACATGAATTAATTAAATAATAATGAATTATTTAATTAATAGTGAGAAGTGGACCGAGGACATAATTAAAATGTCATAATTATGCTAGGACAAAAGTGGTAAAATAGAGCTTGTAGGCCTAGGACATTTTTAAGTGTCTACAACAATATCTTTGGACACAAGGCTAACCAATATAGGTCAAGCATGAATACAAATTTGTTTGATAAAGGATATGTTGTTTTCTACACTTGTGACAAACCAAGACATATCTCAAAATTCTATAGGAGTAAAATTGGGAGAAAACTTAATATGGAATAGAAGAAAAAATCCTATGAATAAAGTAGATCTTGAAGAATTAAGGAAAGAAATGGAAAAAAAATTGATGAAGAAGGAAGAACCTAAGAACAAGGATGAATCAAATACCCCTGAATTTGCATCTGGTGTAGATACCTCTTCTAAGAACTAAGCCTAGTAATGGTTTAAAGGGGATTAGACATAGAAAAATCTAAAAAGCCCCCTGATATATGAGGTGTCAGGTGATGACACAGGGATATGTGATGCAAGTCATCATTTTGAAGTCATTGGAGAAAATTTTGGTAGATACTAAGAAAATCAAGAGAATTGTAGAGATCTTCTTGGTTTACAATATGTTTCATAAAGTGGTTGGTAGCTTTAAAGTTGAAAAACAATAAATGTGAATTTAAAAAATAAAATCATATGTAATATTAAAGCAAGAGACTAAGTTAAGAGAAAGCACCTTTATGCAATTTGGGAAAAGAAGTGCAAGCTAAAGTCAAATTGAAGGCAATTTAGTGCATCATACATCGAAACCATAGTTCTCAAAAAATAGTAAAAGGTATTCTTTTTTATTTGAATTCTATGGATTTTAAGGTTGAAGGAACTCTTTCTTAAGCTTATTCAAGATTGTTTGAGGAAAATGGCCACACCTACTTTTGTGGAGCTTTCTGAGAGGACCCAACCAAGATTCAGAAGACATTCATGGAGAGTATATGAAAATGACCCCATGGGTGTGTTCTCACACATTCCAAGCCATGTGCTACCCATTGAGGATCCAAGAACATACATTCACAGGAAGCTTGAAGAATTCAATCACCAAGAATTGAAGGATTTGTGGAACAATAAGTTGATGGGAGATGATGTATTGCTCAAGGAAGAATATGAAAACCTAGTTCAAATGAAGCTGAACATTTGGAACTAGTTTCCAAAGTTTTCCAGTGAGAGTGAGGAAAAATTTGTCAGAATGGCCATCAATAGGGTTCATAACAAATTTATGTGGACAAATGAATCAATATTTATCAACAAGGAGGAAATTTGAGCTGTAATTGGTCTTTATGATACTTGACCCATTCTAGTTCTAAAGGAAATAAAAAATTATGAAGTCACAAGGTTGAATGGTGCTAAGTTTTATGGAAGAGATTTAACCACAAAGACTATTGTAAACCTTTCCATCAAGTATGTTTCCATCATGATTGGGCATAAAACCTATTTTACTAATTGAGAAAATTCAATGTCTACTACGAAAATTCACACTACTTATGAAATGGCGGTGAATGGAAAATATTTTGATCTTTGTGAGTTGCTTAGGTTGCAACTTATGGAAAACCTGAGTATTATGAAGGTAAAGAAGAATGTCTATCAATTTGGCACTCTAGTTTTTTGTCTGTTATTATATTTTCTAAGGGAGTTATTAGGAAGAAAATCCTTACTATGGGATAACACTAGGCCAGTTTCTCATTAGATTTGTGATCATTTGTCCAGTATAGGATATTTTAGGGCAGAAAACAATACCCTAACTACTTTCTTTGCAGTCTTTCAAAATGAAATGTATGAAATAAATAGGATTCCAAGGTGTTTTTTGAAGAAGTACAAAAATGATCTATAGGGTATGTGCAGGATCATGATGGGCCAAAAAGTGGCAATATGATGGGTATGTGGCTGAAAACTATTTTTTTACCCAAAATTGATGAAATGAAAAGGGTTTTTAAAGGAGATTCTCATCTTTCCACCGATATAAATTATGCTTAACTTTGAATTTAATAAGTAATTATTATTCATTTTCTATTCAAATTACGACTAAAGTCCTGATTGATAGGATGATTGAAAAACATCTATAGCTTTCAAACAATACTTATTCAGAACCAAACATAGGTTACGATTCTGCATGATTCCAAAATAGCACTGAATTGTTTCTTTAATAACGGGTTATGCGTCGGACATGCCGTAATGAAAATGGCATTTAATGGTTCAGGAAACATTGGCAAAAAATGGTCACGATTCAGGGCTGAGTCCTTTCATTATAACCGAAAAGGATAAAAATATGGTCATTTATTGCGGTTTGGGGCGGCCAGATGACACTCATTACATGCCCGAAGCCACCAGCGACCGTAATTTTTTGCAATGCACCGGTATTGCTTAGGTGTAACCTGGACTTAGCTGGCGGAAAACCCATACAACAGCCAACGTCCCGCTGGAGCATACGCCCCAGCCGAGGGTATTTAAGGCTCAAGGAAGCACTTTGGCCTGGGCCGATGGCTGTTGAACTCGTGGCTGGCTACAACCAACCCACTGACCACTGTGAATCCACTCTTTATCGGCTAAAAAATATTAAGGTTTGGGCCTTGGTTGTTGGCACTACAGGCAAGAAGCCCCACCAGTTCACCAAGGAGCCTCCCCTTAATAGGAGGGTAAATAACAAACTCCATTGTTGACGCGGTAGAGAGCGACCCCGCGAGGTTTGAACTGCCACGGCAGTCCCACCATTTCACCAAAGGGTCACTTCCCACCTGCATCAATCAAACGTCACTGGGGCCAGACTTTTAAAACCTAGAAGTAGGGAAACTTCATTGATTTGCTTACATATATTCTATTCTTACATATTTTTGAAATAATATATAGATAACTTATTCAAATTTTTATGTCAAGTTTCCTAACTCAAATTTTTCTGAATTTTTTGCCACTTAAGGGCTTTTTTTTTCCATGATGATCCTACACATACCCTATAACATTTCTTGTGTCTACAAATGAATGCATCATTGAGGCTATAGAACCCATAATCTGATGGATTGAACCTCTAGGATATGAGATTGAAGAAAAAATGTCAAAAAGGTACATTGAGATTATGTTGTCTAATCCTAAGAACCCTTCTCTACCTAGGCTCAGTACATATGAGGATAAATCTATTGAATTCCATTTGGATGCTACTATACCTAAAATAAGAAATAAGATCGAAGCTTTCTTCTAAGATAAAACATACACTATGGATGATATAGAACAATTGAAGGGGGCTCTTGATAAAAATAAATCCAAATCTATTGAAAGCTCCCTAGACCCAAAAAATTAGGAAGACTATCTTCTAGTGCTACACCAACACCTATTCCTAGTTCTACCACCCCTAGTGGTGCTAATGTTGAGAAAGGGAAGATGAAAGGAAAAAGTTTCTTTGTATCTATTAGTGTTTTCGCCCCTACTGGTACCAACACCAGGTCATCTAAGAAGGACATACCTATTGCTGCACCATCTACATATTTAGGAAGAAGAAGAGTGAAACAGAAGGTTGACAGGAAAGGAAGTTTGAGTGATGTTGTTTAGGAATAAATTGAACTTTGCTTAGAAGAAGATCAATAGCTGAAAAGAAATAGAAAAGGTAGTACCTCTGGTGAAGAATCCAAAACCACAGTTGACATATCTACTAATGAGGAGATAGAGGAAGAGGAGGATTATTACCAAATTCATGTACACACAAAGAATAATGAAGAAGGCTTATATATTCTTGTGGAGGACATGCATGGTTCTCCTCTAGTAAGTGATCAACCACCCTTAGTTATTAGATCCTTAGTAAATAATATGATTGGAAATGATCTTATGTCAACTACTGAGTTATATGTTAAGGTTAATGTTGAAGGGAAGTAAACCATCATAAATTCTTTTACTTAGTACATAGTTATTTTGCAATATAAATATGTATACCATACAGTCAAAATTCACTAAAAATGTGTGGAAAGAATTAGTACTTAGAAGGTAAGAGGCTTTGAGTTTTGAAGACAAGATGAGAAGTTAAGCCTTAAAATCCATTAGTTCAACTTATTTGGAGATAGAAGCTTCAAATCTACTAAAAGAATGTTCTACATTATTTAGAGTCAAGCAGAGAGTCAACATGTTAATGACTAAGGAAGATGACTATGTTGAAGAGGTAAGGAAATAAACTCAAGATGTGATTAAGAAATTAGGAAGGAGCTATAAGACAAGAACCAATTCTTCATCTCACACTTCTCAAACATAAGAACCTGCTACTATTACAGAAGTATTGGATAACCTAGTCTAAGAGACTATTGATAAGACACTTGGTGCTTCAAAGACCCCTGCCCCTTCAACTAGCATAGAAATAACTACCAGTAAGAGGTATGATGACCATCATAGAGATCAATCTAGTGAAAAGAGAGAAGAACATCAAGAATCTACCAAAAATAGGGTAGAGAAAAATAAAGATGAAAGTGAAGGGGGTAAGTAAAGAAAGAAGAATAATGGAAAGGATGACAAGGATAAAAGTGGGAAAGAAAATAGAGATAAATCTTTTGAAAATGTCATCTAGAGAGAAAGAAGAAAAAGAAGAATAATAAGAAGAAGAAGAAAAGGAAGAAGAAAAGAAGAAAGAGGAAGACAAGAAAGCCATTCCAATTGAAGGAGAAATATTCAAAGGCCCTAAATCATCAAAGCCATTCAAAGAACCATTCAAAAGTACTCTTAAAGGTCTTCTTTCACGACAAGCTATAATCCAACCTATGCTTCCACCTTAGCTAGTCAAGTTACCATCTCACCCAAGTTATGGGGACTTGACAGAGGTTACAGTGAGTGAAAAAATAAATCTAAGTGAAACTTTTCTTTGCTCTGCCACATAAGAGGTTATAGAGTCATATCAAAAGGGCAATGAGTTGATCAATGAATCCATTAAATCTTTATAGGAGATAGCCCCTACTATTACATCAGAAAACTCTTTATCCTAGATTGAAAACTTGAGGATTATATTTGATACATTCAAATAGTACACATCTAATATTAAGGTATAGACATCAAAAGAAGTGGAGTTGAATCTGTTAGAGAAAAGACTATTGTTTCTATAAGACAAGTGTACAATTGCACATGACAAGGCTTTGCAAAATTTAAAAGAAGTAAGAGAATGTGATGGGGAAGTTGATTTGCTATTTTTAGTGCACGAAGTGGCTAGAAGCCACTTTAGGTATCAAGGAATTAATGGACTCAATTGAGTCTCAACTTGTTGATGAATCAAAAGATTATAAGATTGCATATGATAGAAACTATGTTCGGTGAGTTTCTATTACAAATCTTCAAAGAAAGTTCTTCATCTTGCAGAGGTAGAGGGAAGATGCTAGGAGATGGTATGCCCAGCTTGGAGACCTGGTTATGTCTGAAAATGTCTCTATATCAAATACATTGATGGAAGCATAAAAACTTGAGAAAATGAACTTTGCTTGATCCACTTTGGAAGAAGGAGAAGAATGCCTGGTAGAAATAGAATCTCTGCATAAAACTCTCTAGGGAAAAATGAGTCTTGGATGATGGAAATCCAGCTTGGGAAGTGATTCTCAAGGAGTTACAAGGTGCCCCTAGTTCCTAATTTGATTTTTTTTTCCTCAATCCTTTGTCCTTGATATCAAAGGGGAAGAAGAGGAGAAGAGGAGAAGATTATGTATAAATAATTTCATGTTATATGTTAGGGTGAGTTGGCACATGTTTCCATCAATGACAAAAGGGGAGATTGTTGGAAGAATGAAGAAGGTGCCCTCTGAGTTTGTTGTCATTGATTCCAACATTGGTTGGTAACTAACTAATTGTGTATCCATGATGATCTATTATTTTGGTCCATAAATCCTCTTAGTAAAAGGAAATTCTATGTGTTTTTGATATGTTGCTCAAGAGTGTCAGTTATAGGTATAAACAAGTTTTTAGTGAGTTTGTGTGATTTGGTTGAATTATCCAAGTGACAAAAGTTCAGTAATATTTTGGCCAATAAGGTTAAGAATTGTTTGTCCATTGTGTGTTCCTTATTAGGTTTGGGTTGACCTAGTGTTTGGATAACACCTTTTTTTTTGTGCACCAAAAGGAAATTTTTATTGAGATGACAAGAAATTTTGAATTTTTGGTCTTCACATTTAATTAGGATGACCTAATTGATAAAGGAAAACATGGCCATATATATGTGTGTGTGTATGATGGATAGAAATGTATATACATAGAGATATAGACATAGAGTATGGTATGTGAGTGATGTGACAAGTGTAATAGTGTGAAGTTACTGATAGTGTTTGCACACCGACAACGAGAGCAGAATTTTGGTACTATTAGAGCTTAACTGAAACTATTTTCTGCACTTTGTAAGTGCACTTATCTAGTTCATTTTTGGTAGTGAACCACATCTTTTTGTATCTTAGCTATAAGCCATATTTTTTATTTATATTGTGAGCCTTTCAAGGATAGTGAGACTTGGTAGTGAGCCCTATAATATCTTATAACCAGTTATAATATATTGTGAAATAATCCTCATCGTGTTTTTTCCCCCTTTGGGTTTTCCACGTAAAAATATTGATTTCAATGTGTTATGATCTCTTTTATGTTTTGGTTCACTGATGCAACTAGATATGGATTGATAATTGGATAGTTAATAATTAATTTCTCTAGCAAAATACTGATTCACCTCTCTCTCAATATTCAATGTATTCAACATCTAGAACCACAAGTGACCTTTTGGACCTATAGAATTTAATAAATGCTAAATATTTCTCAATACTAGAAGAGAGTATTTCACATATGAAATAGGTTAGACCCATGTTGTGTCAATATTCATATGAACATTGTTAACCATCAACTACTAATATGTAGATATATCATGTACTTGATGATTATTAGACCATGAGTAGGTCTTTATGCTCACTGAAATTATGAAAATTCTTGATTATAATATAGGCTCAAAGCTTGAGAACTATAGCAATTATTATTTTATCTTAGAAAAGAATATGATGTATGTAGTATGTAGTTTTCCCTTGTAATATAATTTTACGTGGTAGTGTTATCAAATGATATAAATATTTACTTATATATTTACATATGTATATATGATACATATATATATTTGTAGATATAATTACATATAGAGACATTGTTTATATTGAACAATGATATGAATTTTTGTGTGTATGTGCATGTGTGTGTGTGTTTTTTTGTGTATGTATGTACATATATAAGTGAATTATCTACAAATGCATAGATAAAGGGATAGGATATTTACTCAATCAAAGGTAAATATTATTATTGTGGAAACAAGATCAATGTCTAGTTTGGTGTAAGTTTATGAAATAAAAACTTAAATTATGTGTAATAATGCACTACAATAAACCAATGTTATATTGTCTTGATGTGAATATGTATATACTTATCTATCCACATCATTTTGTTACCATGAAAGTGAAATTATAATTTTCAATAACTAGTTTGAGAGGGAAGTGTGTGAATATATGACACACATATCTGTTATGAAATGTGTATATTTTATTATTAAATATTTGGAAAAGTAATGCAAAATAACTACTTGCATTTTTAGTGCATAGTGTCTATTTATTACAAACTAGTCACATAGGTCGTACTTAACTAGAGGGTATCTTGAGTTTTAAGATAGATTATATATATTTCAAATGAACCACTAATTATTTTATGGCATGTTGATCATGATGATTTCCTAGATTTATTACCCTCATGAAGGGTAGGGCTAGTTCTTGATGGAAGGTGTGTGGGGGACCATTGGTCTATGGTTGGAAGAAAAGTGCTCAGGTGATGTTCACCCTCTTGTAGTTGAGAAATGTTAAAGTATTGGTTTATCAAAGAATTTTAATTTTTACATTATGTCATCATTATGAAACTTGTAATATATAATTGTAAATTGAATTGTTGAGCCATTATATATATTATGTGATATTTGATGAAAATAACTATCTTTAGTTGATCTAATGAAATTCCTAATGTGTTTTGTATTCATTTCAAAAAAAAATCTATAGTTTCTATTTACTCTTTTTTTTCATTGAAAAAAATATAATATGATGATATAAAAGAAGTTTTTTGTTACCTATATTAGAAAAAGTGGTGTTTGTTAAACTTGCATACATAACTAACCTACTATAAGAGAGGGGGACCAACCACACCAAGGATTCAAGTCATAGAGATCCGAGAGTGGAGGGTTGCCCTTACCTCAAGCTAATGAGTGTTTGGGATAAGAATCGAGAATGAAGAGCACTATCAAGTGCTTTTGTCACTCTACAAATCAAAAATCCTAAACGAGGCTAAATGAGATAGTTTATGGAGTTCAAATTTTACCTCAGATAGCTCTCTATTCAAGGAAGGCAGTGTAGGTATGGGATGACAGTGTAGTGCACTGGTGTCCATATAGCCAAAAAACATGAAATGTAGTGTACAACACCAAAGAACCTACTAACTGCCTAGCTCACTAGCTTTATGAAATAAACAAAAGTATGAAGTATGAAAATTAGCTATGTAAGAGATAAAGCAAGTAGATGAAGACAAGGGTGATGAATATCAACTCACTAAATATCTAGTTCGCCAGTGAGCTCCATACACATGTTCACCTACACAAAAGAAAGATGGGAATTTTTTTGGGTTGTATAGGGGTTTTCCTTAGTTAAACCCCACTTTGGTCTTTCCACCTCCATGGATAGCCAAAAAAGCCACAAAGTAGAAAGTACTATAAAGGAAAGTATTGAACACTGCAAAAGATGCAATGCTACTCTATCAAACCACAAAAGGAAAATGAAGTGATACCACCTCCACCCAAAGGCTCTCAAGGACGATGAAGGAGAATGCAAGAAACAAGCATGGCAAAGTTGACACAACTACAGTAGTGATGAAGAGAGGTCTCGCAAGACTCCAAACTCGTAGCTTCTATGGTAGCCCCACATGTATAAGGATGGAATTGATGGGGTAACAAGATTGCTTGCTACAATGCTCAATGTAGCTGTGAAAATTCTTGAAAAAATGTATTAGATTGCTGGAAAATTCTAGAAGAATTAATGAATGAGTGTGTAGAAGATGAAGTGATAGTGAAATGGATGCATTTGAAGAAAAAAATGGGAGAGGAGTCATTTTCAAGTTAGTTGGTTGCACAAAGGAATTGCAATTCATCCCTAATGAGGAGTGTAACATCCATGTGGACTCCAAATGTGGGAATGTGTCAGGGATGTTAGCACATTGTGTAGATGTCTACATGGTGCACTCGTGTCCTTGAAGGAAATTCCCCTACCGACACACACAATAGGTACCAAGTGGATGGAAGGTAGGTGGGTGATGTGGAATTTTTCTTTTGGATTTGGTTTTCTAAGGTGAGGGTATGCAAAAGGAGAATTTACACATGGGGTGCAAATTCACTCCTATACATTTTTCCCCCACTTTAGCAAGCACAAGTATCAATGAGTGTTCATTAAAGTAGATCAAAGAGTTAGAAATGTATACCTAAACTATCAAGGAAGCATACATCAATCTAGAAAGCTTGAGAGCATAGGGTAGGAAAAGGACTCCACAGGTACTCTCTCTTAAAGAGGTTTGAGCAAAAGGAATCTATAGCTCTATGAAACTATGAAGCTTCACAAAGTACACCAAAGGCCCACATACCAATGATGGGAAAATCCCATAGGATGCAAGCACTTCATAAGTCCTCAAACCTGCAAAGAAGGAATTCCCCCAAGTACTCTCTCATGAAGGAAGCCCAATGTAAGGGGACTTCATAGAGTTAGAGTAGAAAGTAGCTTCGTAGGTGCACCTATAAAGAAACATGTTAATCTATAGATAAAACATGTCAAAAAACAAAAATCATCCATACAATTAAACAACTAGACAACCAAGAAAATAAAAAATATTTCAAAGGGGTCCACTCAGGGGACACACTATTTGAAAGTGAGAGAATTTTTTCCAAATAAATTCAACATAAAGGATTCCTTTTGAAATATGTTCACTTCATCAAGGAATTCAAAAGGAAGAAAATTCCCCCTTGTGAGGGGAAGGTTGAGCCTTTTCCCATAGGAAAATTTCCTCCCTCATTGGAGGAAATTTTTTCAAGTTCTTTCTTTGTGAACCCATGATGAAGGAAAATGTTCTACTAAGGGGTCCTTGTTGAGAATGTGATTTTTGAAAAAGTTTACAAAGATTTTCAAGAAAATATTCATTAGTCATCAAATGCATTTTCTGAAAATCGGAGTTGACATGGTAGCACCCCCTTAGGATGGTGTGTGATGAGCACAAGGCATGTGGAATCCTAAGGAGAGAAAAAAAAGAAGGAAAAAGTGATGTTGTGCCCCATGGGACATATTGAGATGTCACCGTGGTGATGTTTTCTCACACACAAGGGACAACACACGAATGCCACAACATCACAACTCAAGCAAAGAAGAGAGAAATATAAAAACACTACGAAAAATAAACAATAACATCATGAACAAGGGACATAGGGGTGATCTAATATTTTAGGGTTAAAGTTGCTCATAAACATATATAAGTAGATAAAATAGTATATAGATGAACTATCATCAACCCCCTACTATATCAAACTATATGAAGAACGCACAAGAAAACAAAATAAAAAATAAAAAATTGGGTAAACATGGAAGGGAGTTCTAAATGCCCCCAACACTTTGCATTGCCCCTAATTTTTCAAAAATCAACACAGATAATGAAGGAATAATGATGACACAAATAGAGGATGTTTCATGACACATAATCACTTTTGTATCCAATCACCCACAAGGGTGACAAGAGTCATCTAGGAACACATACCGTAATAATGGGGGAACTTATCACAACAAAATCACACATAATCTAAATGTAAAGAAGAGGTGTCCCCCTAACACTCATCAAAAAAGAGGTCATCTACTTCCCAATCTAGATCAATATACAGGGAAGGAGGATGAGCCTACAATGGTATAATATTAAGGGGGGGAACTTCCAACCCTCCTGCAACAAGGGATAAGGAAGAAGGCCCCACAAGGCCTTCTTCACTCAGCTATTGTGGAGGAAAGGTCAAAAACTTCACAAAGATCCCTGATAGGGCTAGAACCTCATCCAAAGAGGTAAACATGCACCTCATGGGAGTGCCATATGTTACCTCAATGGACAAGGGAGGTGGCACCTGAGATTCATTGCTAGGCTCACTGAGTGACTCAAGAGAAGTGATAAACTTAGGGGATGCCAAAAATTGCTCCTTCACTAGGACAACACATGCTAGCATAGGACTACCCTTTGAAGAGAATGTAATCCTCTTATGACCCCCATTGCTAGAAGGGCCAACCTCCACCTTCTAATTTTTGAAGAATGTGAGATCCCCATGGATAAGGCTGGAGGCGTAAAGGAGGAGAAGAAAAACATGGGAGACACCACCAAGGTGTTTGACATGTACAAGGTTATAGGGAATAGTGGGATTTTTGAAAGGGACATGAAGAGAGGAGGCTCAATTAGAGGAACAATAAAAACCTACAACTTTTTAGGGTCAAGGGTGTTCATGCTCATAGTAGGAGCTAGAAGCATAACTGAATTTAATTGATTTGAAGTAGAGGGGATGGGAGAGGACACAATAGGAGGCCCTAAAATAGGGTTGATTAGCTCCCCTTCCTTCTACAAAGTAACATGGTTAGTCACCAGATCCTTTCATCAATGCTTGTGCTCACACACAATGTAGTTTATGTGACTTAGGGAGCTAGAGACCAAAAGCTGAGAAGGAATAGAAGGCTCTTGCTTGGCCATCAGAGTGTCCATCACAACCATCTCTAGTGGAGGATGAGACTATTGGATGGGAGCATAAGGAACAGACTAAGAATAAGTTGGAGCAATACTAGGGGGAAGTCAACTCTAGCACCTCGACAGCGGGCCTTTTCCCACTTGTTGGCTTGGGAGTAGGAGTGGGAGGAGGCTACAGAGGTTGAGAAATAGAGGACTCCCATGAGAATGATTTCTACTATATAGATAAGCCCAAGGTCTAGGAGGCACATTAGGAAGGTCTGATATTTCAATATTGGATTTTATGCCAAGAAGGTACCATAAAAATTCTTATGTGATAGCTAGGAGTAGTCATCCATAAATCCTCTTTAGAAAGGGGGTGGAAGTGGTGCACTACTAATAGGAAGGCCTCTCCTTTTCCTTTCAAGAGGAGTAAGAAACTTGTTGCTACACTACCGTAGGAGTTACTTTCTGCTATCCTTTTCCCCCCAGTTTTATACTTCACATAATTTTGGTAAAGTAGGTCCATTCTATGAGGGAGTAGATCAACCGGGTAGGCCAAAAATGATCTAATGAATAACCCCCATGGGATACTAGTAATTGATATCTAGTGTCATGCAGGACATGCACAACACCTTTGTGGGAGAATTTTAAACACTTATGAATAATGAAAGTGATTACATTCATGGAAGCTAGTCACGAGATACCCAACTTCATCCTAAACAAATTGAATTTTGGAATAACATCAAAGACTATATTCATAGCCCTAGGTTCAACTAGGATGGAATGGGTTATGGAGCCATATGGCTTGAGAGAGAGGCCATCATGTGTATATATGGTAGAATTTGTTTCTTTTGATTCCTCATCAATGATGAATTTAACCATAATGTATCCTTTGTAATAACATTCACTCAGCTCGTGGGGTCAACTAGGACCCCTATCACAATGTTTATATTGATGCAAGTAGGAATGTATAGGGGAGAGGGCTTGTTATTCAAGGGAAAGTCCTGTGAGGTAAATGTCACATATGGGAATCCAATCACAGGCTATGGGGGAGGAGTAATCAAAACCATATTGACATATGTTGAGGGTTGAGGAGAAGCATCGAAGGGGTCAATAACCAAGTTCACAAAGTGAGACAAAAAATGGGTTCATGTAAATCTACAACTCACTATTGGCTTTTGCTATTAATTTATTAGCATTTTTTTCACCCCATCAAGACAAATGGTACTCTCATCAATGTGATCATGTATCTCATGATGCATAAGCATACAATGCTTGGTATCATGCTCATTAACTTGATGGTACTAACAAAAGAATTAACATCATACCAATAAGGATAAGGTTCCTTAAGAGCTTGATGATTTTCCAAAGTTATGGTCTTATCCTTCAACAAATTTTTCAAGATGGAAGAATAAGATTCTTCCAACTTCATAAACTTCCTATTGCATCTAAGGCTATGATCGTTACTCACAATGACTACATTTACAACAAATTTACCTTTTCCTAAGATAGACACAATAGAATTTCCTTCTTAAAAAGAGCACAAGGAAGGTCCCCCAAACTGAACTAACATTTGCTAATACTCTCATAAAGTGGCACATAGATGCACAAAGGAAGGGTATTTCATCAGGGAAAACTTCTCCTACTAGGCTTTGTGTAGGTTGCTTATGAGCACCTTCTGCACATCAGATTTAGGGATTAGGTATGAGATCTATGAAAAGAGTGCTTGGTATCACATTATGAAATCAATTATCTTCTCGCTACCCCCTTGCTTACATTGGACAAGATCTGATAAGGTCATCTTCAAACTGATGTTAGCCTAGAAATGATGGAGAAAATGATACATGAGTTGATCAAATGAGAATATATCTAAATTATTAGGAAAGCAGCAATGCCACTTGAGTGTTGTGTCTTTGAGAGATCAAGGAAAGATTTTTTCCATCATGAAAGAAATTTGTACACATGGTATTGAAGGCTAACACATGTTTGTAGATCCCCTTTTCCACCATACTTTTTAAACAGAGGAATATTTATTCCTTTTGGGATGAGAGTACTCATGATTGCTACCAACAGTCGGATATGTCAAAAGAAAGGTTGAAAATAGGCTAGATGGAGGCTTGGGAAAGTCTTTCCAACTAATTTTGTATCCAACCCATGTTCTAAAGAGGGGAATTTAGAATAGGTTCAAAGGATGACAGAGGCCCATTGGAACCACCATAACCACCTTTGGAGCTGCTACTGTGACCACTGCTAGAGCCACCACCACTAACAGGGCCTCCACTAGAGCCACCTCTACTACTGGAACCACCACCATGGCCTCCACCAAATCCACCTCCCCCATTGCCACCTTTGCTACCAAAGCTTCCACCACTCATTCTACTGGAGCCACAACTGCTAGAGGTAGTAGGAGGGATGAAACTAAAACCAAGGGCTACTCTACTCACCTTGATGGTAGGGGGCCTTTGAGAATCAAAGGAGACATTGATTGAGAGGCCTATTTCTACCATGCATATAGATGTGGTAGGAATTGAAATGCATATTTGTCTTTCATAGGCATTGAGCACTTCCCCTTGGGTAGTACCTGATCTAGACTTGTACGAGGGGATATAAGTTTCAGTTAGATTGGAAAGGCCACATAAGAACTCTATATCCATCTGATCCTTTCCTAATATATGTCTCACCTTGCTCATAAGCCTAGTGGCTCTTTCCATGCTTGATGATCTCTCGAAATGCTTCACAACATCTAAAAAAAAATTATTCAATGCTAAGAGGTTTTCTACAAGGATATGTACGGCCTCATCCTCATCCATGGATGAAGCTATAGGGGATGCTAGAGGGGTAGGAATGTGAGTTTTCTTGTCTATGAAACCTATTTTATCTATGAAACCCATAGGAGAACTAGTAGTAAAATTAGTAGCTAAACCAGTAGAAAAACCAAAGGTGAAACTAGATGTGACCTTTGTCTTTCCCATTAGTAGGTGTCACACACTTCTCCTAACAATGTACCTAAAAGTTGTGGAATAGGTTGTGAAGCTCGTAAATCTTCACAACACTCACTTTTACAATAGTTACTAGACGTGAGCGAAAAGTCTCGACATAGGAAAATGCATAGACATTGTTCACATTGGGCTCACTAAAAATGTAAGAGAAGGGGACCAACCATGCCAACACTCCAAGTCATGGAGAGCTGAGAGCGGAGGGCTACCCTAACTCACCTCATGCTAATGGTTGTTTGGGATAAGAATCAAGAATGAAGAGAAATTTCAAGTTCTTTTGTCACTCTACAAATCTAAAAGTCTAAATAGGGCTAGACAAGTCAATTTCTAGAGTTTAAACTACACCTTAGACAACACTCTATCTAAAGATGGTAGCGTGGGTTTGGGATCGCAACATGACACGTTGGCATCTTTATAGCTATAAAATTTGAAATTCACTGTAAAACACCAGAGAACCTACTAGTTTCCTAGCTAACTAGCTTTAATGAAATAAAAAATTGTATGAAGTATGAAAAGTAGCTATGTAAAAGATAAAACAAGTAGATGAAGACAAAGGTGATGAATACCAACTCACTACATCTCTATTTTGCTAGTGAGCTCCACATAAATTTTCAGGTACACACAAGAAAGAGGGAAAAATGTTGGGCTATATAGGGGCTTTCCTCAGTCAAACCCCTGCTTTGGTGTTTCAACCTCCATGGATAGCCAAAAGAACCATGGAGTAGAAAGTGTGATAAAGGAAAGAAGAAAGGAAAGTACTAAACACTACAAAATATGTAATGGTACTCTATCGAACCACAAAAGGAAAATGAAGTAATACACAACCTCCACCCAAAGGATCTCAATGTCGATGAAGGGAGAATGTAAGCAATGAGCTTAGAAAAGTCGACACAATCACAACAATAACGAAGGGAGGTCACACAAGACTCCAAACTCGTAGCTTCTATGGTAGTACCACACGTACATAGATGAAATTGATGAGGTGACAAGATTGCTTGTTTCAATGCTCAATGGAGTTGTGAAAATGCTTCGGAGAATGTGTTAGATTGCTGAAAAATCCTAGAAAAATGAACGAATGAGTGTGTAGAAGATGAAGTTATAGTGAAAAGGATGCATTTGAAGACCAAAAATTAGGGGAGAAGGAGTCATCTTTTAGGTTAGTTAGTTGTACAAATTTTTTACAATTCATACCCAATTAGTAGTGTTATGTCCCTGTAGACTCCAAAGGTAGGAATATGTCAAGGAAAACAACACACCGCATAAACGATCATGCACCATACTCGCATCCCTGACAAAACTTTCTGCATTGGTACACACAACATGTGCCAAGTGGATGGAAGGTAGGTGGGTGATGTGTAATTTCACCTTCAGGTTTGGTTTTCTAATGTGAGGGTATACAAAAGGGGAATTTACACAAGGGGTGTAAATTTTCTCCTATACACCAATAAATCTCCAATTTTATCTTCCACTACATTATCTATTAGTAAGAAATCTCTTCTACTATTTTAATTAAAAATGTGAACCATTAAAAAAAATAAGTATTTGCAAATATTTCAACATATAACAATATTCATCAACCCTATTACCTATAAAGTAATTGTTAATCAAAGTTATCTAATAAAACCCTCTTAAAATCTTTATAATGATCAATATATTGATATTTTTTAATTTTTTCTCTATAACAATATTTTACATTTACTGCTTTGGATCATACGCAATGATCCACCATCAAGATGAGTTTGGGATAGATATTATTAATTTTCCAAATCCTTTAATTTTGTTTCTAGGTGAAATAGTATAATATTAAATTTAAAATAGATTAAATTTTATATTATAGTAGAATAACTAGGTAATCCAATGACCAATTTCTTTTATAAAAGGCATAAGATCCTAAAATATATTATACTGTAAGAATATGGAAATTAAATCATAAGAAAAAATTGCAAAACATGTACACAACTTCAACATAAGAAAGTTTATAACAAATATAGAGGATGAGCCTAAAAATTATATACAACCAAGAAGAGGAACTATTATATCAACTAGAAAACAAATTAACAAAAGAAATCCAAAATGAATTGAGGCTGAGCATTGATGGGTCCATGAATATCAACTTGATTAACCTAGCCATTAATAGCTTACCCCACACTAATAGTCAGCTTATCTTTTTTAATCCTAAAATCTTGCATGTGATATTGTCACTAAGGAACACTTCCTCACCATTATAGGTTGTATATATTTAAAACCACTCATTATGATTCATGTGCTAGGATACACTAAAATCTATTAACAAAGGGTCTTCATAAATGCATGTTAATAAAAATAATAAAATCATTAGTAGCTTCATCATTAAATGATTTATTCATTTAGAACTCTTCATCTTTATTTTCTTAATTCAACACTATATTTTAAGATGCTCCCATATTTCAAGACTTATTTATATAGATTTGTTAAAATAAATATAAAAGTAAACAAAATTCAGCATAAATATATAAATTTAACCATTACAAATAAATAATTAAATAGGTTGATAATAATGTAATAATCTAAAACATAATTTTTAATAATTTTAATACTATTATTAAAATTATCATTTTTGACCAAGCTATATATATTAATAGTTTTTTAAATTACTTATAAATCTCTATAAAATTGAATAGAGTAAATTACCTGGTTTCTTTTCTATTCTTAAAAACATCAATTACAATTACTTGATGCTATATTGGGATACTCTACTAGCTTAAAAATATAATGTTTTGATTGATTCCAATGTGTTTTCCTACAAGAACAATAGTCCATGACATTAATAGAGATCACTAGGTGAACTCCCTATTTTAATCAAATTCTTTTAGTTAGTTGTATTGAATTTCCTCACACAAACTAGTACTAATGGCTCCTTCTACACTTGAGAGAATTCCTCATCTATCTACTTATTTTGGAAATTCCATGTGAAATAGGATTTTGAAAATTACTCATGGTCATATGAACTCTTACAGACATAATAAAGTGAACCAAACTTTTTCAATTTAGTAAATTTGTTCAAATTCATAGTTTCAACATTGATGTCAGCTTGAGGTCAATCGACTTCAACTAGATGATGTTGTCACCATGTATGGATTGTGGAGTTTGATCAACCAATTGAGCCTAATGTGATTTTTTGTGTTTGGAATGACATATTGTAGGATTTCCACTTGTATCTACCTTTGTGGACTTTTTTAGATTACTATTGCACTTTGCAAAATTCCATCCTACTATTACACTTAGTATTTATGCAATGAACTTATGGTAGTGATGACCAAGATGAAATCCAATTCATCTTCCAAGCTGCCATTAGATAAGATGAAGATTAATGAATGCATTTTAGGATCTTTAGTGAGTTACAAAGATGGTGATTGTGATAGAAATCAATTTGGTTGTACTCATGTGTTATAAATGTGAACCAAGATTCCCAACCTAAACAAACACAAGAAACAAGCAACTTATTAGATCCAATGAAAGTTAGTATCATGTTTCCCCCAGAAATCCATTTAAATTGCAATGAAAAGGAAATGAAATGAAGAACATAAACAAACACAAGCCAAAGATATTAAATCCTATTCAAATGCAATGCAAACTCTTGATCTCTTAGGAGAGTTGGTTCAAATTTCATGTGGAAATTGGCCCTTTCTAAACTCCTATGCAGGCTTTGATGATTTGATGAAGATTGTGATCCACTTTGTTGAAGATTCATGAGTTCTCCAAGATAAAATATTTGTAACCTATGAAAGGAAAGCTTAGGTGTGGAACAAACTCTCCTAACGTCAAAAACTCAGGGAAGAATGTAGATGTCTTTAAATTTTACAATTACAGTTTAGTAAGACACACATGAAAAGAATAATAGAAAAGAAAAATAACATACACAATTGAACACTAGATTTACATGGAAAACCCTTACAGGAGAAAAAAACCACCATACCTTAAAATTCTCTTTGTATTATAGTAATGAAAATTACATACAGAGATTGAACTTCACTATCTGATGTCAAATTAACAACAACATTTACTAATTAGTCTTGTACAAAACATTAATCTCACAATGCTCTTAGACAATATACAATGAATTCACTTAGATCAATCCATGTTCAGTATCAAACAAAATTTCACCAACCGAACCTTACAACTATCATCCATTACGTATATCTCATCCTATTCATGGTCTATTGATCTTCACACAGGAATGGTCACAACTATTCAACTTCCAAGGGTTTACATTCCACTTCTCTTATTGGCTCAGAACATGCCATGTAGGATAGACATTCAGTCAAATAAGTTCAAATGAAATCACATATCGGTGAGATACTAGGCCATGTCTCCCCGATTGAAAAATACCCAATCACATGGCTATCAAAAAGACTATCACTATTGACAACACCCTGAGAAGTCATATCAAATTCACTAGTCTGTTGGTGAGACTTGCACTCTCGACAAGAGTTCATACCAACCACAAACCCATCAGCTAAGAGTCTCTCTGATGACACCATCCACTAATGACACATGTCCACTACTCGTGCATGTCCAAAGAATCAAGCTAGAATCTTAAATATTCTCAACAAGACTCCCAGACCTCCAAGTGCTCCCCACACCTATCACCTTGTCTAATCTCAAACATTCCTTGCTACCCCGTAATGGCACTTTCATTGATCACGTATCCTTCGTTGAAGCGCCACGTAATGTCGTAAAGGTTGAAAGAATCAGGAAACACTTTTGATCGTTTGGAATCTCAATGGGTTGCAGCTATCCTTGATGATACTTTGGTGATCATGATCATCATGGAATTTATTTGCCATGTCCGCTCGATGATGTAAGAAGGAGATGAGTTTTCTGCCAACCATCGGTGAATTAGTCTAATCTCAATGGCTTCCACTATCCAGCGATGATGCTTTTCGTGATCGAGGGATATTGAAGCGCGCCGCATATGTCGATGATCAGAAGAGGAATTAATCGATCAAAGAATTTCAAACTTTCAAACTCTACAACAAGTTTACCAAAAACAGGATATACGTTGAAGAGCATCAGGTCTACCGAACTTCATAACTTCCAGCTTCGATGTAGTTTCCAAAGTAACAGCTCAATAGTCGTGACAATGAGGAACAATCTGAGAATCTCAAATCTTAACAAGATGCACAAGCCAACAAGTTGAGACTTCCATTTTCTAAGTCTCCCGCCCGATGAAGACTTCTTGACTCCTGAAGCCCAAGGACAATGAAGGTCATGGCGAACCAGGGCCATCAATGCACCACTTGTACTTGTCTTTATCCTACGTCGATGCATCTGGCCTTTTTCTAGAGTATCCACTTTTTCTAAAGAGACCTTTCCATCCTCCACCATATCTCATACAAAATGATACTGCACATCAATATGTTTCATCCTGGCATGGAAAGAAGGATTTTTTTCCAAACAAATAGCACTCTGACTATCATAGTAAACTGTAATTATCCCTGCATCAAACCCAATGTTAGAACACAAATGTTTTAACCAGATTGCTTCTTTACGGGCATTTGTTGCTGCCATGTATTTTATCTCTATGGTGGACAAAGCGACTATAGCCTACCACTTACTCATCCAACTAACTACACCACCATTCATCACGAAAATACATCCATTGGTGGATCTTTTGTTGTCAATGTCCCCTACCCAATCAGAATCCACATAGCCTCGAATGCTAAGACACCTCTGTGATTCAGCCAAATTGCCATGGTAACACAAAGCATATTCTAAAGTTCCCTTTAGATATCTAAACATTCTTTTCACAACATCCTAATGTGTCCTTCCAGGATTTTCCTTAAAATGACTAAGTACTCCCACTTCTTGGGAAATGTATGGCCTTGTATAGACCATTGCATACATTAAACTTCCAACTGTACTAGCATAAGGCACTCTAGTCATGTCCTCCATCTCAATAGGAGATTTTGGATAGTCTTCAAAAAATAGCTTCATTCCCTACAAAATTGGAACAACTAGCTACTTGCATTGATTCATACAAAATCTCTCCAAAATAGTATTTATATACTTACTCTGACTGAGCCAAAGTTTTCTACTCTTCCTATCCCTAGTTATTTCCATTCCCAAAATATACCTAGTTGCACCAAGATCATTCATTTTGAACTTTGTAGAAAATTGGGATTTTAGATTAGAAATCATCAACTTACTACTGCCTATGAACAACATATC
>VDFB02072274.1:94456970-94483385 GCA_007258455.2 Sequoia sempervirens | reverse complement strand
AAAATAAACTATAAAATATTTATTGCATTTTATAAATCATATATTATAAAGTGTATAAATTTTTTTAAATCATATATAAACCAAATCAGATATCCGTTTTGAAACGGATATCCGATTTGGTTTTTATATGTTTTTTTTAAAAATTATACACTTTATAATATATAATTTATAAAATGCAATAAAAAACAAATATCCGATTTGAAACGGATATCCGATTTCAAACGGATATCCGATATTTCTAACACATAATTTATTGCCTAGGGATTAGCCTCGGTATTGCTTTGGTATTTGGCTTGGACATGCCAATCCTAAGAAGTCAACGCAAAAAACGTGTTTGACAACTTACCTTGTTTTTCTAGACTTCGTCCATGTGGCTGACGACTTTATTTTTAGCCAAAATTGATGAAACAAAAAGGGTTTGTAGAAGAGACTCTCAGCTTTCTACCAATATAAATTATTCATTACTTTGAATTTAATAAATAATTATTATTTATTTTCTTTTAGAATTACGACTAAAGTCCTGATTGATAGGTTGATTGAAAAACATCTATAACTTTCAAACAGTATTATATTTTTTGAATCCAAAATATGTGTCACATTCTATGTTTCACATACTATAGGATTAAAAAAAAAAATTGAATTTTATGAGGTTTTAAATCCAAGTTAAGGTGGTCGAATATACGAAGTTTTGTTTATATTTTTTTAAAAGTTGTAATAAAAAAATTCATAATTAATTATTTACTTGGAAAAAAAATTACAAAAAAATATAAGTGTCATATTCCTGGACATGAGTCCCTCTACTTATATCTAAAATCTCATAAAAAATATTATCATTTTATTATGGATAGGGTGGTCAGACAGACACCTACTTCTTATTTTTTTCCTGAAATTTAAGTAATACTGCATTGAAATTTCAAATTTTCACCAAATAGATTTTGTTTTTAAAAAATTAACCCAGTAGTTTAGAAACTACACTAAATTTCCCACAGATTCTATTCTTACATATTTTTGAAATAATATAGATAAATTATTCAAATTTTTACGTCAAGTTGCCTAACTCTGATTTTTTTGAATTTTCATTGCCACTTAAGGGCCTGTTTGGCCTACCATGATTCTGCACATGCCCAGATGCTTGTGTTCATTTGCAATATCAAAAATCATGGAAGTAGTACTGAGGTCATCATGGTCTATATTATACCATCAATGCTTGTACTCACTTTCAAAATTTTAAAGGTCTATGATGATACAAAGAAAAATAAATGGATTGTTAAGATTCCAATGTTTGCATATAGATTTGCATGGTAAAATAGATTGCATTCATGATAGTTTTACATCTGTAGAGTGTTTGTTACAAAAATTGGTGAAGGATTCATAAATAATGATTATATTTTCTCATTATGGATTGAGTATTCTCAAGTGACATTAACAAAAACATCATCATCATATAGTTGCATAATCATTTTCATTTCCTACATTAAAAAAAAGGCATTTATTTTATCATTTCATCATTCATTCATTTCAATCAAAATAAGTTTTCATTGATCATATCATTATTTACCATATCACACATCATAAAATTGCATTGAGAAAATAATCAAAAAAATCATTTAGTTGCATTCATTAAATCATAAAACATAAATTAAACATACCATTGTATTCATTCTCATCCATTCATCAAAATATATATCATATATCATGCATCATTTTTATCCACTTATTACATCACATAGTTGCATTTATCACTGAAATAAAAGTGCACACATCCCAATTACATCACACATCATATATTGTTTAAAACATCATATCCATATATCATTACATATAGGAAAATTATCAATGTAATTTAGAATTACACATCATCATGCATTCAATACATCATGCATCATCCATACATACATCGTACATCCATACATCATCATTATACACATCATAGATACAACATCATAAATCATAGCATATCATCATGATTATAAATCTGCATCCATAACATCATAATATAAAGATCATCACATGGCATATAGAAAATATGAAATAAATCTAGTGGCACCCCTCTTGGCTGTCAATGATGCAATATGAGCCTAAGTTGTCCCCAAAGTTTGTCTAGTAGCATCCCACTTAGTTTTCAAGATTGTAATATGTGTTTGTGCCACAACAAACTGATCCTGCACCTGTGCTAGGGCCTGTGTGTGAGACTGGGTCTGAGCTTGCATCTGTGTCTAAGTTTGTACCAACAAACCCTGGCCCTGAGTTAGTTGGCCTTGTAAGATATGAACCTGTACCTATAGACTCGCTATTTGGGTTTGATGTTGCTGCTGCACATGCTACTTTGAAGGGGCCACCACTATTTTCCTCTTGTGAGGCATCATATACTCCTCTAATTGGTATGTGTAGGATCATCATGAAAAAAATAGGCCCTTAAGTGGCAAAAAATTTAGAAAAATCAAAGTTAGGAAACTTGATGTAAAAATTTGAATAAGTTATTTCTATTATTTCAAAAATATGTAAGAATAGAATATGTAGAAAATTGAATGTAGTTTCTAAACTACTAGGTTTATTTCTATTTTTTAAATTCTATTTAGTGAAAATTTTAAATTTCAATGCAATAGTACTTAAATTTCAGGGAAAAAATAAGTAGGTGTTTGTTTGACCACCCTAACCACAATAAAATGATAATATTTTCTTATAATATTTTCAACATAAGTAGAGGACTCATGTCCGGATGTGATGCATATTTTTTTGTAATTTTTTTCCAAATTAATAATTAATTATGATTTTTTTATTACAACTTTTAAAAAATATTAAAAATTGTATATCTGACCACCTTAACTTGGTCAAAACTTCATGAAATTCATTTTTTCTTTTTTTAATCCTATAGTATGTGAAACATAGAATGTGATGCATGTTTTGGATTCAAAAAATGTGATACCTTTTGAAAGCTATAGATGTTTTTCAATCAGCCTATCAATTAGGACTTTAGTCATAATTCAAATAGAAAATGAATAATAATTATTTATTAAATTCAAAGTAAAACATAATTTATATTGGTGGAAAGTTGAGAATCTCCTTTAAAAACCCTTTTCATTTCATCAATTTTAGGTAAAAAAATATTCATCAACCACATGCCCTGCAAATACCCATCATATTGCCACTTTTTGTCCCATCATGATCCTGCACATACCCTAATCCTGCACCTAATCCACTGGCTACATTTGGGGCTCCACCTCCATACCCCTCATCATCATCACTACTATCATCATCTCCACTGTTTTCCTCCTCATCATCACTACCCTCAACATCCTCTGCCTCCTCATCACCACTACCCTCGACATCCAACACCATCTCCTCATCACCAACCTTCTCTCCCCTCCATCAGTGTCGGTGGACAAGAACAACCTCCTCATCAGCAAGTAATGGTGTTGGCTCATTAAGAATGGTAATACAGGGAAATGGATGCAACACCAAATACTTTGCATAATCGGTTGTCATTGGTGGCTCAATAATATTTGGACAAATATCCCAAATAAGAGGTTGTAAAGCCTAGAACTCTTGTACTACCACATCATAAGACATACAAGGCCCGCAATTAGTAGAGTCTAACTGTCAATGAGCATAGTGTGCAACACTTTGGGGAATTCCTTGAACAATACCATATTGATGAAGCACTCATCTTAGCAAAAATCTATCCAAAACCCATCGTGTCCAAACAATCAGAATAAATGACTAACAAAAAAATGGCAACTGAATATCATCATCATCCCAGTGCTCACAATCTAAATAGGGATGCCATGTCACAATCTACATATCATCCAATACTATGCACCAATGATCCAACTTACCTAGTCTATGTTGAGTAAGATGGCCTGTATATCTATGCACATATGGCCATCTAGCGGTATGCTGCCTAACCATCACTAGCTACATGAAAACAATATGCTCCCATGCCCACACCTAAATTAATGTGAGTCTGACTGATAAACTTTGACCTACAAGGTAGACCACCAAATGAAAACCATGATACAAATGGGTAAGCATGCACATGCCCCAAGTATATCTCATCTCATGTATGACCATGCTCTCCAACACATGGCCCCAACCAATAGCAAATCCTTTTGACCTACAATTACAAAAAAGGAACCTTCCAATGAAGCTAGCAAGCACTATTAGCAAAGTGGTATAAGCATCTACCATCTCATGCCACAAAATCCAATATCTAGTAATATGATCATCCTAAAAAACTCTCTGAAGAGCCTCAATCCTTCCCTACTTTGATGAATCATAGGAAACAATATCCTTGACAACTAGTATCTATGGAATCCACTAGATATCTTCAAGGGTGACTGTAATCTTGCCGGTAGCTAGGTGGAAGGTATTATGCTCACTATGCCACCTCTTCACTAAAGCTATTAGAAGACCTTGACTAATCCTAATCTAGGGCATCTCCAATAAGGAAGACAATCCACAATATATAATAATAGTTGTCTCAGGCTAGGCCAATTGTGGTATCAAATCAAAATTCTAAGGAAATCGCTCTCTAATCTAGAGGTTCGTCAAACCCTCCTATCATAATGAAATGATCAAAGTCAAAATTCCTTGTCAAATCATCAAACATCAATTATCCTATCAAACCTAATTAATTTTTGGTCAGAATTTTGATTAAATCTCATGAGCAAACAATCATTGAACCTCACGTATCATGAGGTCAATCATCAAACATCATTGAGCCTTGCCTATCACGAGGTCAATATGTCAAATCAACCTCGCCTATCGTGAGGTACATCAATCAAACAATAATTATTCCTTGCCTATCATGAGGATAATTCTCATCAACCGACACCAATCCTCACCTATCATGAGGTCGAACATCATCTACTTGATGATGATCATCAATCATATCAAACCAACGACTAACATGATCAAAATTGACAAAATCAAGGACAAATTTGACAAATTTTATCAATCTAACTTGGAAGTGCCAAAACAGAGTTTCAAAGTGCTAAATCATCAAAAGCACCATTTTCATTAGGCATCTATGCCATTTTAGATGGTCAAAGTGCCACTTCATCATAAGCATTAATATATCAGGGCAAAGTGCTAAATTACAAGGCAAGAGCGCTAAACTAATGGAAGTGATAAAACATAAGGTAAAAGTGCTAAACTTCCTATCCTAGGCACTAGAACATCAAAAGCGCTAAAAAATCCTACCTAAGTGCTACAATATTAGACCTAAGCGCTAAAACAGATTACCAAAGCACTACATCAGCACACAAAAGTGCTAAAAGAAGCATAAATTTTAAAAATTGAAAAACTCAAGAAATGAGAAATGCATGTCAAACGATAGGGTCCACGGGTACGTACTAGAGGTCCATAGATGGTCGGGCAGTTGTGTTGTCACACACGCTCAAACCAGTAAGTGTGGTAAGGAATCAACATCTTGCTCCAAATTGCTCAATTTTCTCTCCCTCACAAATTTTACAAACTCAAATTGCACAAATGAGTTTGAAAATGACCTTTTTGACCTTTTATAGTTTTTAAGATGGGATTTTTGGTGGGATTAATTATTTTTTTTTCAAGGGAAATTAATTCAAATTCATCACAAGGGCAATTTCTACAATCTTTATTGGGAGATGAATTATTTCAACATCAAATCTTTATCAACTTATCATCAAATCATCAAAAAATTACAAAAAAATTAAGAAAATTCTGAAAAATCATAAAATTCATAAAATTCATAAAATTCATCTCCCAAGGGGGCATATGTCCATCATCAGCTAAATTTAATGTCTGGAGCAAGTCTGGAGCATACTGAATTTTTTTTGTCGATACTGACAGCAACAACAAAATTTTCTTTGGAGCAATATGTAAACATCACTTCAAAGAGGGGAAAAATGTATACACCTAAAAATGGTCTGGAGAATATAATTAATTAAATATGATTTATTTGATTAAATGACCTTAATTGCTCTACTATTCAATAAATAGAAATATTTATTTATATAGTTCACTTTTATTTCTTCTATTTTTATCACATTATTTCCTCTTAATTAAATAAAAAAATTTAAATATTTTTTTTATTTAATTATTATCATTATTATTTCTTCTATATTTATTCATTTATTCTATCTTAATTAAATAAAGATATCCTAAATTTTTTATTTAATTATCGTATCCTTTTTTATTAAATAAGCAAATATCAAAGATTTGTTTCATTTAATTAAATATCTTATTTTTATTAAATTTGAATAAATCAGTTTATTCAAATAAAGATAAATTTTTCTCTATTCATTCACCAATAAAATTAGATATGAAACATCTAATTAATTCAACTAGCATTCATGAAAAATCCTTGGAGACAAACTTGTAGGCAATCCTCTTCAATATCCTTCCTCTGATTCTTCCTATCATTTGGCTTGATGTTTCATGGGGAGAAACCATTCTCATGATCAACTCAAGGTTCTCCATCTCTCACCATTCAATCCTCCAGATTAAATCCAAGCCTTTGTTGTGTTGCCCCATCACAAATTATTGTCATAAATATATATATATATAGCCTTCTGAAATAAGAAATGGATCCAATCTTTATGCAAACTTACTTTGTAGGAATACCAATCAAGCAATTGAGCAATTAAACATTATCAATAGCGATAGAAATCATAACATCAGTAGAATCATAATCATAGTTGCATCATAGTTTTAACTATAGCTTCTTTCATAGTTTCATGTCAATTTAGATTATAGTAATTTCCTTTTAATATAGAAATCATCATACAGGATTATATTATTGCATTTTAGTAGCATCTCATTCTCTAGATTGACATTTTAATAGTCACAATGCTTATCAAATCTGAGAGCCCTATGACTTAATAAATCTTTAGAGATAGAGAACAATATGATGCTTTCAGTAGATTCTTGCTTTAAAATTAGTTTAATTGCTTTTAGATCTTTGATATAATGTCTTATTAAGAAGTGTTTTCAGTTATTTACTTATTTACTTATTTCACACTTATAATATTGTTTCTTCCTTAAATGTAAGTGATATTCAATACATTTTTTTCATGTGAGAGGATAATAATTGAATACACATTAACTTCCTTTAAACACTTAGACATAGCAACAATTCATGAAAATTGTGTGTAAAATTAGATCATTGTGTGAAAGAAATAGGTGGATCATGAAAGTTAGCAAAATTTATATTTAAATTTTAAGAATTGGAGGTTCATATCTATGAGTGTAGAGCCATTCCTTTTCCCACAAGGTTAATCCAAAACTTAAAGATGATTGAATCAAATTGGAAAAAAAATATTTAGAAATATGTTCATGAGTAGGTGTAATAGATGGAAAATTACAATGCTATATTGGGATACTCGACTAGCTTAAAAATTTGAATGAATGATTTTATGAAACTATTGCATTTCTCTATGGAAAGTGATTGTGATGATGGGCAGCTAAACTATTCTTCTCTTTTTGACTTGTCAGTGCTTTCCATGGTAAATGGCATCCACTCATTACATGCATTTATTCAAGTCTTGTAGGCATGTAGTGACCCCACTAAACAATTTTTGTGTTTGCCTTCATAAATCTCAATGCATTTGTATTGAGTTTCTCTTTGAAAGAGTTGGACTAAATCCTTTTCGAATGTAATTTTTGTCTTTTCCTTCATAAATTTTGACACATTCGTATTGACTCTTCTAAGCAATTTGAATATGTCTTATAAATCACACTCACTCCGATTGACTCTTCTAAACAATTTGAATCTGTCTTTATAAATCACATTCACTAAGTTCAAGTCTTGTAGTATTGCCAGGGCATCTATATTGATTTGTCTAAATGTTTTTCTATCTTTGTCTGTCTTTCACAAAAATCAAAGTCTTGCAAACATATGTATTGACCCTTCTAAAGAATTTTTTTTCCATTGTCTTTATAAATCATATTCATTCATTATGCTTGTGTATTTAAGCCTCTTACAGTTGTAAGAGTTTTATGAAACAATTGCATTTCTCTTTGAATGAGGTGGATTAAATCCTTTTCAAACGTAAATGACACTTATGCATGTGTAATGTAGTTTTTGGTTGTGATGATGGGTGGATGCATTATTCTTCTCTTTCTCATTTCTCAGTGCTTTCCTTGCTTAAACCACATCCACTCATTACCCACGTTTATTCAAGTCTTGTAGGAATTTGTATTGACCCTGCTAAACAATTTTTGTTTCTGCCTTTATAAATGTCAATGCATTCGTATTGACTCTTCTCAAAAATTCTTGTCTTTGTTTTTATTTAAATCAAAAAGTCTTGAAAAAGTATTGATACCCTTGATTTGGAAACCTATATAGTTCAATCTTGCATAGCGTGAGTTTGATCTAGAACAATATTATATAAAGTTTATTTATAATTTGTAAACCTTATGACGAGCAAGTTGAGAAATGAGAATGGAGGAAAAAATCATGTCAAAATGAGGCAAATAAACCATCTAAGCCTAAGTACAAACCAAAATGTGTATGTATTTTTTGTGAGCTAAAAAACGTGTGTTTTTAACACACGTATTTTGTTCAAGCCAAAAAATGTACGTCTTTTGTAAAAGCCAAAACACACTCATGTTTTGGCCCACACTAAAAGCATCATGTTCTTGAATCTAACTTTGCAGGTCTTTCTCCCTCCACCTCAATCTCCAACTCTCTCTACATCTCTCTCTATCAATATTCCTCTCTTTGTACCTCCATCCCTCCAACCAAAATCTCTCTATCCCTCTCTCTCCCCCTCAAAATTTCTATATCTCTCTGTACCTCTCCCTCCTCCCCTTTGTACTCTTTTTTCTCAAATCTCTATCTATCTCCCTCTCCCTCTCTCTCTCTCCATATTTCCCTTATTCCTTTCCTACTCATTTTCTCCCATGTATCTCTTTGTCTCTCTATACCTAATTCTCCCCATCTCTAATTCTTATTTCTCCCTATCTACATCTCTCCCTCCCTTTGTCCCTAATTCCCTTTACCTCTTTATCTCTCTCAATACATCTCTATCTAGGTTATTATTTTTACAAATCCTTTAATTTTGTTTCTAGATGAAATAATATAATATTCAATTTAAAATAGATTAAATTTTATATTATAGTAGAATAACTAGGTAATTCAATGATCAAATTTTTTTATAAAAGAAATAAAAGCCCAAAATATATTATATTGTAAAAGTATGGAAATTAGATTAGAAGAAAAAATCTTGAAACACACACAAATTCAACATAAGCAAATTTATAACAAAAATAGAGGATGATCCCAAAAAATACATACAACCATGAAGAGGAACTATGATATCAACTAGAAAACATATGAACAAAAGAAATTCAAAATGAATTGAGACTTAGCATTGATGAGTCCATGAATATCAACTTGATGAAACTAGCCATCAATAGATTCTCTAATTAAACAATATCTTTTAAGATGCTCTCGTATTTCAAGACTTCTTTACATAGATTTGTTAAAATAAATATAAAAATAAACAAAATTTAAGATAATAAACAAATTTAATCATTACAAATAAACAATTAAATATATTGATAATAATATAATAAACTAAAACATACAATTATTTCTGTAAAAAAATATCATTTTTGACCTAAGTATATATATTAATAGTTTTTTATATTACATAGAAATCTGCATACGGAAAATTTATGTCAGCAATTCACAGATGGAAAATTCACCACTAACAATTCATGGCATAAAAAATTAATTGCATGAATTTTTTGGTGGTTAATTTTCCCTGACGATGAATTGCTGGTGTCGATGAATTTTCCTGTGGTGAATTGTTGATGATTTAATTTTCCCTGACGATGAATTGCTAATGTCGATGAATTTTCCTGTGGTGAATTGTTGATGATGAATTTTCCGTACGTAAATTACTGATGGTGAATTTTCCTAAAACCTATAAATCTATAAAAAATTGAATGGTGTAAATTACTTGATTTCTTTTCTATTGTTAAAAACGTCAATTATAGTTACAATGCTATATAGGGATGCTCTACTAGCTTAAAAATCTGAGTAACTGATTTTATGGAACAGTTGTATTTCACATTGAATGGTTGATTTTATGAAATAGTTGTATTTATCTTTGAAAGAGTTGGATGAAATCCTCTTCGAACATAATTTCTGATTGTGAGATGGGCGGCTAAACTATTCTTCTCTTTCTGACTTGTCAGCGCTTTCCTTCATAAACCACATCCACTCATTACATGCATTTATTCAAGTCTTGCAGGCATCGTATTAACTCCGCTAAACAATTTTTGTCTCACATTCACTCAGTTCAAGTCTTGTAGTATTGCAAGGGCATCTATATTCATTCATTAAACTTGTGTAGTTAATCCTCCTACAGTTGTAAGAGTTTTATGACACAGTTGTATTTCTCTTTGAATGAGGTCGATTAAATCCTTTTTGAATGGGATTGTTACAATAAGATAAATTAGAGAAATTTCCTGATGTTGCATACGTATATATTTCATCTGTCATTATCATAAGGAAAACATCATTAGAAGGAGATGATCTACATGAAACTCTTGATTCTTGTTAGGAAGGTTATTATTTTCATTAGAGTAATTTTCAATTGTAGTTATATCTATTATATATAGATGTGTTTATCTTCATTTCAAATCATTTAATTTGAATTTATTTCTTGATTAGGATAATCTAATTGCAATTTATTATCTTAATTTAATTCTATTTATTTATCTTGAATTTAAATGAGTATTTTGGAAATAATAAATAAATGATATATATATATATATATATATATATATATATATATATTTGTATGATAGTAATATTTAGGTGATTATTTTCAATATTTAGAAGTTAATGAAGTAAATAGGATTACATTTAAGTTGGGAAATGGTTATTGATTATGTTAGTTAAGTGTATAGGGGAGATTGATTTACTTGTATTTAAATAACTAAAAAGACTTGTTTAAATAAATGGAATAGATTATCCTTTGCTTTGTGAGTCCACTATGTAGTTAGTATAATTGTATTATAGTTAAATTAATGAGCAATTTGAATTGTGGAAGAGTGAGTGTTTGAACAAAGAAATAAATGATATAGTTAAAGGATTGAGTTATATACTTTTATAAGGGAGACTTGAGTATTTAAGTTCAGCTTAAGGAAACTAGTCAATAGATTTCTATAGTGATTTAAAAGATATAAGTGGGCTTTGTCTTGAATTTAATGTTTTTATCATGGCTTAAATTTTAGAGTAGTGTTATTGTGTTTGTGTTAATAATGACATAGTGATTTTGTACATATAATTATTTGTTGTAAACGGACTACCAATCAAATTAGATGAATTAAGTTAGAATGAGTGATAAGGAAGTGGTAATTTAATGCTTGATTTAAGGAATGTCTTCATGGATTTTTATATGATGATTAAATACTTGGGTTAGACAATGTGTTTTGACTAAGTGTGCATGAGGTTGCTGAAACAGATTAGTTTTAGTGTTTGTATAATTGTATTAAGTGCTTGAATTAAGTAATTAAGTCGTTGAGTAAAATGAAAAGTGGTAGTGATGTTTATTTGTGAATTTGTTCATGATTGCTTGTTTATTGTGAGTTGGTTTAAATAGTGGATTTTGAGGTCGCAATGTCGATTGTTTCCTTGTGATGAATTCTATGTGCAACTTTGGAATTTAAGTTGATTTTGATTATTGTGATTGTGATCGTTATCGTAATTGCTATGTATGGCTTGAATTGAACACCATGTCGTTTATTGGAAATTGGGGGTGAGTTTGATAATTGTCTTAAGTGGGAAATGTTGCTTTATCCATTTAGATAAAGGTTTTATTAAATAAAAGAAGTGGAGTCCTAATCAACGGTTGTTGATTTTGTTATAGTTGTTTATTAGTCAAATTGTAAGTTGTTAGGTAAATAGTGGTTGGGTATCATGTGAGGAGAAAATTGAGGTCTCCCTTGGATGCCCTGTTGGTTGATTTTGATATTGAGTTGATTTTGGAGGGAGATTGTTGTGCAAAATGGTTATTGAGAGACTTCTAGAGGTTGGGGAAAAGAGTTTTCCTTATGATTGGCTTTTCATGTTGGTTCTTTGTGAACACTTGTTTATATTCTTGATTTATGATTATGTGGGTTCTGGTCTTGCATTGTGGAATTTTTATTTGTGGAGACTTTGTGCAAGTTGGTGCATTCCTTGCTTTATGTGATAATTCATGTGGATTTTTATGTTGTACAAGTTGGCTTACCCAGTTAGTGGAATGTAGAGTCTTTTTTTTTGCTAGTAGGGGGAGTGGCTCTCAATGAGGGTCCAGTGCACAAAGTGGCAAGTCCAGGGCAACTCATTAAGATTTTCTTAATCAGTGATAACCTAAAATAAATTAGGGGGTTGGGTAGTTCACATTAATCAAGATAACGCCTCACTCATGGCTCAAGTGCTTGTTTAGGCTTGAGATGAGTGGGAAGTCTTGGAATGGCAAGATCAATTGTTTGGTCCGATAGGAAGGTATGTTGATCCTGCATGAGTTTGTATGGGGGTCCGGCGGCCGGTAGAGGTGGTCTAGGGTAACCTAGGATGGAGGTCTGGTAGCCTAGGAAGGTTACACCAGGGTAACTCATAGAAAACTATGTGATGACACTCCTCCCCATAGCAACCTTATATGCCTTGTTTTTTTTCCCCTGTTGTTCATGTACCTATAGAAGCGGTTGTTTATTTATGTTTTGTTTGTTACTTTTGTATGTTGGAATCATGTTAGCCTATGTCTGCTTGACTGTTGTGTTGTGGGTCCTTATTTTCATCTCCTAGCATAGGGGGTGGACCTTAGGGTTCTGCATGGTTGGGTGGAACGTGCCATGCACTCCATTGGGTTCCCAGTTGATGTTCATGAGTGTGGATATGGTTCCTGATGCTGAGTATTCCAGATCTTGTACCAAACTTGAGTTAGTGTTAATGTTATGTGATGTAATCATTCAGTTGTACCTTATCGTGTATTGATGTATCCTTCTCGTTGTTATAAGGGAAGCTTTGATGTAAACTTGTAAACAATGTAATGATCTACCCCATGTATGGGAAGTTGTATATGTATTCATTGGTTTGTATTTTGTGATCTTTAATGGTGTTGTATCTGTACAAATATATATATAATGTGGTGGATGTAAATAAACTCTTGTTGTAGTTATCTTGTGATGTATGCTAGTTTGGATAATTGAGGTGTTCGTAATGCAGTCATGATACCCTAAAGGACAGAATCAGTGCAAATGTACATATGGATTACATTCTATATTAGTTGTTCTAGTATGATCTTTATGTGTTGAATCACTTTTGTTAAAAAAAATTGTGTCATAAATGTTAGTTGTTGTGTTGTCTTTTTGGGTTTCACAACGGGGAGTTACATTGACCAAGTTATGGTGGTTAGACACAGACGTTTTAATAATTTTGAAAAGTTCTAATAAAAAAATCATAACTAATTATTTACATGGAAAAAAATTACAAAAAAAAAATCAACACATCCTGGCATGTGTCTTCTGCTTATATTGAAAGATTCAGAATAAATTATTATTTTTTCTTGCACTTATTAGGGTGGTCAGACATACACTTGCTTCTTATCTTTTTCCTGAAAATTTAGTACCATTGGATTTAAATTTCAAATTTTCTCAAAACAGATTTAGTTTTTTCCAAAAAAGGACTAGTAGCCTAGAAAATACATTCAATTTGCTGCAAATTTTGTTCTTACATATTTTTCAAAATATGTTAATAACCTATTCAAATTTTTATGTCAAGTTGCCTAACTCTTATTTTTAGAATTTTCATCTCCACTTAGAGGCCTAGTTTGGACCCCCATGATCCTGCACTGACCCTTCTTTTAGATAAGTTAGAAGTTCTTTGAGAACTATAATAGCTTAGGATTACAATATGAGGGTTAGAGAAAAAACTTTTTGTTTAGTGCATATAAGTTGTAAGGCTTTGAAGCCAAGGCACGTATGAAGGGTAACATGAATGCATGTTAGATTACTCATAAGCTATAATAGTTCATTTTCATGTAATAAAATTATAACTAGTGTTTTTTTTTGTTTGAAGTATCATTTTTCTACTTGGTTTAGTAGCCTAATAAGGCCCCTAAATCCTGACCTACACCAAAGTGGAATTTAACCATGAAGGAAGACTAAAACTCTGACTTAAAACAACACATAGGAGATTGTTCCACTCCCTACTTGGGAATAAAACTAGCTCAATGTAAGTGGATCTATTAAACCAAATTATAGCAGATGAACACTTGAAATTTGTTAAGGATGACTTGTGGCCAAATATTTGGTACAATTTTTTGGCGTTGACTACATTAATACCTTTGGCCTCGATATTAAGATGAACTCAATTTGCTTGACGCTTTGTATTATTGTAGCTCATGGTTGGACTATACACTAGATGGATGTGAAGAGTCCATTTCTTCACAAGGATCTACAAGAGGAGATTTAATTGAAACAAACATAAGGATTTTTTTAGTTTTCTTGACTAGTTTGTAGACTAAGGAAATCTCTCTATGGCCTCAAAAAGATCTCATGAGATTAGTATGCCAAGATTGGCTCCTTTCTTCTCTTAGGTTTTATAAATGCCACTCAAATTCAAATATTTACACCTTAAGACATGATGATTCTCTTATTTTATTGGTTACATCATTTTTCAATTCACCTATAATTTCTTATCTCCCAAGAATTAAAAAAATCAATTAAACGAGACATATACTCTCAGTAATAATTTTAACAAACATTTATATGATTAACATTTGTATAAACTATAAAATTATTATCTAGATGTTTGGGCACAAGTACATCACCTTCTAACCTCTAGGAAGTTTCTAAACCTACTCTAATAAAAAAGAACATAAACAATGGCATTGAGGAGTGATTGCTTTGACTTTTGTAGACGATGGCATAAACAATGTGGGTGGAGCCCACGGGTACCTTTCGTATTTGAAACGCTTGGCCCGTATTCCTTCCTAGGTAGGTAGTAGGTATGCGAGTGGAGCCCATGGGTACCTTTCATATTTAAAACACTTGACGCTTTATTCCTTCCTAGGTAATTAGGTAGTAGGTAATGCCAATCTTTTCATGGACCCCACAGTCACATAGCGAAGGCATGCATGTTTCAGTTATATATATAAACTAACAATGGCATCTTGGTGTGCAATGGGTACATCTAAGAGGTGTGGAAGGTCAATTGGGGAAAAAATGATTATTTTTATTTTTATTTTTATTTTTATTTTTATTTTTTGTATACATTTGTGTAGTACATGAGGTCAATTGATAGATGATTTAGAAAATGATTTTGTCGATATTATTATTATTATCATCATTATCACTAGTATTATAATATTATTATTTTATCTTTTTATTATATAATGATATTATTATATTAATATTTTTGTTTTTATGTATTTACTATTATATTATTATATTATTAAGGATTGGGTTGAGTATTATATTATAGTATATTTATATTAATTATTTTTTTATTATATTTAACTATATTATAATATATAGTTAAATTAAATTGTATTATATTTATACTATTTAATATTACATTCTATAAATATTTATTATATTATGTTATTATATCTATTATTTTATAATAATATTAATTATATTATTATATATTATATTATATTATATATCATATCATATTAGATCATATAAATAATTGAATGGGTTTGGATTATGGGTTGATTAGGATTATGGGTCAACTATGGATTAAAAAAGAAATGTTAAAAATAATAATTTTAAAAAGATAATAATAAATAGGGGAAACGTACCAGTAGCTGCCAGGGCTAACTTCGCGCATTCGTGTAGAGTGCAAAATAGGCCCGATTTCAATTTTTTTTTTGGGCTTCTTTGTAATCGAGTTAGGACCTTAAAAAGAAAAATTTGGCTTCTGGGTATTTCAAACATGTCTTGTGGAAGTCGTAAAGCGAAAGGTGGTCAAAAAGGGGATTTTTTTTACCTTCGTCCCCTACATCTTCACTATTTTGCCTATACCCGTTCATTACAAATCCAAAAAAAATTAAAAAAATTGCCTATTACCAATTATCATTTCACCTATTTCAAGTTACGTTTGTATGGGGGCCCCATCAAAATATCACATGAGTCTGTTAGGAGGTGATCCATTTACCATCAACCTCATCACATTAAAATATTCTCCACGGACTGCCCCATATTCCTTCATCAAACCATGCATATGAGTTAACCACGTACCCATTAAGCCTTCATCAAACCATGCATATGAGTTAACCACGTACCCATTAAGCCTTCATCAAACCATGTGTACGTGTTAACTTAACCACGGGTTGTTGGGCAACATTAAGCCCTAAAGTCTTCATCTCCCGCAGTTTCCTTCGAGAATGTTTGTCACTACGACCACGGTTTCCTCTCTCCCGCCACCGACTTTGGCTCAACGACCACGGCAATGACCTTTGGCTGCAAGTAACGTCTCCACCTCTCTTCACCTGCAAGATTACTTGTTTAACAGTGGAATTTTGTTGGGTTCGATGGTGTTTGAGTGCATTTTGGTGTCTTTTAAAATCATTTCTGTGTATGGCATGAAGGGTTTGACTGTAATCATTTTTATTTACATGTGACTATTGACTGGTAGAAAAATGAACCCTCATGAATTATTTTGTCTATGTCATCGACCTTTTGACTGCTATGCCTTTTTTTGACATTATTCTATGAAGTAATCACATGTAATGTGATTTAAATAGGACATTGACAGAATTTTGACCAAGTATCATCATGAAATTTATTGGGTATATAATAAGATACTTAATCTTCAAAGATTTTTTCATTTAATCTTATATGGAGCTGCATAAAACATCTCCACCTCTCTTTAGCTACAAGATTGCTTGTTTAATAGTGGATTTTTTTTGGGTTCGATGGTGTTTGAGTGCATTTTGGCATTTTTAAAACTCATTTCTCTGTATGCCATTAAGGGTTTGACTGTAATCATTTATATTTACATTGGACTAGTGACTGGTAGACAAGTGAACCCTCGTTAATTATTATATGAAATTTAAACATTTAATCAAAACCCAAGTGAGTGCTACCAATTAATTTATATGGAGCTACAAAAAACATCTCCACCTCTCTTCACCTACAAGATTGCTTTTTCAACAGTGGTTTTTTTGGGCGTCGAAAATGTTTGAGCGCTATGATTTATGTTGACATTATTCTAAAATCCCCTCTCGCCAGTCTGGAAGCTCTCGACCTTCCTCAGACTGCTCGGTTGTCCCTTCTCCAAACCGTTTACCTTCCCAAACTTTGCATAGGTCTCCATGTCAATGTCTCCTTTTGACCCTTTCATTAATTGCATTATTTTTCCCATCCTTCCTCGATCCCACTGTATAAGTGATAATGATGAGAAATCATTATGCCTCATGGCTTGAGGTTTTGATTTAAGGCATGCTAATACCATTCCATAAAATCATGAGTCACAAACCCCATCATCCACAATATGAACCACTTCAAATGATGATTCTCCTTTGGTAGCACTCACTTGGGTTTTGATTAAATCTAGTCTAATTTGGTTGATTGGTAGACATCATATTACATGTGTCTCACTTACACAATTACATTGCAACATCAAAACAGTCCACTTTATCCAAATATTTATTTCTAATTTCATTTTGGATGGACCAGCAATGACTCAGAGATCTAAACAGAACAGTCCACAGTTTCCCAAAAATTTGTATCTTAAATTATTGGTAAATATTTGAGAGAAAATTAAATAAAATTTTGGACCAAACTCATGCTGCCACTTGGCAATAGTTTAACAGGTTAAGCAGTGCAGCAAGCTTTCAGATTTAGCCTTAAACAAGGCTAATTAATGTAATCTAGGTATACCTCCTTTGAGTAATCCACCAGATGAGAGGAGGGAAATAAATAATGTTAACATACCATTGTTTTCTAATGAAGTGGAGCATATTAAAATTTCAAAAGATCTTTTTCTTCATCAAGTGAACCAGATAATTTTCATTGAAACTGCATTAGTTTTTCTAGATCACTACATTGTTATCTAATAAAGAAGCTTCCATAAAATAGATCTCTTCCTTACATAGACAAAACTAGCAATGCAGACTGTGAGGACTCTATAACAAATGAATTTTCTCATAGATTTCCACAAGTATAAACCCAGAATTCTAATGGTTGCCTGTAGAATTCTAAAACTTGGGTAATTTTTTATTTTGGTTTTACTGTGAAAAGTGTAGTAAATTATTATATGTTACTTTTCAATAGTTTCATATAATATATATTTTATGGTCAAAATGCTTCCCTACTGCCACTATAGTTACACCTCTTGGCATAATTACTCAAACAAGGGCACCCTCAAAATTTATTCACATGAAACCAAATTAAAATGTATTACATGGAGAAACAATTAAACAACGATATAAGTAAAAAGAACCTCAGTTCATCTCAACAGACTAAGAAAATGGACCGACCGGATGAAATTAAGCAAACAATGTCCAAGTTGCAATGGCTGCCACTATGTATATAGTAGTCACCAAAATGTTGCCCAAAAAAAGATGCAGGCAACTTCAAAATCGATGTATTGTTGTATGTGGAACAAACATAAAATAGAACATGAAACACATTTCCTTTCAACTTGCCACTAATAAAAGTAAAAGGTAAAGGTATCTTATCTTAAATCTTTTAATGTGACAACCTAACTCCCTGCAAATTTTCCAATCCATTTGTTTGAAAATTTGACTTTATGTCTATCAAACTGTATTCTAGACTTCAAGTGGTTAAAATGTTGTCTTCCATGCAAACAACCCAGGCTCAAATTTTAACTTGAATTCAATATTTGTAGCAACAGGTTTTCGTCTCATGACCAAGCTGAGGAATACAACAAGCCTTGCCAACTCCCCTATATCATAAACAAAGAATGAAGGGGAGACGTACTTAACCCTTTAACTCTTCCCAAAATTTGTTAACCCACTCACTAGTTATCTAATCCACTAAATGGTTTAATTTATGCATATAATTGTAGTCATAACCATGTATATGAAATCTAAATCATATAATAAAAACAATTTGGAGAATTGAATTCTAAAATATGTATAATCTGATGGGTGGTATATATCTATATAAGATTGTACATATGTAATCTGATATATATATATATATTATATATCAGATTATATATTTATATATATATATATATATATGTATAATCTTATATGGATAATAATGGTGAAATGAGGAAGAAAAGCATGGGAGATGAAGACTTTAGGGCTTAAAGCTGCCCAACAACCTGCGGTTAAGTTAACACGTACGCATGGTTTGATGAAGGCTTAAGGGGTACGTGGTTAACTCATATGCATGGTTTGATGAAGGAATATGGGGCACATGGAGAACATTTTAATGTGATGAGGTTGATGGTAAAGGGACCACCTCCTAACGGACCCACGTGATATTTTGATGGGGCCCGCATACAAACGTAACTTGAAATAGGTGAAATGATAATTGGTAATAGGAAATTTTTCATTCAACACACCATTGTTTGGCAGGAAAATACAAATTTGAAAGTCAATCACCACAATTCAATGCATTCAATATACACATTCTAATGATTTTATAAGAGGCAATTTCCAGTGTCATTTTCACTACGAATTTGCATATGCTTTCATAGCGTATCCTATACAAAACTTAGGCATAGATGGGCACTGCAAAATGAAATGATAGATTGTTTCCCACAAAAAATTCAAATATGAAACTCATCCACCACAATTCAATGCATTCAATTTACCCATTTGAATGATTTTTTAAGAGGGAATTCCCACGGTCATCTTCATTACAAATTCCCCCTACTTTCATTGAATATCCTCTAGAAATTTCAGAGCCTACTAAGGCAACTTCTGCACATTCCTCTTAAAAGGGAGCTTATTCATGTTCAGAATAAGTAAATTCATCTTTTTATTTATCAGTATACCGGATTTACATTTATGTTGTTTGTTTCATTGTTCAATATACTCTTTTATATTTATGTACTTAGTGTCTACATTATTTTCAGCGATACATTATTTTCCACTAATTTTATGAGTTTCAATAATTAGATTACATATTTGTATATACATATACATATATGTATTTGCAAACCAAATCACCAAAATATACTGCTACATCTATCAAAAAACAAAATTGAATATGGACATCATCAACTATCCATATTTCTAGGAAAAGGTGGCAGTGTGATATATCCGCCAGTAGTTGAGTCAGGTCCACTTGTAGGAGGTGATACTTGGTTAATACCTCCTTGAAGGCATGTTTCTATTTGAGCAAGTACTGTCTGGCTTGCATCAACATTCAATCCCATTTGTTGTGAGCCACTCCCAACCTGCATATTGTTGATGGCTGTAAAGGCTAGTGTCAAAATGCCCATCATATCAAGCAAGATAGGATGATGGGTGGGTATAGGATCCCCCACTGTTGACTTACGTTTTCTCTTCTCTGCTTGTTTTGCTTTCTTTTTTGCTTCCTTTTGTAGACGTTTAGCCTTGGCCTGCTCTTGTCGAATGGCTTTCTCTTGCATTCTTATCATTTTATGCTCATCTTCTATCGCTTTCCTTGCTTGCTTCTCAACCCTTGTTGCTTCCTTTATAATTGCTTCTGCTTCACGGTTTGCATTTCTCTGCAACATCTGCTCCTTCTTACGTTGTTGCAACTCCTCTTGCCTTTTCTTCTCTGCCTCTTGGTGGCCGAACAATTCGATGAAGGCGTCAGATGTTAGTACTTGGGACCCCCTACTAAGGCGAAGCACTCCCGAACGACCTCTCTGTGATGTTCCTTGCACCCTTTGAACTGGAAGTTTCAATAATTTGTTGATTGGTCTTGTTGTTTGCGATCCATCATGTGGGGTGCATGGCACAAACTCAACTTCTTCCTCACTAATAGCATTGTCATCTTCACTTTGACCATCACTATGCTCTTGCCAATTCCTTGCATTAGTGAAGTAATGTATTACTTCAGCTGGATCAACGTGTGGTGGGGAAGGCATAGAGAGGCTGACTTCTTCCTCAGTTGGATTTATTTGCACTCCAAGGTTTGTGGATGCTTCATGCATCCATTCGGTTGGCTAACTTGAGTTGGAAAACTTAGGCCTGTTGATGTAGTGGTTGTATCTTCAGTGGAGGGTGCAATAATCTGATTGAACTTCTAGTTGGAAATCTGCTAAAACTTGTTGGATTTCTGGTTGAATGTGTGTTGTAGCTTCATCACCCCCATTGCATTCTACTGCAACATCACTTGCCACTTCCCTTGCATCATATTCCCTCACAAAACCATCTATTACATCCTCGTTGTAACCAAGAAGACGCAAGCATGTCTCTGCTACCATAAGATCATCTTCAGTTTCCATTGTGACTGGTTCATCTTCTGTTCTAGGAGTTACAACATTGTCTTCAACAACATAGCCCTCACTTGGGCCCATGTCATTGTCAAGGGTTGACCAATTAAGAGGCCATATTCCTGTTCTGCAGAACCCACTAACAATGTTACTTGGTTTCAAGGCTTTTCTAAAAGCTTGGCTTGCAAGACTTGCCAACTCTTCACGTCCAATATCAATATGCGGGTTTGCAGCCTACCAAATAGTTCTTTCCTCTCTGAAATATGCCTTGAATGGAGCAAAAACGCTGACATCCAATGGTTACAGCTTGTGACTGGTATGAGCAGGCAACGTTAGCAAATCTATTCCTAATTTTTGTGATTGTTCAATGGTCTTGAAAGCCACGTGGCTGCCATGACCGTCAAAAATGAGAAGGGCCATGTTTCTTGGTGAAACCCCATCGGGGATATTAGCTGCAAAATGCTCTAACCATTCTAGAAATAGTTCCTTTGTCATCCATGCATGTTCTTGAACTGCCATCAATGCCCCTACCTCGCAATTAAAGATATAGTTTTGCATGTAACTCTTTGATTTAAACAAGTAGAACCTGAGAATGCTTATCCCAACTGCACTTACACAAGCCAGCACTGTGATCCACTCTCTACTTTTTGAAACCAAATTTGGTACAAATTTTGTACCCAATTTGGCAATAACTCTCATGCCATAGTTCCTACCAGCCTGAATACTAGTCTCATCACAGTTCCATATTCAACTTGTTCCATACTGGTTAAGTTTGATCAGGTTCTCAAGGTTGTCATAGAATGCTTGCACGATAGAACAACGAACCATAATCACTATGTCACTGTCCACTCCTTTAGCTGTTCTGATTGTCAAATCTAGGTGCCTTCTTCAAAATCCTACCCACCATGACCTCCCGGGGACCCCATTTGTGAAAGGATTAGGTCAACTTGCTGTTATATGGGAAACGGTGGCTTGTAGTTGATTTACTTGCAGTCTGTGGCCCAATCTTGCTATTTCCTTGCACCACTGGACAACTTCAATCTCCTCCTCTTCAGTTAAAATTGAATGTGGACCCCTCCTCTTTGTGGTGGTTTGTCCTAATAGCCACGCCCTCAGACTGCTAGGTGGCATACCCCACTTGATTGTTGTTGCCTTGATTGACATGTTTTGTTCTTCAACACTCTTAACTGCTCCTTCCATATCAGCATATGTCCACTGCCTAATGGGTACAAGTGAGGGCAGTTGCACAGTAGGTTGAACATTTGGCTGAACAGGAGGTTCGGCTTCTGTTGTGTTGGTGGCTTCATCTGCAGAGTCAGGAACATCTTGTGGGCTGGGATTTGCATGAACTTCCTCATCAGGTTGTGTTTCAAATAAGTGCACCCCACGAGTAACTCTAATTGCACATTTTCCTCTTCCTACAACCCTTGTAGTCCTTCTAGCAGGTGCCATAATTTTCCAGTTAACCTGCACGGATGTCCAGTAAAAATTGAATAAATTGTTAGTCTAGCAAAGAATAACATGAGATTAGTTCATAGAATAATGTCAACATAAATCATAGCGCTCAAACATTAACGATGCCCAAAAAAACCAACTGTTGAAAAAGAAATCTTGTAGGTGAAGAGAGGTGGAGACTTACTAATCAAGATTTTTGGATAAAACTCTGTGCAATTTTTCTTCATCAATGTTTCAGATCATACTCCATGATCCATAACGTTGATGAAGAAAAATTGCACAGAGTTTTATCTAGAAATCTTGATTACTAATGGTCATGGACTATGGAAACAGAATGTTATTAAGAGGTGGAGATGTTTTCTACAGCTCCATATAAGATTAAATGAAAAAATCTTTGAAGATTAAGTATCTTATTATATACCCAATAAATTTCATGATGATAATTGGTCAAAATTCTGTCAATGTTCTATTTAAATCACATTACATGTGATTACTTCAAAGAATAATGTCAAAAAAAGGCATAGCAGTCAAAAATTCGATGCCATAGAAAGAATAAGACAAAATAATTCATGACAGAATAAGATAGAATAAGATAGAATAATTCACGATAGAATAAGATAGAATAAGATAGTCAAACCCTTCATGCCATACACATAAATGATTTTTAAAGATGCCAAAATGCAATCAAACACCATTGAACCCAACAAAAATCCACTATTGAACAAACAATCTTGCAGGTGAGAGAGGTGGATCAAATTTGTACTGGTCACATGTAAACTCTACACGGCTTGATATGAGGAAACAATACATGGCATGACTATATGTGTGTGTGTGTGTATGTATGTATGTCTACAGTCTGATAAGAATATGACAGAATAAGACAAAATAATTCACGAGGGATCATTTTTCTACCAGTCAGCAGTCACATGTAAATAGAAATGATTATAGTCAAACCCTTCATGCCATACACATAAATGATTTTTAAAGATGCCAAAATTCAATCAAACACCAGATTCTTACCATATTTATATATATATATATATATATATATATATACAATCTGCTATGATGAAACCCTTGCTATTATTAAAGATGGATTTAGAATATAACTATGATATGATTAAAAAATGGGTAATGCTAATGTTATTATATTTGATGTATGGTATAATGTTGCTATTATAATCTTTGATTTATGATGAATGTAGGTAAAAAAAATGTAACTACGATATGATTAAATAATGGATAATGCTAAGTTGAACAGCTGACTGAAAACAAAATTATTGGTATGCTTGAAAATAATGTAAACACTGAGTACATAAATATAAATATAATGTAACTACGATATGATTAAATAATGCTAAGTTGAATAGCCGAGTGAAAGAAAAATTATTTGTATGCCTGAAATTAATGTAAACATTGAGTACATAAATATAAAAGATTATATTGAACAATGAAACAAACAACATAAATGTAAACATTAAGCCTGATAATAATGTAAACACTGAATATATTGAATAAATAAAATATTATGCCTGATAAATATAAAAGAGTATATTGAATAATGAAACAAACAACAAAAATGTAGAACAGTATGGCTAAAAAAAATGTAACCAGTGAGTACTTAAATAGAAAAGATTAACCATGAATATTGAAACAGACAACATAAATGTAAAACAAAGAGGCTAAAAATAACATAAATATAAAACAAAGAGGCTGAAAATAATGTAAACACTGAGTACATAAATATAAAAGAGAATATTGAATAATGAAACAGACAACATAAATATAAATCTAGTATACTGATAAATAAAAACATGAATTTACTTATTCTGGGTGTACCAACCTGAATAAGCTCCCTTTTAAGAGGAATGTGCAGAAGTTGCCTTAGTAAGCTCTAAAGTCTATAGAGGATATTCAGTGAAAGCAAGGGAGAATTCGTAATGAAAATGACCATGGAAATTCCCTCTTAAAACTTCATTCAAATTGGTAAATTGAATGCATTGAATTGTGGTGGGTGAGTTTCAAATTTGATTTTTTTGTGCAAAATAATCTATCATTTCATTTTGCAGTGGCCATATATGCCTGAGTTTTGTCGTGGCCTTTAGGAAATCAATTTTATATTTGGTTTAATTGTCAAAATAGGTGGCTCTATTAAATTCAATCAGATATATGAATTATACTATGTTTTTTGGTATATTAGGGAGCCTTCCACCATTAACTGTTTATGCAGGTATTAGAAGTAGATGGAGTTAATGCATGAAGATGTCAAGGGATGTGTGGGTGATTGTGCAATTGATAGCTTATAAAGTTGTTAAATGTTTTGTATTATGTCAGAATGTGGACTATTAACTATTTATAATGTTTTAAATTATGTGACATTGTGCACCATTAACTGTTTATGTATACATGTAAATACAATGCACTAGAAGCTTTAAGCCACTTACATGGAGTGGTTATTGTAAACATCAGTGTACCTTTTTTAATTCATAAATGACTTTATTTTGTGCAAGTTGACTTGTGTTGAAAACATAATTGTACCAATATATGTTTAAATTTGTTTTTTTTGTTGGTTGGTTACAGACTAAGTAGTGAACATATACTGGTGTAATGTCTAATTTTTTATTGGCATAACTACAACATTTTAATGACTAAAATGTAAACGGATATTAGGGGGACAAGTGAATGAGGAGTAAACGGCAATCGGATCATGAACGACAAACGGGGGTTTTCCCCTAATAGACTTATTAAGTTAACAAATAAGTAAAATAAAAAAGTAAAAGTAAAACTAATTTTTAAATTTATTAGAATTGAAAAATTAATAAAATATAATTCTATTTTCATTTCAAAATTTTCAACTTCTTGTTTCTTTGTTTTTAAAACAAAAAGCTTACTTTTAAATTGTTAAATCATATCAAAAATAAAAGTATATAGGAAAAAAATGATTAATGACAAGAAAAATGTGAACACTAAGATAAATTGCATCGATCTTCCATCCTTCTCCCCATCTACCCTTCACTCCCTCCCCCTCTCTTCAATATTTAAATTAAAAATATATACTATATTGTATTCATTGTCTATTATATTATATTGAATAGTTTATAAAATATAAAATAATAAATATATAATAATTTTTTATATTAAATATATATTATTAAACAATAAATATATATAATTATTTATAATGAAATATTATTTTTAAAATATAGTTAATAATAAAATAAGTATAATATTAAAATATATACTATATATTCATTACATATATATTATATTTAATAATTTATATAATATAAAATAATAAATATAATTATAGTATAATTTTTTATATAAAATATTTTGTTTTATAAGAAAATAATATTTTAAAATATATTTAATAATTTGTATTATATAAAATATAATAATAAAATAAATACAACATAAAATATATAATATGCATATAATTACATATTATATTATATTTGATCATTTATATAATATAAATAATAAATACAATTATAAGATAATATTTTTGTAAAATATATATATTATATTTGACTGGGAACATATATACCCTACGCGCTAAGCCTTTTCCTATCTACGTTTTTATGAGG